>CAKOAT010279266.1:15515-26421 GCA_932364175.1 Eruca vesicaria subsp. sativa | reverse complement strand
AGTTCATGATGTAGCTATGCAATAAAACAAAATTTTCATATTTTCTTATTTTTCTTGAAATATGTGGGCTAACCCCTAAGAAAATACTGAATTTTCTGATAAATGCTATCTATAATATTTAATCTCTTTAGTGTTATTTACAAATAACTAATCGCACCATAAACTTATTTATATGTATGGTAAACTTATTTTCATGGTAGATGAGCATCATTTCTAATTTTTTATTAAGTGATTTACTTAAACTTCATATAACACCTAATAAGTGGAATAACCCCTATAAAATCTACATTTTATAAAGAAATGGAAACATCTAAGGTCTTAAACCTCTTTAATATTCATACTATATCAGTTCATGATGTAGCTATGCAATAAAACAAAATTTTCATATTTTCTTATTTTTCTTAAAATATGTGGACTAACCCCTACGAAAATACTGAATTTTCTGATAAATGCTATCTATAATACTTAATCTCTTTAGTGTTATTTACAAATAACTAATCACCCAAAAAAACTTTTTTATATGTATGGTAAACTTTTTTTCTTGGTAGATGGTCATCATTTCTAATTTTTTATTAAGTAATTTACTTAAACTTCTAATAACACCTAATAAGTGGAATAACCTATATAAAATCTCTATTTTCTAAAGAAATGGAAACATCTAAGGTCTTAAACCTCTTTAATACTCATACTATGTTAGTGAATGATGTATATATGCAATAAAACAAAATTTTCGTATTTTTATATTTTTCTTGAAATATGTGGCCTAACCCCTACGAAAATACTGAATTTTCTGATAAATGCTATCTATAATATTTAATCTCTTTAGTGTTATTTACAAATAACTAATCACCCAAAAAAACTTTTTTATATATATGGTAAACTTATTTTCATGGTTGATTGGCATCATTTCTAATATTTTATTAAGTAATTTACTTAAACTTCTTATAACACCTAATAAGTGGAATATCCCCTATAAAATCTCTATTTTCTAAGGAAATGGAAACATCTAAGGTCTTAAACCTCTTTAATATTCATACTATATCAGTGCATGATGTATCTATGCAATAAAACAAAATTTTCATATTTTCTAATTTTTCTTGAAATATGTGGGCTAACCCCTGCGAAAATACTGAATTTTCTGATAAATGCTATCTATAATATTTAATCTCTTTAGTGTTATTTACAAATAACTAATCGCACCATAAACTTATTTTCATGGTTGATGGGCATCATTTCTAATTTTTGATTAAGTAATTTACTTAAACTTCGTATAACACCTAATAAGTGGAATAACCCCTATAAAATCTACATTTTCTAAAGAAAGAGAAACATCTAAGGTCTTAAACCTCTTTAATATTCATACTATATCAGTTCATGATGTAGCTATGCAATAAAACAAAATTTTCATATTTTCTAATTTTTCTTATAATATGTAGGCTAACCCCTACGAAAATACTGAATTTTCTGATAAATGCTATCTATAATACTTAATCTCTTTAGTGTTATTTACAATCAACTAATCACCCAAAAAAACTTTTTTATAAGTATGGTAAACTTATTTTCATGGTAGATGGACATCATTTCTAATTTTTTATTAAGTAATTTACTTAAACTTCTTATAACACCTAATAAGTGGAATAACCCCTATAAAATCTCTATTTTCTAAAGAAATGGAAACATCTAAGGTCTTAAACCTCTTTAATATTCATACTATGTTAGTGAATGATGTATCTATGCTATAAAACAAAATTTTCGTATTTTTTTTATTTTTCTTGAAATATGTGGCCTAACCCCTACGAAAATACTGAATTTTCTGATAAATGCTATCTATAATATTTAATCTCTTTAGTGTTATTTACAAATAACTAATCGCACCATAAACTTATTTATATGTATGGTAAACTTATTTTCATGGTAGATGGGCATCATTTCTAATATTTTATTAAGTAATTTACTTAAACTTCATATAACACCTAATAAGTGGAATAACCCCTATAAAATCTCTATTTTCTAAAGAAATGGAAACATCTAAGGTCTTAAACCTCTTTAATATTCATACTATATCAGTGCAAGATGTATCTATGCAATAAAACAAAATTTTCATATTTTCTTATTTTTCTTGAAATATGTGGGCTAACCCCTACGAAAATACTGAATTTTCTGATAAATGCTATCTATAATATTTAATCTCTTTAGTGTTATTTACAAATAACTAATCGCACCATAAACTTATTTATATGTATGGTAAACTTATTTTCATGGTAGATGGGCATCATTTCTAATTTTTTATTAAGTGATTTACTTAAACTTCATATAATACCTAATAAGTGGAATAACCCCTACAAAATCTACGTTTTCTAAAGAAATGAAAACATCTAAAGTCTTAAACCTCTTTAATATTCATACTATGTTAGTGAATGATGTATATATGCAATAAAACAAAAATTTTCGTATTTTATTATTTTTCTTGAAATATGTTGCCTACCCCTACGAAAATACTGAATTTTCTGATAAATGCACATCTATAATACTTAATCTCTTTAGTGTTATTTACAAATAACTAATCACCCAAACAAAACTTTTTATATGTATGGTAAACTTATTTTCATGGTAGATGGACATCATTTCTAATTTTTTATTAAGTAATTTACTTAAACTTCTTATAACACGTAATAAGTGGAATAACCCCTATAAAATCTCTATTTTCTAAAGAAATGGAAACATCTAAGGTCTTAAACCTCTTTAATATTAATACTATGTTAGTGAATGATGTATCTATGCAATAAAACAAAATTTTCGTATTTGTTTTATTTTTTTGAAATATGTGGCCTAACCCATACGAAAATACTGAATTTTCTGATAAATGCTATCTATAATATTTAATCTCTTTAGTGTTATTTACAAATAACTAATCGCACCATAAACTTATTTATATGTATGGTAAACTTATTGTCATGGTTGATGGACATCATTTCTAATTTTTTATTAAGTCTTTTACTTAAACTTCATATAACACCTAATCAGTGGAATAACCCCTATAAAATCTCTATTTTCTAAAGAAATAGAAACATCTAAGGTCTTAAACCTCTTTAATATTCATACTATATCAGTTCATGATGTAGCTATGCAATAAAACAAAATTTTCATATTTTCTAATTTTTCTTGTAATATGTAGGCTAACCCCTACGAAAATACTGAATTTTCTGATAAATGCTATCTATAATACTTAATCTCTTTAGTGTTATTTACAAATAANCTATGCAATAAAACAAAATTTTCGTATTTTTTTATTTTTCTTGAAATATGTGGCCTAACCCATACGAAAATACTGAATTTTCTGATAAATGCTATCTATAATATTTAATCTCTTTAGTGTTATTTACAAATAACTAATCGCACCATAAACTTATTTATATGTATGGTAAACTTATTGTCATGGTTGATGGACATCATTTCTAATTTATTATTAAGTAATTTTTTTAAACTTCATATAACACCTAATAAGTGGAATAACCCCTATAAAATCTACATTTTCTAGAGAAATGAAAACATCTATAGTCTTAAACCTCTTTAATATTCATACTATGTCAGTGCATGATGTAGCTACGCAATAAAAATTTTTTTTATATTTTCTTATTTTTCTTGAAATATGTGGGCTAACCCCTACGAAAATACCAAATTTTCTGATAAATGCTATCTATAATATTTAATCTCTTTAGTGTTATTTAAAAATAACTAATCGCACCATAAACTTATTTATATCTATGGTAAACTTATTTTCATGGTAGATGGGCATCATTTCTAATATTTTATTAAGTAATTTACTAAAACTTCATTTAACACCTAATAAGTGGAATAACCCCTATAAAATCTCTATTTTCTAAAGAAATGAAAACATCTAAGGTCTTAAACCTCTTTAATATTTATACTATATCAGTGCATGATGTATCTATGCAATAAAACAAAATTTTCATATTTTCTTATTTTTCTTGAAATATGTGGGATAACCCCTACGAAAATACTGAATTTTCTGATAAATGCTATCTATAATATTTAATCTCTTTAGTGTTATTTACAAATAACTAATCCCACCATAAATTTATTTATATGTATGGTAAACTTATTTTCATGGTAGATGGGCATCATTTCTAATTTTTTATTAAGTAATTTACTTAAACTTCTTATAACACCTAATAAGTGGAATAACCCCTATAAAATCACTATTTTCTAAAGAAATGGAAACATCTAAGGTTTTAAACCTCTTTAATATTCATACTATGTTAGTGAATGATGTATATATGCAATAAAACAAAATTTTCGTATTTTTTTTATTTTTCTTGAAATATGTGGCCTAACCCCTACGAAAATACTGAATTTTCTGATAAATGCTATCTATAATATTTAATCTCTTTAGTGTTATTTACAAATAACTAATCACCCAAAAAAAATTTTTTATATATATGGTAAACTTATTTTCATGGTAGATTGGCATCATTTCTAATTTTTTAGTAAGAAATTTACTTAAACTTCATATAACACCTAATAAGTGCAATAACCCCTATAAAATCTCTATTTTCTAAAGAAATGGAAACATCTAAGGTTTTAAACCTCTTTAATATTCATACTATTATAGTGCATGATGTATCTATGCAATAAAACAAAATTTTCATATTTTCTTATTTTTCTTGAAATATGTGGGCTAACCCCTATGAAATTACTGAATTTTCTGATAAATGATATCTATAATATTTAATCTCTTTAGTGTTATTTACAAATAACTAATCGCACCATAAACTTACTTATATGTATGGTAAACTTATTTTCAAGGTTGATGGGGATCATTTCTAATTTTGTATTAAGAAATTTACTTAAACTTCATAAAACACCTAATAAGTGGAATAACCCCTATATTATCTACATTTGCTAAAGAAATGGAAACATCTAAGGTATTAAACCTCTTTAATATTCATACTACATCAGTTCATGATGTATCTATGCAATAAAACAAAATTTTCATATTTTCTTATTTTTCTTGAAATATGTGGGCTAACCCCTACGAAAATACTGAATTTTCTGATAAATGCTATCTATAATATTTAATCTCTTTAGTGTTATTTACAAAAAACTAATCGCACCATAAAATTATTTATATGTATGTTAAAATTATTTTCATGGTTGATGGGCATCATTTCTAATTTTTTATTAAGTAATTTACTTAAACTTCATATAACACCTAATAAGTGGAATAACCCCTATAAAATCTACATTTTCTAAAGAAATGGAAACATCTAAGGTCTTAAACCTCTTTAATATCCATACTATATTAGTTCATGATGTAGCTATGCAATAAAACAAAAAAATTTTATTTTCTTCTTTTTCTTGAAATGTGTGGGCTAACCCCCTACGAAAATACTGAATTTTCTGATAAATGCTATTTGTAATATTTAATCTCTTTAGTGTTAATTACAATTAACTAATCGCACCATAAACTTATTTATATGTATGGTAAACGTATTTTTATTGTAGATGGACATCATTTCTAATTTTTTATTTAGTTATTTATTTTAACTTCATATACCATCTATTAAGTAGACTAACCCCAATACAAACTCTATTTTCTAGAGAAATGGAAACATCTAAGGTCTTAAACCTCTTTAATATTCATACTATGTCAGTGCATGATGTAGCTACGCAATAAAACAAAATTTTCATATTTTTTTATTTTTCTTGTAATATGTGGGCTAACCCCTACAAAAATACTGAATTTTCTGATAAATACTATCTATAATATTTAATCTCTTTAGTGTTATTTACAAATAAGTAATCACACCATAAACTTACTTATATGTATGGTAAACGTATTTTCATGGTAGATGGGCATCATGTTTAATGTTATATTAAGTAATTTACTTAAAACTTCATATAACACCTAATAAGTGGAATAGCCCCTATAAAATCTCTATTTTCTAAATCAATGGAAACATCTAAGGTCTTAAACCTCTTTTATATTCATACTATGTCAGTGCATGATGTATCTATGCAATAAAACAAAATTTTCTTATTTTCTTATTTTTCCTGAAATATGTGGGCTAGCCTCTACGAAAATACTGAATTTTCTGATAAATGATATCTATAATATTTAATCTCTTTAGTGTTATTTACAAATAACTAATCGCACCATAAACTTACTTATATGTATGGTAAACTTATTTTCATGGTTGATGGGCATCATTTCTAATTTTTTATTAAGTAATTTACTTAAACTTCATATAACACCTAATAAGTGGAATAACCCCTATATTATCTACATTTTCTAAAGAAATGGAAACATCTAAGGTCTTAAACCTCTTTAATATTCATACTATATCAGTGCATGATGTAGCTATACAATAAAACAAAATTTTCAAATTTCTTATTTTTCTTGAAATATGTGGGCTAACCCCTACGAAAATACTGAATTTTCTGATAAATGCTATTTGTAATATTTAATCTTTTTAGTGTTATTTACAATTAACTAATCGCACCATAAACTTATTTATATGTATGCTAAACGTATTTTTATTGTAGATGGACATCATTTCTAATTTTTTATTTAGTAATTTATTTAAACTTCATATACCATCTATTAAGTAGACTAACCCCAATACAATCTCTATTTTCTAGAGAAATGGAAACATCTAAGGTCTTAAACCTCTTTAATATTCATACTATGTCAGTGCATGATGTAGCTACGCAATAAAACAAAATTTTCATATTTTCTTATTTTTCTTGTAATATGTGGGCTAACCCCTACGAAAATACTGAATTTTCTGATAAATCCTACCTATAATATTTAATCTCTTTAGTGTTATTTACAAATAAGTAATCACACCATAAACTTACTTATATGTATGGTAAACGTATTTTCATGGTAGATGGGCATCATGTTTAATTTTTTATTAAGTAATTTACTTAAACTTCATATAACACCTAATAAGTGGAATAACCCCTATGAAATATCTATTTTCTAAAGAAATGGAAACATCTAAGGTCTTAAACCTCTTTAATATTCATACTATGTTAGTGCATGATGTAGCTATGCAATAAAACAAAATTTTCATATTTTCTTATTTTTCTTGAAATATGTGGGCTAACCCCTACGAAAATACTGAATTTTCTGATAAATGATATCTATAATATTTAATCTCTTTAGTGTTATTTACAAATAACTAATCGCACCATAAACTTACTTATATGTATGGTAAACTTATTTTCATGGTTGATGGGCATCATTTCTAATTTTTTATTAAGTAATTTTTTTAAACTTCATATCACACCTAATAAGTGGAATAACCCCTATAAAATCTCTATTTTCTAAAGAAATGGAAACATCTAAGGTCTTAAACCTCTTTAATATTCATACTATGTCAGTGCATGATGTAGCTACGCAATAAAACTTATTTTCATGGTTGATGGGCATCATTTCTAATTTTTTATTAAGTAATTTTTTTAAACTTCATATCACACCTAATAAGTGGAATAACCCCTATATTATCTACATTTTCTAAAGAAATGGAAACATCTAAGGTCTTAAACCTCTTTAATTTTCATACTATATCAGTGCATGATGTAGCTATGCAATAAAACAAAATTTTCATATTTTCTTATTTTTCTTGAAAAATGTGGGCTTACCCCTACGAAAATACTGAATTTTCAAATAAATTCTATCTATAATATTTAATCTCTTTAGTGTTATTTACAAAAAACTAATCGCACCATAAACTTATTTATATGTATGGTAAAATTATTTTCATGGTTGATGGGCATCATTTCTAATTTTTTATTAAGTAATTTACTTAAACTTCATATAACACCTAATAAGTGGAATAACCCCTATAAAATCTACATTTTCTAAAGAAATGGAAACATCTAAGGTCTTAAACCTCTTTAATATTCATACTATATTAGTTCATGATGTAGCTATGCAATAAAACAAAATTTTCATATTTTCTTCTTTTTCTTGAAATATGTGGGCTAACCCCTACGAAAATACAGAATTTTCTGATAAATGCTATTTGTAATATTTAATCTTTTTAGTGATATTTACAATTAACTAATCGCACCATAAACTTATTTATATGTATGGTAAACGTATTTTTATTGTAGATAGACATCATTTCCAATTTTTTATTTAGTAATTTATTTAAACTTCATATACCGTCTATTAAGTAGACTAACCCCAATAAAAACTCTATTTTCTAGAGAAATGGAAACTTCTAAGGTCTTAAACCTCTTTAATATTCATACTATGTCAGTGCATGATGTAGCTACGCAATAAAACAAAATTTTCATATTTTCTTATTTTTCTTGTAATATGTGGCCTAACCCCTACGAAAATACTAAATTTTCTGATAAATACTATATATAATATTTAATCTCTTTAGTGTTATTTACAAATAAGTAATCACACCATAAACTTACTTATATGTATGGTAAACGTATTTTCATGGTAGATGGGCATCATGTTTAATTTTTTATTAAATAATTTACTTAAACTTCATATAACACCTAATAAGTGGAATAACCCCTATAAAATCTCTATTTTCTAAATCAATGGAAACGTCTAAGGTCTTAAACCTCTTTAATATTCATACTATGTCAGTGCATGATGTATCTATGCAATAAAACAAAATTTTCATATTTTCTTATTTTTCTTGAAATATGTGGGCTAACCCATACGAAAATACTGAATTTTCTGATAAATGATATCTATAATATTTAATCTCTTTAGTGTTTATTACAAATAACTAATCGCACCATAAACTTACTTATATGTATGATAAACTTATTTTCATGGTTGATGGGCATCATTTCTAATTTTTTATTAAGTAATTTACTTAAACTTCATATAACACCTAATAAGTGGAATAACCCCTATATTATCTACATTTTCTAAAGAAATGGAAACATCTAAGGTCTTAAACCTCTTAAATTTTCATACTATATCAGTGCATGATGTAGCTATGCAATAAAACAAAATTTTCAAATTTCTTATTTTTCTTGAAATATGTGGGCTAACCCCTACGAAAATACTGAATTTTCTGATAAATGCTATCTACAATATTTAATCTCTTTAGTGTTATTTACAAATAACTAATCGCACCATAAACTTACTTATATAAATGGTAAACTTATTTTCATGGTAGATTGGCATCATTTCTAATTTTTTAATAAGTAATTTACATAAACTTCATATAACCCCTAATAAGTGGAATAACCCCTATAAAATCTCTATTTTCTAAAGAAATGGAAACATCTAAGGTCATAAACCTCTTTAATATTCATACTATGTTAGTGCATGATGTAGCTATTCAATAAAACAAAAATTTTGTATTTTTTTTATTTTTCTTGAAATATGTGGGCTAACCCCTACGAAAATACTGAATTTTCTGATAAATGCTATTTGTAATATTTAATCTTTTTAGTGATATTTACAGTTAACTAATCGCACCATAAACTTATTTATATGTATGGTAAACGTATTTTTATTGTAGATGGACATCATTTCTAATTTTNAAAACAAAAATTTTGTATTTTTTTTATTTTTCTTGAAATATGTGGGCTAACCCCTACGAAAATACTGAATTTTCTGATAAATGCTATTTGTAATATTTAATCTTTTTAGTGATATTTACAGTTAACTAATCGCACCATAAACTTATTTATATGTATGGTAAACGTATTTTTATTGTAGATGGACATCATTTCTAATTTTGTATTTAGTAATTTATTTAAACTTCATATAACCTCTTTAATATTCATACTATGTTAGTGCATGATGTAGCTATGCAATAAAACAAAAATTTTGTATTTTTTTATTTTTCTTGTAATATGTGGGCTAACCCCTACGAAAATACTGAATTTTCTGATAAATACTACCTATAATATTTAATCTCTTTCGTGTTATTTACAAATAAGTAATCACACCATAAACTTACTTATATGTATGGTAAACGTATTTTCATGGTAGATGGGCATCATGTTTAATTTTTTATTAAGTAATTTACTTAAACTTCATATAACACCTAATAAGTGGAATAACCCCTATAAAATCTCTATTTTCTAAAGAAATGGAAACATCTAAGGTCTTAAACCTCTTTAATATTCATACTATGTTAGTGCATGATGTATCTATGCAATAAAACAAAATTTTTGTATTTTTTTATTTTTCTTGAAATATGTGGGCTATAACCCCTTCGAAAATACTGAATTTTCTAATAAATGCTATCTATAATATTTAATCTCTTTAGTGTTATTATCAAATAACTAATCACACCATAAACTTATTTATATGTATGGTAAACTTATTTTCATGGTTGATGGGCATCATTTCTAATTTTTTATTAAGTAGTTTACTTAAACTTCATATAACACCTAATAAGTGGAATAACCCCTATATTATCTACATTTTCTAGAGAAATGGAAACATCTAAGGTCTTAAACCTCTTTAATATTCATACTATATCAGTGCATGATGTAGCTATGCAATAAAACAAAATTTTCAAATTTCTTATTTTTCTTGAAATATGTGGGCTAACCCCTACGAAAATACTGAATTTTCTGATAAATGCTATTTGTAATATTTAATCTTTTTAGTGATATTTACAGTTAACTAATCGCACCATAAACTTATTTATATGTATGGTAAACGTATTTTTATTGTAGATGGACATCATTTCTAATTTTTTATTTAGTAATTTATTTAAACTTCATATACCGTCTATTAAGTAGACTAACCCCAATAAAAACTCTATTTTCTAGAGAAATGGAAACATCTAAGGTCTTAAACCTCTTTAATATTCATACAATGTCAGTGCATGATGTAGCTACGCAATAAAACAAAATTTTCATATTTTCTTATTTTTCT
>CAKOAT010279155.1:14996-33755 GCA_932364175.1 Eruca vesicaria subsp. sativa | reverse complement strand
TATTTAAACATTCTTCTTGCTCCCAAAATATCTCCAACGGTCCTCTTGCTCTCTTGACCATACCAGGCGAGTTTAAACTTCTTCTTGCCTTCCAAGTAAAGCTAGGTCACGCCTTAACACCTTGGGATACAAGTCTTGTACGGATGGTCTTGTTCCACAAGGTTGTACGGACCACACACCCTTATGTGATTACATGCTTTTCTTCTTCATGTCTTCATGTCAATAACTAGGTGTTGTTTTTGAAAATAATGATTGTGAGGCTTGCATTTTAGGCAAACATTGTAAAACTGTTTTTAAGAAATCTACTACTATCTATGAAAGCTGTTTTGATTTAATTCACTCTGATGTATGGACTGCTCCATGTTCATTTAGAGATAACTTTAAGTATTTTGCAACTTTCATAGATGAAAAATCCAAATACACCTGGTTAACACTAATTGCTTCAAAAGATAGGGTGATTGATGCATTTAGGAACTTTCATGCTTATGTGACTAACCATTATCAAGCTAAGGTTAAGATTTTCAAATCAGATTATGGAGGAGAGTACACAAGTCATGAGTTCAAGCATTATCTAGCTCAACATGGGATTCTTCATCAGACTAGCTGCCCTTATACTCCTCAGCAGAATGGAGTATCTAAGAGGAAGAATAGACATCTCATGGAGGTTGCTCGGTCCATGATGTTTCAACCAAGTGTTCCAAAGAGGTTTTGGGGTGATGCTGTTGCACAGCCTGTTACCTAATCAACTGAACTCCAACTAGAATTCTTGATGAACAATCTCCATTTGAAGTCCTCAACAAGTACAAGCCGAGTTTGGATCATGTAAGAGTCTTCGGGTGTTTGATTTTTGTGCTTGTTCCAGGAGAACAAAGAAACAAGTTCGAAGCTAAGAGTACCAAGACTATGTTTGTGGGTTATTGTACAAGCCAAAAAGGGTATAGATGCTATGATCCAGTAGCTAGAAGAGCGCTGGTGTCAAGAGATGTGAAGTTTATTGAAGATAGAGGATACTATGACAAGGAACATCAAGAAGACTTGAAAGACCTTACTGCGGATAGAGGAGCAACTTTGAGGATTATTATGGAGAGGCTTGGGATCAAAACTACTCAGGATCCAAGAAATGAGGTTCCAAGAACTCAAGAAGCAGAAGATACAAGTCATTTTCCTCACCTTGATCATGAGAGGGGGAGAAACAATGAGAATCAAGGCGGCTCTAATGGTCAAGAAGGACATGAGCCAAACAACAATGAAGAAGAACCAATTGGTCAAGAAGATCAAGAGGGTTCTAGCTCCGGGTCTCCTGATCAAGGTGTGGCATCTCATGAGGAAAATGAAGATGTAAGTGATCAGGGAGGAGAGGAAGAGGAGGTTGACATAGTGGAGCAACCAAGGAGGAGCACTCGTATAAGACAGCCTCCATCCAACTGGGTTAATACCCGTGTGTATTACAATGCTCAAGCTGTAGAGCACCCATCACAAGCTATGAAGAGGCTATGGAGGATAAGGAATGGAGAGATTTTGTTCAAGCTGAGGCAGATGCTATGGTAAGAAATGACACATGGTATGAGAGTGCTCTTCCAAAAGGGAAGAAGGCAGTGACAAGTAGATGGATATTCACCATCAAATACTTGCCTAATGGGAAGATAGAGAGGAAGAAGAGTAGACTGGTGGCAAGAGGGTATACTCAAACGTATGGTGAAGACTATATTGATACCTTTGCTCCAGTAGCTAAACTTCATACCATCAGAATTGTGTTGTCATTGGCTGTGAATCTTGAGTTGGGTTTGTGGAAAATGGATGTGAATAATGCTTTTCTTCAGGGGGAGCTTGAAGAGGAAGTCTATATGCATCCTCCTCCTGGTCTAGAAAGCTTGGTTAAGACGGGTAATGTATTGAGATTAAAGAAGGCTATCTATGGGTTAAAACAGTCACCAAGAGCTTGGTACTACAAGCTGAGTACTACTTTGAATGGAAGAGGCTTTAGGAAGTCAGAATTGGATCACACTCTCTTTACTCTCACCACCCATACAGGTATCATTGTTATTTTAGTGTATGTTGATGATATCATCATCACTGGAAATGACAAAGAAGGTATCCAAGCTACTAAAGTCTTTCTTAGATCAGTTTTTGATATTAAAGACTTAAGAGAAATGAAATACTTCCTTGGGATTGAGATATGTAGATCCAAGGAAGGTTTGTTCATGTCTCAAAGGAAATATACACTTGATCTTTTGAAAGATGCAGGTAAGCTTGATGGCAAGACGGCTAAGATGCCCATGGAGGATGGTTACAAAGTACCAAGAGAGGGGGAGATAGAAGATAGCAAGCCATTTAAGGATCCTAANCAAGGAAGGTTTGTTCATGTCTCAAAGGAAATATACACTTGATCTTTTGAAAGATGCAGGTAAGCTTGATGGCAAGACGGCTAAGATGCCCATGGAGGATGGTTACAAAGTACCAAGAGAGGGGGAGATAGAAGATAGCAAGCCATTTAAGGATCCTAAGCTTTATAGAAAGCTGGTTGGTAAGCTTATATATCTTACCTTTACTCACCCTGATATATGTTTTGATGTGAACCAGGTGAGCCAGCATATGCAAGTGCCTAAAGAACATCATTGGGAGATGGTGAACCGGCTCTTGATGTACTTGAATGGGACGAGAAGGCTTGGTGTTTGGATGGGATGCAATGGGAGTACTGAGGTTGTAGGCTACTGTGATGCAGATTGGGCTGGTGATAGGATTGATAGGAGGTCAACCACATGCTATTGTACTTTCATTGGAGGCAACTTAGTGACATGGAAGAGCAAGAAGCAAAAGGTGGTATCATGCTCTAGTGCAGAAGCTGAGTATAGAGCCATGCTGAAGCTCACAAATGAGTTAGTATAGATCAAAGGCATTTTGAAGCATTTGGAGATTGATCAAGCGGCTCCAATGACTATGCATTGTGACAACCAAGCTGCAATTCATATAGCCAGCAACTCAGTCTTTCATGAGAGAACCAAGCACATAGAAGTGGATTGCCATAAGCTGAGGCAAATGATGGTGCTTGGAGTGATCTTACCTTGCTTCACAAGAAGTGAGGACCAATTGGCGGATGTGTTTACTAAAGCTGCAAAGCAGAAGACTATGGAGTCCATCCATACCAGGTTGGGACTCATAGATCTTTCTGTGCCCAGCTAATCCCCTTGCAATGGGGTCTTTACTCTTTTCCTTATCAAGGTTTTATCCCTAAGGACTCAAGGGTTTTCTTTGGTAAGGTTTTTAATGAGGAAGACCTCATTGCACTTCCAAGCTAGACTTGTTTTACATGGTCTAGCTTGAGGGGGAGTGTTGAGATATGTTGAAAATAAGAGATAAAGAGGTTTACACAAAGAGGTAAAAAGGTGCATTTGGGTTTAAAATAGTTACCATGGTAAAAATGAGTGTTACCATGGTAAAGAAGGTGAAATGTGTTCAGCAAGTAAAGAAGGCTGAAGATACTACTTTGAAGGGAAGGAGTGACTAGTGCACAAGGGAGTTGTGACCGTTTGAGGATAAGGTGGAGGCGCGGCTACAGCTGGAAAGGCAAAGGCATCTAGTCCAAGATGCCTTATGCCACACGCGTGTGAGCCTTCTCCTCCTTGCATTTGAATTAGGCGCCTAAGGCCACTTTTGACTCCACATGCTTATTCAACTCTCTCTCTCAAGCTGAAAACCCTTGTATCCCTCTACTATAAATATGTAACCTCTAATCAATAATAAAGCAAGCAATTTCGAGTCTCTCTTTGTCTCTAAGTCACTATTTAGATCTGAACTTACTATTCACTCATTTTCTCACTAAATCTCTTCTAAATCTTGTTTTCTCTTCTAATATCTTTTACAAATACCTTTCTAAACTCATATTACTACAAAAACAATAGTGGTCTTGGAGTCTCACTTCTCGGATCCTGGGTAGTTTTTATCCCAAGCCTCTCCATAATTATCCTCAAAGTGGCTCCTCTATCTGCTGTAAGATCTTTCAAGTCTTCTTGATTCTCCTTATCATAGTACCCTCTTGCTTCAATAAACTTGACATCCCTTGACACAAGGACTCTTCTAGCCACTGGATCATAGCATCTATACCCCTTTTGGCTTGTAGAGGAACCCACAAACATTGTCTTGGTACTCTTAGCTTCCAACTTGTTTCTCTGCTCTCCCGGGACAAGCACAAAACTTAGACAACCAAAGACTCTTAGGTGATCCAAGCTTGGTTTGTACTTGTTGAGGACTTCAAATGGAGATTGACCATCAAGAACTCTAGTAGGGGTTCGGTTGATTAGATAGCAAGCAGTTGCCACAGCATCACTCCAAAATCTTTTTGGCACACTTGCTTGAAACATCATAGAACGAGCAACCTCCATAAGATGTCTATTCTTCCTTTCAGAGACTCCATTCTGCTGAGGGGTATAAGGATAGCTAGTTTGATGAAGAATCCCATGTTGAGCTAGAAAACGCTTGAACTCATGGCCTTTGTACTCTCCCCCATTATCTGACCTGAAAATCTTAACCTTAGCTTGATAATGGTTAGTCACATATGCATGAAAGTTCCTAAATGCATCAATCACCCTATCCTTTGTAGGTATTAAAGTTAACCAGGTGTATTTAGATTTTTCATCAATGAAAGTTACAAAGTATTTAAAGTTATCTCTAGATGAACATGGAGCAGTCCAAACATCAGAATGTATTAAATCAAAGCAACTCTCATAGATAGTAGTAGACTTCTTAAAAACAGTTTTACAATGTTTGCCTAAAATGCAAGCCTCACAATCATTATTTTCAAAAACAACACCTGGTAACATCAAGTTCAATGCTCTAACATGTGGATGTCCTAGTCTAGCATGCCACAGAGCATTTTTATTTAAAATAGAAGCAGAATTAAAACAACTAAAATCTGAAACAGGAGCTAAGTCTTCAAGCACATATAGATCTCCTTTGGTAGTTCCTCTACCAATCATCTTGGTACTCTCAATATCCTGAAATCTCACATCATCAGGGGTGAATATCACATTGCAATTTAAATCTTTGGTACACTTCCTGACACTCAAAAGATTGTTAGTAAATTCAGGCATATATAAAGCTTTAGAGTCTTTATTGAACAAGCTTAAAGTGCCAATACCTCTAATAGGGATTTTATCACCATTTGCAATCAAAACATTACCATTAGCAGGTTCTAAGTTCTTGATTAATCTCGTATCACTTATCATATGGTGAGTAGCACCCGAATCAATTATAAGAGGTCTAGTTAGGTTCTCAGCCTTATGACAAAGTATACTAGGGGATTTGAAATTGAGAAGAGGTTCATTCAACCTATTAGCATTCTCTATACCATTCCCATTCATCCTAGCAATACTAGACCAATTATAAGATTCATTTTCATTAGTAGTGAGTAAAGAAGCACCATAAGAGTTAGCAATGATATTACCATTGTCTTTGAGCATCTTGATAAGATCCTCAATGTCCGACCTCCTTATGTAGTCATTGGCATTGCCCCTGGTGCTTGAAGAGCCTCTTGGACCCGTGTAAGCCACCATAGACTTGCTCTCACTCACCTCCTTACTTTCACCATTAGCCGCTTTACTTGTACCAGCTCCATTAGAACCCTCAACTATGTTGGCTTTACCCTCCTTGTCTCTCAAGAACTTGGCCGGCTTTAGGTGAGGATGAAGTATCCAGCATTGATTCTTCTTATGCCCATACTTCTTACACTGATCACAAGTTCCATTGAACCTGCCTTCATACCTCCTCTTCTCATTTCTCCCATAAGCCGCCTTGTTAGCTTGGATACCATCTCCTTGAGCTTCCTGAACTGCTTGACTTGCCAATGTGAGATCACCCTTGTTCCCAAACAATCCAATGGACCCTTGCTCCTTTTGTATCTGAGCACACACATCCTCCAAGCAAGGGAGTTTCTCAGCCCTCAAAATGTGTTTAATGAGCCCATTGTAAGCAGGATTGAGAGGGAGAAGAAGTCCAAAGACTTTGTCTTGCTCACTCCTCTCAATCAACTCCTCTTCATCCGTGGTACTTGGCCTAAGCATCTCTAACTCAGACCATAGAGCTCTAAACTTCCCGAAGTGCTTTGTGAACTCAATATCCTCTTGAATCAACCCATTGATAGCTTTCTTCACTTCAAACACCCGGCTTAAGTTAGAGACATTCCCATACACCTTCTTCAGTGTCTCCCAAAGATCCTTTGCTCTTGTGCAGTAGCTATAAGCTTCAAGGATAGACTGATCTAGTGACCCTTGCAACACGGAAAGGACCAAATGATCATCTTGCTCCCATTTCTCATCATCCGTAGTAATGACTTCCTCATCACTCTCTTGAGTAATCCTTTTTGGAGCTTCACCAGATGTAATATGACCCCAAAGACCTTTACTCCCCACGCTGTCTTCACCAACCGTGACCACAACAAGTAGTTAGTCCCCTTTAGAGTAACCAGAACCTTCATCTTCATCACACCTTCCATATCTAGCCGCTTAACCTCCAAAGCTGACTAAAGGTTGTACCTTTAAGATGAACCACCAGAGATCTTCCACAAACACAGCACAAGACTCTTACACACACAAGTCACAACACTCCAAGACCACACAAGCCTCGGATCAGCAAAAACACACCAAAGAAGGTAAGCTTCCACGGATAGAACAAATCTGTAGTGAAAGAATGTGAGAATTTGTATGTTTAGGATGAAGAATCTGAGGAGAGAGAGAGGAGAAGGGCGAGATCTAAGAGAGAGAATAGAGAAATGAGGAACTGAATTCCTTGCTTTAATTAATTCTTGGTACATGAGTATATAAAGGGAGACAAATCCCTAAGATAATATTAAACAAAAGACCAGGCAGAAGTATTAAACTAATCAGATCTTGGACTGGAGTGGCACAGCAAGCTTGGTGAAAGTGACCTGACCTAAACGGTCAAGAGCTCCCCCTCTTAGCCAATCTCGTGAACTTAGCTTCCCAACAGCTCTATTTTCTTCTGATTAATTAAATACACATTCCTTAGGCAAAGAAAGTCATCTCCTCATTTATGTAGACCCCTTCTCTATCTTGTTAAACTGAAGTGAAGAAATGATCACTTTAGTTTAATAAGCAAGCTTGGTCCTAAACTCCATGAGAAGCTTATGGAGTCACCAAGACTTGTGTAGAGCAATGTAGGTGCTCTAAAGGGTGTAGACTAAAGCTAAGAAGATGTGAGAGGAGTTTGGAGGCTAATGATCAATGTGCTAAGTTAGGGTGAGGCCGTACAGATTTGGTACAGACAGATGTACTTCGACCGTACGGATCTGTACGGACCACCTCAACCAAAACACTCACATTTGGTCATTTAGACTCATTTGGGNGTAGCCGTTTGAAGATAAGGTTGGCGTGGGTCTTAGCTGTCCAAAAGGAGTAGAAACAAAGCTAGCCACGTGCACTGTTACTAGTCATTCACACGGATGAGCTTTCTGGTCCAAAGAATTCAAATAATGGCTCCTCTTGCTTTATGACTTCACATACTTGTCTATAGTAGAGTTGAAAACCCTTGTATCTGATTATTTTCCTTTATAATGTCTTGTAATGTCGAGTGTAAACATTAAGCTGAGAGAGTCTCTCTTCTTCATAAACTTGTTACCATTAATTCTTAGTCTCTTGGTTACTAAATCTCTTAAGTCTCTTGATACAAAGTCTCTCTCTCAATCTCTCTTAGTCTCTCACGGATCTCATTCATCAATCTCTCTTCCATCTCATTTCATTCTCTAAATCTCTTAATCTCTTTTCTTTCTCTCATATTTGTGTTCATCACTCAAAGGCACTTGAGCTCTGAAACATTTTATGGTATCAGAGCCAAGTTGCTCAGTTCCTGAAGTTGCTTCCGCTCACACAAGCTCACTCATTTCAAGTCTAGTTCATCCGCACCTCAAGATCTCACCTTTGAAGCTCAAAAAGGCAGTTTCACTCAAGCGGCTTCAACATGGAGCATACAAGAGTCATTGTCATTCCAGTCAAGCTTGAAGGTCCAAACTATCTCCTCTGGTCTCGCCTTGTCAAAACAGATTTGGGTGGTAAAGGGTTATGGAGTCATTGTACCTCAGATGCTCCAAACTCATCCAAAGCTGTATCCGTTGAAGAGAGCTCTTCAAAAGGTGAAACCGGGTCCAGCTTTTCCTCAGAAGAGAAGTGGCAACAAGATGACCTTCTGGTGTTGTCTATTCTCCAAGCGTCCATAGCTCCATCTATCCTTGATGCTTACTGCTACTGTGAGAGTGCTAAGGCGCTTTGGGATACTTTGAGAAAGATCTATGGGAACCTCTCAAATCTTAGCCGGGTCTTTGAGATCAAGAGGGCTATCAACGCCTTGTCTCAAGAGGATGTAGAGTTCACAACACATCTAGGGAAGTTCAGAGCCCTTTGGTCTGAGCTAGAGATGTTGAGACCTCAATCACTTGACCAAGATGTGTTGAATGAAAGGAAAGAGCAAGATAAGGTGTTCGGATTGCTCTTAACCCTCAGTCCTATGTACAACGACCTAATCAAGCATATACTCCGGTCAGAGAAGCTCCCAACACTTGAAGAAGTGTGTTCTCAAGTCCAAAAGGAGGAAGGGTCTTCTGGTTTGTTTGGAGCAAAGGAGGTTCCACTCCTTGCCTCTCAAGCTGAAGCTTCTTCCCGGANGGAGGAAGGGTCTTCTGGTTTGTTTGGAGCAAAGGAGGTTCCACTCCTTGCCTCTCAAGCTGAAGCTTCTTCCCGGACCAACAAAGCTTCTCCCCGGTTCAACAAGAAGGATAGGAGAGGCGCTAAGTGTGAGCATTGTAAGAGGGATGGTCACACCAAGGAGAGATGTTGGGTCTTGGATCCAAGTCTCAAACCTGCCGAGTTCAAATGAGCCGTGACCATGGAGGTTCAAGAGATCAGCTCAGATCTCTTGGTTGTAAGCTAAACCTCCTAACCCTTAATAAGAGCTTGTGTGTTTATTTTTCATGTTGTGCATTTAGTGGTGTGTTTGTCCCAGGATCTCCTGGTCTCGTTTTGCATTAGCTAAGTGTATTGCCATGACTTGATCATATAGAATGTGTTGTAGGATTAAGAGGTTTGTCTTGGCTACTTGCATCTCTATTGATAAGTTGTTTTGCATACATGAGCTTATAATGATTCAATCCGGTTCATTGTGTCTTGATGCTAATGACATAGTTGATCCATCAAAGAAGTAGAATTTTGAGGATGTCAAGACTACTTGTGGCTTTGGTTTTGATCAAATTGTTCATTAAGCATGCTTTGCATTTGTTTTAAAATTTGGTTCATATAGAAACTAAGTCATGCGGATTGAATCTTTTGCATACATATAGAATTGTCTTTAGGTTGTGCATTCATGTATTGATTCATTTAAAAACCAGCATGATTGCAATGTACTGATGTTTGCTTGCATTGTATCATGAGAAATATATTTAAAATGGTTAATCTTGTGCTTGTGGTTGGCTAGTGTTCAAGATTAATGCATTTTGTTTTGTACATTGGTATCAAACCAAATGAGATCTTGGTTTGGTTCCAATGGAAAGATCTAATCTTGCCTTGAGTTTTTGTTGGATATAGGTGCACATGATATGATCAGTGACACACCAAGAACCAAGGTGAAGATACTAAGTGTTGGAAATCAGAGCTCAAGCTGTGTGAAGTAAATCGCCATTAATGGCTGAAGAGAAAGCTTGAAATGATGATGAGAAAGGTCTGATCTTTTACTTATGAACTTGAATCAGAAACAGAGACTTAGAGATTAATAGAGACTTAGAGAGACTAAAGACTTAAGAAAGAGGAAGACTTAAGGGAATCTGAATCAAGAACACAAGTTTTATTTTTGAAGTGGAGAGGGTTTCCCCCTTACTCCCTTAAACATTACAAATCGCCAACATATGGTTTATATAGGCCTTTACATTCTGAAACACATAAACCTATATCTAATGGCTATAATTAACTTAAAGAGATGGATGGTCTAGATGGAGAGATGACTGGTCTTGCTTTAATTCAAACAAGAGGAGACTGATCTCTTATTGGCTCTTCTTAGGCTCCTCTTAATCTGCCCATGTAGCTGTCCAGATTCATAGTCAAGGCTGGTATGGCTGTAAGGGTAAAGCACCTTTACCTTTCCAGCTGGACTCCTATCTTCTCTTATGCCAAATGAAAGTTTTAGAGATTTAGGTGCAAGAATAGTGAGAGAGAGATTAGGGTTTGATAGAATCCGAGAGAGAGAAAGGGAGAATGTTGCGTAAGGCAAGAGAGAGAAAAGAAGAAAGATCTCTTATTTCCTTACTTGATTTGTTACATGGGCACAATACATTTATATAGAAACTAGAAGGCACAAAGAGAATAAACAAATGCAAGTGGCCAGAAGGAGACAAGCTTGGCTCGGCCAGAAGTGCTTGAAAGCGACAGCACCTACCTACCTCCACTCACTTCTTCTTTGGTCTAGCGAACCCAACGGCTCTCTCCNAGAAGGAGACAAGCTTGGCTCGGCCAGAAGTGCTTGAAAGCGACAGCACCTACCTACCTCCACTCACTTCTTCTTTGGTCTAGCGAACCCAACGGCTCTCTCCTTGCTTGCCGACATGCCTCTAATTCAAATATCCCTTTCTTAGCCTCTTAACCAAGGAAGAGAGCAAGTCTTGCCTCACAAGTTAGGTTTGGCCGAGACATCTTCTTGCCTTCTCTCTCTTACTTGGTGCCATTTTATTCTTCATGTCAACACTCCACCTCAAGCTTGACCATGTGGAACAAGTCAAGCTTGGAAGCCATGAAGTAATTCCCTCATTAAAACCTTTGTATGCAAAACCCATTTGGGACAAAAACATACTAAGGAAAGAGTAGAACACTTCATGGGAGGGGAGTTACTAACATGAGAGATCTATGAGTCCAAGCTTTGGGTGAATGAAATCACAGACCTTACTGCTTGCTGCCTTGGTGAATATGTCAGCCAATTGATCCACACTTCTTGTGTAGCATGGGAGAATCACTTGCTGCTCCACTGCTTGTCTCACTTTGTGGCAGTCCACTTCTATGTGATTGGTTCTTTCATGGAAGACAGAGTTGGAAGCAATGTGTATAGCCACTTGATTGTCACAGTGCATAGTCATAGGTGTGGTGATCTCAATGCCCAAGTCTTCTAGCAGCCCTTTGATCCATATGAGTTCACTAGTTAGCTTCCTCATAGATCTATATTCTGCTTCAGCACTTGAACAAGAGACCACCTTATGGTATGGAGCTTGGCCACAGGTGCAAAGGTGTCAAGGTAGTCTTCACCATATACTTGTGTGTACCCTCTTGCCACCAATCTTCTCTTCTTCCTTTCTGGTTTTCCATTTGCAAGGTATTTGATGGTGTACAACAACCGGCTGGTTACTGCTTTCTTCCCTTTTGGAAGCTCAGTTTCATACCAAGTGTTGTTCTTCTCCATAGCACCCATTTCAGCACCCACTGATTCTCTCCACTCCTCATCTTCCATAGCTTCTGCATATGTCTTTGGTATCCATTCCTGATACAATGTACTCACAAAGGCTTTATGGTCTTCTGGATATTGAGGAAGCGAGCAAGTAGCACTGATTGGGTGTGCCACAGCCTTTGCATTGAAGTACACACGTGTGTTGATCCAATTTGAGGCTGGTCTCTTTATTCTAGTACTCCTTCTCAATGGTTGTGCTTGGCCTGATTCGTCTCATCCTGAGCTTGTTCATGAATCTCATTAGAACCATTCTCTTCTTGAGTCTCATTAGAACCATTCTCTTCTTGAGGCTCATTTTCCGAGTCTGGAATAAGCTCATCTTGATCATGAGCCACTGAATCTTCAGGTTGTTCATCTCCATTTCCCCCCTCAGGATCAAGGTGAGCGTTCTCCATACCATTATCTGAACCTTGGGCTGGAACTCTCCTACTTTCCTCTGATTTCTTTGGTAGAGTAACACCATGATTTTCCAATAGAACTCGCAGATTGCTGGCTCTATCAGAGGCAGACTGGGACAAGTCTTGTAGATTACTCCAACTCTTATTATCACGATAACTCCTTAACTCAAGGAATTTGACATCTCTGGACACCAAGACCTTCCTAGTCTCAGGTACATAACACTTATATCCCTTCTGATGTGTGGAGTAACCGATGAACATAGCCTTGGTACTTCTAGCCTCTAGTTTGTTCCTTAGATCACCTGGAATCAACACAAAGCACATACACCCAAATACACGTAAATGGTCTAATGGAGGTTTGGTTTTGTTTAATACCTCATAGGGAGTGGCATCAAGAAGAACTTTTGTAGGCAACCGGTTGATGAGATAAGTAGCTGTAACCACAGCATCTCCCCAAAACCTTTTGGGTACATTGGTGTGGAACATCATACTCCGGGCCACCTCCATTAAGTGTATGTTCTTCCTCTCAGCCACACCATTTTGTTGTG
This sequence comes from Eruca vesicaria subsp. sativa, assembly GCA_932364175.1. Taxonomy (NCBI): domain Eukaryota; kingdom Viridiplantae; phylum Streptophyta; class Magnoliopsida; order Brassicales; family Brassicaceae; genus Eruca; species Eruca vesicaria. The sequence continues at coordinate 21,325 of CAKOAT010279155.1, read as the reverse complement.
GAGTATATGGACAACTGGTTTGATGTATGATTCTGTGTGTTGCAAGGTGTTGTTTGAAGGCTGTGCTAGTGTATTCACCACCATTATCTGACCTAAGAATCTTGATCTTAACATTGAAATGGTTAGTGATATATGTTTGAAAATTTTTAAAGGCCTGTAACACCCTATCTTTTGATTGCAACAAAGTGATCCATGTGTACTTAGATTTCTCATCTATAAATGTCACAAAATATCTATGTTGTTCTCTAGACATACATGGGGCAGTCCATACATCAGAGTGAATAAGATCAAAGCAATTATCATAGATGGTCATTGATTTAGGAAACACACTTCTACAATGTTTTCCTAAGATACAAGCCTCACAATCACTTTTAAAATTAATACTAGGCAACAGGATGTTCAAGGCACGAGAATGAGGGTGTCCTAATCTAGCATGCCATAATACATCTTTAGGGAATTGAGAAACAGAATTCAAAGCACAAGATAAATCAGAAGCTGGTTGAGTGTCCATAAGCAGGTACAAGTCTCCTTTTGTCACACCCTTTCCAAGCAACCTACTAGATTCAATATCCTGAAAGTATACATCATTAGGAGTGAAGGTAACATGGCAATTCAAGTCATTTGTAATCCTTTTAACNATAATACATCTTTAGGGAATTGAGAAACAGAATTCAAAGCACAAGATAAATCAGAAGCTGGTTGAGTGTCCATAAGCAGGTACAAGTCTCCTTTTGTCACACCCTTTCCAAGCAACCTACTAGATTCAATATCCTGAAAGTATACATCATTAGGAGTGAAGGTAACATGGCAATTCAAGTCATTTGTAATCCTTTTAACCGAAACCAGGTTTGATGCAAACGTTGGGATGTAAAATGCCTTAGAGGTTTTATCAAACAATTTCAGTTCTCCTATACCTTTTATTGGAATATTATCTCCATTTGCTATCATCACATTTCCTAGAGCCGGTTTGACATTGGTAATTAAACTTGAATCACTAATCATACGGTGTGAAGCACCTGAATCTACGACTAATGGTTTAACCGGTTTTAAGACATTAACAAGGCTCTTAGCAGTATATGAAGCATTTAGAGATATTCCAAGGGTTTTAGAGTTACCATTTTCCCTCAAGGCCTTGATGAGAGCATCTACGTCAGACCTTTTGAGTGTCTCATCCTGGTGTGTCCTTGCAGTGGAGAATGTTGAAGTAGACGCCATGGCTCTTCCCATACCAGTATTGGAGCACACGGAGCTTGGAGTTGTTGGCTCACTACCTTCAGTGGAGAACTGAGCTCTAGCATCCAAAAACTGAGAGTGTGGTTCTTTAAACTTGCTAGGCTTGAGGTGTGGGTGTAATATCCAACATTTGTCCTTCTGATGACCTTTCTTCTTGCAGTGATCACAGGTTAGAGACTTCCTATCTTCAGGTTTATACACCCTTTTGTTAGCCACAACACCTTCAGCTTGATTAACCACAACCGGTTCTCCTTTGTTTCCAAATAGTCCCAATGACCCTTCTTCCTTTTGAATTTGAGCACAAACTTCATCCAAGGTAGGGAGCTTGTCGGATCTGAGGATATGTTTGATTAGCTCATTGTAGGTTGGGTTGAGAGTCACGAGAAGACCAAAGACCTTGTCTTCTTCACGCCTGTCACTAAGGACTGAGGTATCAACCGTGGGTGGCCTGAGCATCTCCAGCTCAGCCAAAAGAGATCTGAACTTGGCAAAGTGTGCTTGAAACTCCACATCAGCTTGGTTGAGAGCATTGATGGCTCTCTTCACTTCAAAGACCCGAGTTAAGTTGGAGACATTGCCATAGATTTTGTAGAGGGTATCCCACAGCTCTTTGGTCGTCTCACAATAGGAATAGGCTTCTAGGATAGCCGGTTCTAGGGAGCGTTGGAGAAGAGAGAGAACCATCTGGTCTTCTTGAGCCCATTTTTCCTCATCAACTTCCACGGTCTTCTTACCATCTTCTCCTTGAAGGATCTGCTTTGGAGCTGCTCCGGTTGAAACATGACTCCATAATCCTCTTCCTCCAAGGGCAGTTTTTACCAGCCTGGACCATAAGAGGTAATTAATCCCCTTAAGTGTCACTGGAATCTTGATATGCTTCGTGTTCTCCATCTTTCAGAGCTATTAACCGGTGGATAATAGGGTGAATCTTGAAGAAAACGAAGTAGAAACAAAGTGTATAGCTTTTGCGGAAGAAAAAGAGAAGGTTCAAGAGCTTTGAGGCTCTGATACCATGTTGTTTTGTAAAGAATAGAGTCTACTTTGTGTGAGAATAGCTGAGTGTATTAAGAACCAGAATAAGAACAAGAATAATCTGAGAGAGAGAGGGATTCATATGAGACCAAGAGAGAGAGAGTAATGAGGAAACTATTTCCTTGATTCATTTAGTATGTTACATATATTAATATATAGCCATAAGTGTTGAGATGAAGACAAGGAAGTGTTGTGGCTGGACAGTAACTTTAGAGTTTTACAGTGGTAATTTTATTATTACCACAGTAACTCAGGAAGTTACCTAATGAGATAACAAGTTACCTTGGTGAAGAAATGAGGAGAAAATTCGCCCAAGAGTGGCAAGAGAGTGGCAAGGATAAGGTTAAGCTTGGCTGGAAAGTAGAGAGCAACTTTACAGCCTGTCAAGCATGTGAAGCATCTCAGCCATGCATTTGTATTGACTTCACATGCTTAGGAGCCTAGCTTGAATACAATGAACCTAGACACTCTTGTATTCTCTTTAATTTCGTGTAGACACTCATTTGTGATAGTTAATGGAGTTTTGAGTCTCTCTCTCTCTCTAGTTCATCTATTCTCTTTATTCTCTTAAATCTGTCACATATTATAATCTGATTATCTATTAAACACTCTACAAACACAAAAGTGTTTATGGTATCTGAGCCAGGTTCACTAAAAGGGAAGGAGTTTTTCGTTTTTTCATTTGGAGAAAATCTGGGTTTGTGTTCTTGGTGTTCTTGAGCTGTTCTTGGTGTTCTTGAGCTGTTCTTGGTGTTTTTGAGGTCTGTTCGTCATTTTATGGGTTTTTTTGGGTGTTTCTGATGGAATCAAACGACTTTACCATAGATATGAAGACAAGGTCGAGTTATCAAGTGAAGAAAGAGAGAGAAAACGAGTTGGTTTGGTCAGATTTAATGAAGACAGCTTTGGGAAGCTGTGAGATTTGGCCATATTGGATGAAGGCAGCTTTGGAAAGCTGTGGGGTTTGGAGTAACCAGATAAAGGAGGAACCTTTAAAGGAGAGAGCTGCTGAGAAAGATCAGACAGCAAGTTTGGATGAGATTCATCTAAAGGAGGAACCTTTAAAGGAGAAAGCTGCTAAAGAAGGTCAGACAGCAAGTTTAGAGGTTCATGAAGCCAAAGGGGTGATCTGTGGCTTAAGACAAGTAAAGGATGAGCTTTATGAGCTTGTGTGGAGGCTGAAAGAAGTGTGGCTGGAGCTTATGGCAAGGCCAGAAGTAGTTCAAGAAAGAAGAGAACGAGATGGTATCTTTTGTTTACTTGTGAATGAGATGTGTGAGTTTGTTCAATACACTTGTGATGTGTGTGAGCAGGACAAGAGATTAGCTTGGTGGAAAGGTGGTATAAATTGTAAGAGAGGAAGGTTAAGAAGACTTTCCAAAAGATGGTTCAATGTTGAGAAGAGGCTAACCCGGAGTAGGAGTGAGAGCTCACGGAAGCCAACCGAGAGTAGGAGTGAGAGCTCTCGGAGAAGGTGTGATGACAAGAGGCTAACCATGAGTAGGAGTGAGGGCTCATGGAGGCTAACCGGGAGTATGAGTGAGGGCTTCCGGAAGAAGAGGAGGAGAAGAATGATTTATACAGCTCATATCAATATGGGAAAGTGTAGGAAGAGAGTTATGGGACAGTGTTCTTATTCAACATATATGGGTGAAGGAAGCATTGTTATGAAGGAGCAAGAGAGTAAAGGAGCAGATGAGCGTGTTACCAAGAAGGAATGGGATGAGTTTGTTAAGCATGTATATGCTTTGGCTACGACCCGAAGACTAGGAGCTCCTGCCAAAGCATCTATATCTAACAAACCCATCATCATTGACTCTGTAGCAACTCATCACATGATAAGTGATCGAAGCTTGATAAGTGATGTGAAGAAAGCCAGTGGGGGTGTGATGATAGCTAATGGTGCTATGATTCCAATAGAAGGAGTGGGAAAGCTCAAGCTGTTTGAGAAAGATACAAATGCTTTCTACATGCCCCAATTTACTTCAAATCTATTGTCTGTGAAGAAAGCTACGGTGGATCTTGCTTGCCAAGTTGTATTCGGGCCATATGAGGTTGTGTTTCAAGATCTGAAGACTGGAATGGTAATTGGTAGAGGAGACAGCAAGAATCAACTATATTGTCTTCAATTGGCTAAGACTTCTAGTTCCATTGAGTTTGTGTGTTTGAGCAGTACAGCTGAGAAGTGTGATAGTCTCACATGGCATGCAAGGTTGGGACATCCACATGCTAGGGCCATTGAGCTGATCATGCCAAGTATGGCATTCAATCACTTGGAGTGTGAAGCATGCATCCTAGGAAAGCACTGCAGAACTGTCTTTCCAACATCAGAGACTATATATGAGAATTGCTTTGATCTGGTTCATTCAGATGTGTGGACTTCTCCATGTGTATCTAGAGACAGCCAGAAGTACTTTCTGAGTTTCATTGATGAGAAATCGAAGTACACATGGGTTACTATGATTCCCTCCAAAGATAGAGTCCTAGAAGCCTTCATAAACTTCCAAGCATATGTTACTAATCAGTACAATGCTACTGTGAAGATACTAAGGTCTGATAATGGACGAGAATACACTAGCAATGCCTTCAAGAGTCATCTAGCAAAGCATGGGATTGTCCAGCAAACGAGCTGTCCTTATACACCACAACAAAAGGGTGTAGCTGAGAGGAAGAACAAACATTTGATGGAGGTGGCTCGGTCTATGATGTTTCATATGAATGTGCCTAAGAAGTTTTGGAGTGATGCTGTTCAAACTGCTTGCTATCTCATCAATAGAGTGCCGACCAGAGTATTGAAGAATTTGTCTCCATTTGAAGTGTTAAACAAGACCAAGCCACACATTGATCACTTGAGAGTTTTTGGGTGTATTTGCTATNAGGCTGGGGATAAACTTATCCCAGGACCAGGGAACTAGGAGGAGAGAATCTCCTAATCGAACTCAAGAAGCAACAAGAACAGTCCCTCTTGATCATGAGAGGGGGAGTGAATCTGAATCAGGTGAGCAAGAGCAAAACCAAGAGGATTCAGGCCTTCATGATCAAGATGTGACACAAGAGCAAGAACATTCTACTGGTTAAGAGGAAGAATCTATTGGATCAGGAGAAGAGTATACTGGTGCTGGTCTGAAGAGGAACAAGAGGAGTCTACTGGTTCAGAGGAGCCAGTTGGTGCTGATGTCCCGGTTCAGGAGTTGAGGAGAAGCACACGGATTAGGAAGGATCCTTCCAACTGGGTAAACACGAGAGTGTACTACAATGCTCAGGCTGTGGAGCATCCCTCTCAGGCCGTGTGTTCCTTTGCTGAGTTCCTAGAAGAGCATGTTTGCTTTATGAACAGCCTTGATCAGAGTTTTGTACCAAGATCTTATGAAGAAGCCATGATGCAGAAAGAGTGGAGAGATTCAGTCAAAGATGAAGCTGATGCTATGATCAGGAATGATACATGGTATGAGAGTAAGCTACCTAAAGGGAAGAAAGCAGTTTCAAGCAGATTAACCTTTACCATTAAGTACCTACCAAATGGGAAGATTGAGAGGAGGAAGACTAGACTGGATGCAAGAGGGTTCACTCAGACCTATGGAGAAGATTATATTGACACTTTTGCACCAGTAGCCAAGCTTCATACAGTTCGGATTGTATTATCTATTGCAACAAACCTAGAGTGGGATTTGTGGCAGATGGATGTGAAGAATGCTTTCTTGCAAGGTGAGCTAGAAGACGAGGTTTATATGCTTCCTCCTCCTGGTCTTGAGCATCTGGTGAAACCAGGAAATGTCTTGAGGTTAAAAAAGGCTATCTATGGGCTGAAGCAGTCTCCTTGAGCTTGGTACAGGAATCTGAGTACAACTCTCAATGGGAGAGGGTACAGGAAGTCTGAACTAGATCATACACTCTTCACACTATCCGGACCATCAGGGATCATTGTGATTTTGGTGTATGTTGATGATCTGATTATCACAGGAAGTGATAAGGCTGGGATTAAAGCTACTAAAGAGTTTCTCAAGTCAGTGTTTGATATTAAAGACTTGGGAGAGATGAAGTACTTCTTGGGAATTGAGATATGC
>CAKOAT010279044.1:18136-28212 GCA_932364175.1 Eruca vesicaria subsp. sativa | reverse complement strand
TGCTGAAAACAACTCACTTTTGTTATATCTTAATTTATATCTCTTAAGACATATGGTAATTACATAATACCAATTTTTCATTTATCAAAATATTTATTACAAAATTTTTAAATTATTTTTAAGAAAAACTGACCCAGACGACTTTCAGTTAAGTCGTCTGGTTAGTCGTCTGGACGACTTATTTTAAAGTCGTCTGGGCCAGACGACTTGCGAGGGCTAGAAACGTAAAAAAAATTCGCGTTTTTTGTTTGTTCACAAGGAGTTGGTTGTAATTTCAATAGCCTTTTAAGTTACTTTTGCATTTGATTCAAGTTTGGGTTTACTTTTGCATTTCAAATCAAGTTTTGAGTCATATTTGGCAATTTTCCCAACAAATAAAGTAACAATTTTAGACATTTAACTAGTCTTATACTCTAATTGATATTTTGGTTTGATTTTTTTCTCTATGTTCAAATTTATCCCTCAGAAAGCAAGAAAAATGATTATAATCTGATTGTTTTTATTATATCTTACTAGAGAAAACCCTCCCTACGGGCGGGCAAACAAATAAATTTAATAATAAAATTTGATTTTGAATGTTTGATTTATTTTTAACTAAAAGTAGAATTAACATTTCCTACAACAGTTACACAATTTATTTTACTATAGACTTAAAAGTATAATTATTTTCTTTTAATTTTTATTCTAATTTAACTATAACAATAGGTTACAAAAAGACTTCAAATTACAGTTTATTGGAAAATTTATTTTTGCTCTCAATTATATATTTGTTTCAAGATTTAAATTGTGTTTTATACATTATTTCTTAGAACTAATGATATACACTATATAAAAGAAGTAACTTATTCATTATAACTAAAAATATTTAAAGATATATAAATAAATAATATGAAAATATCTTTTATATAATACATATTTGTTAGAATCTTATATATCAATATAATTAATTATAACTGACTTTTTTGTCACAAAAATAATTATAACTGACTTTTTTTGTCACAAAAATAAATATTACTGACTTAAATTATAAAATATAATCCTTGGAATAAATTTATTATATACGGACTTGTATTGATTATGGTTTATTGTTGAATAAAATTATTTCTTTTCCTTAATAGATATCTCTATATATGCAAAGTTAAATTATGTAAATTGACTATGATAATGATTTAGCATACATGTATCAGATGTAGATGATAAAGACGTTTGTTACAGAAGACGCTTGATGTTAGACAATTATTACAGAAGACTCAAGGCAAGAAATCTCAGAGAAAGAGGAAACAATTGTTCTGCTTCATTGCCTCTTCAGCAAACTTCAGATGAGTACTGATGCAGTTCATGAATCTCAAATGCCGTTTTGGATACGATTTGGCAGAGTTTTCTTAGATCACAATACATGTCCTCAGCTATCCTCTCGTAAGCCTCATAATCCAGCAGATGACCAGCATTAGCAGCCAGGATATTGGTGAGCTTTGTTATGTCACCATAGAAACTTAATGAAAACAGTTTCGTCCGGGTCAGCAGCAACAGTCATCTCCACACAATACCTAATAGACATGGTACAATGTTTTAGATACATTGTCATAAAGAAACAACTAAAACCGCTGTGTACCTGAGAACACCAAGGTCATCACTCTGATAGCAGAACATGCATGCAAACGATGAGGAATCCTCTGAAGTTTCCTTGCACACTTGGAGCAAGATATGTAGCACCATACATTTATATGAGTACATAATACTTTCCCAGTGCAGATACATTCTATTTTATGCAATAATGGATGTTGCAATCATAAACAGAACATAGAATGATGGTGGAGACAAACCTATTAAAGGTTGTTAGTGAACCTAAGGCTTGGCTATGATGACAAACTGGCTAAGCTCAGCTATTGTCAGTGGCTCAATCTTGGCATAGCCTCTCAACAATGAAGCTGTTGATGTAGTCCCATTGTCGTTAGTGACCAACCAGCAATGATTAGAGTATCCTGTGAGAGTATGTTCCATATATAATTTTACAAAACGTATAATGATGTAATAAAATATGAACGATCAGTTCTTAATTGTAAAATTAGCTCTCAACAAAAACTTATGGCGAATAATGTTACAACAATGATCATATCCCAAGTAAGAAACAAAAACTTCAGGAGAATAATTTTTTATAACGGAGACATGAATAAATTGATCTCCGGTTAAGAACTATTAGGTTTGAAAGTTTTGTAATATAAACATGGAAAACGCGAGGAAGAACTAAAAAAAACAGAGAACAGACCTTACCGCCGCGCTTAATATTCATAGCTTCTCATAACCTTAAGCAAACGGACCGCTGCAAATCGGCCAGAAAGACAGAGGAATTATCCATTATGAAAATTGTTTATTAGAAAGCTTATGGATGTGAAGAAAGAACTAATGCATTTCATGGGGTCAAGCATACCTTTTTATATTTGAAGTTTCTGGCGGAGTCAGTAAATGAGAAGCATTGAAGGATATATTGACGATGGTTGAAGACAAAATCATCAAACGCGACCACCACTCAACCACTGTCACCTACAAAGAAAAAATCTTCAAGAACCACACCGCTGCGATTGGAGGTCATGCGCTCGACGTTTGCGGCAAGTTCATGCCGTCTCCTTCCTCCACACCTTCCGATCCAACTTCCCTCAAGTGTGCCGCCTGCGTTTCCCCCATAACTTCCACCGCCGTGACCCTGACGATTCCTCACTCACGTCCGCCGTGACCCTGACGATTCCTCACTCACTTCCGACGTGACTCCACCGTATCTTCCTCCATCTTCCACCACCGATTAAATAGAGTACCAATATCACACCGTCAATTAACATTCTTTGCTTCCCAGAATGTCAGAAGGCGGTGTCTGAACAAAGTCTTCAAACCAGAGAGAAGAGTGTAAGAATCCATCGCAGGGATGAAATACATTTATAGTCGAGAAATCATAGTCGAGCTTCCGACGGTTACTAATGAGGATGAGTTAGTGCAAAAGAGTGAGCGGATCCACTTTTATGCTTGGGTAAATGGATCTGCTTGCCTAAAGCTACCGACGTTACAGAGGCGTTGCGTAGGTTTCAGATTCCAAGAGTCAAGTCAAGTCGCTTAAAAGCAGAAGCTGGGACGAATGTTAACCAAACCTTAATAGCAATTGGGGCTCAGAGAAAATAGCCCAAATAAAAAATCTCGTGTCTCAAAAACGAAAGAAAGTGAGAAACATAATGACACGTGGAGAAAAACCCCCCATCCTCCTTAATGATGTGGACATCTTGAGAAAACAGATATCTCTACTTTATTAGTATAGATTTATATTCCATTGACTTTTGAATTTTCTGAAACTTTTACTATTATTCTGACCATTCGACTTACTGGAGCATTTCTCATGTCAAACTCATTCGAATGTTTTATCCATATTTGTTTACCCATTAGAACTAATTTTGCTCATTTAAACCATTTTGGTTTGACTTTTCTTATTCGTCCATCCTTGGCTATTTATTTTGCCATACACAGATCATTTTCTCTACGACCATTTCGTTGGTTGTGTCCGTGTTCTTATTTTTATTAAGGGTTATTACAATATGTGTTTGTCTTTGTTGCATTTGGTGATTACATTCTCGGTATCAAAAAACTCATACCAGCTCTCTTTTGATATGGCGCCCACTTATCATGCAAGTTCAAAGGTATTTTCTTTATTACGAGTAGCTTTTCCAGATTTTTTCATTAGCTTTTGTTATCATGGAAAATGAATACTACAAGGTGTGGACTTGGTTCGACAAAAAGACTAAGAGGATCATGGTAGACATTACACCATAAATAAATCTCATATAGACACTCCTTTATAATTTCATCCAATAAAATAGTTCTGAAAATTACAACTGTTTGTAGTTTGGATTCAGTTGCTCTTCCATAAATGATCCTCTCTACTCTTTCGATTTGTCCAAGATTTTGTCTTTACTATGTAACAAGTAACGTAGCGACCACGGATTTGAAAGCCCAGTTGGTTTAAGCGCATGCGTTGGTGATGTTGTGCTCTTGGGTTCAATCCACACTGTGAGAGGAATGCTTTACGCCATTAATGGTATTAGCAAAGGCTGACTCCGGGTCCAAGGGAGATTAAGGCACAAGGCCCGAACTTCCTTGGAAATTCAAAAAAAAAAAAATACAAGTAACGTAGCAGTGTCTTGTGTAATCGTCTATGAATGTAACAAAATAATTTTTACCGCCTCTAGTTTGTACATATTTCAATTTGCAAAGATTTTTGTTTATTAAATTCAGAGGTTTGGTTGTTTGTTAACATGAACTGTGGTGTCTTCGTGAGTTTTCTTGGAGACAAAATTCACATTTTTCTTTACTAATTTTAGGCCTTAGGATCTTGTTCATATTCATTAGTGATTGTACAGACTTGTGATTTACATGTTCTAATTATTCATGCCAAATATTAGAGACCTAATGATATAAGAAACAAGATTCTTATTCATTGATTTTCGAAAACATGTACATCGTCTCTTAAGGATTTTAATTGTACACATTGACTAATCCAGATTTGACCATGCCTTTTCCTATGAAAATACCATTCTTTTGAGTATCAGCTGCTCGGATTCGGAATTGAGTTCAAAATTGTGCTTACTTATCAGAGATCCGAAAATCAGATTTGTCCTTGTCTGAAACATGTTTTATGTTTCTGAGAGTGATCTCCATGCTCGAAATCATCTTCAACACAAATTTTCCATTACCTTCAATGTTGGATTGTGATATGTTTCCCATCATCACTTGGTCAACAGATTTACGTATTGAACACATCTCTATCAATGCAGATATGTGTAGTGGTACATGTGTCATACCACTATGCTTTGGGGTTTTCTTCAACCATGTTAGTTTCTGTGTCTACAACACAAATATCAGCTTTAGTTAGGTTAGTTTGATTTTTCCTCATAGCCTTCCTGTGATATTCCTAGGATTTATGTCTCATCTTGTCACAATGGCTACACTTCTCAGTCAATTTTTTTTTTGTGTGGAAGGTTGAGCATGTCTTTTGAAACTTGTGGGTGCTTGTTGAACAAGGTTTAACTAGGATTTTTGAAATCTTGCACTTCATTTATCTTATTCATGTACTCAGGTACATTAGAGCATTAAGCGTGTGGTTAGTCCAATTTTATCATGTTTTAGTGTCTCATCTTGCAGTTGGATAATAAAGTTTGACAATGTTAAAGCCTTTTTCTTTTAATTAAGTTATTTTTTGAAGTCTTTCCAAGTTAGAGGAAATTTCTCAATGAAACAATTCACTGTGAATGTCTCACAAAGTTTCATACCTTCATATGCGATCTCTTGAAAAATAAATAGTAGTTCATGCACTTAACCGATGATTGGTCATGAGTCAACCATCAAATTTTGTTGTGGCAAATTTCTCAAAACCTACATTGAGATATTTCTTTAATTTCTAAAGCATCACATAGATATCTTGAGGTTTCTACCTCACTGTATACACTGAAAAACTGGTCCATCAAATAATTTTGGATATAACCTTGCATTGGAAGTCTCCATGCATCAAGGCTAGCAAGTGACCTTGGATCTATATTAACCGCATATAGCACTGGTTTGACCTCACTAACATACCTATCCAAATTCATTGTAATAAAAAAAGTGCATTCTTTGCTGCCGCTGTTTGAAGTTCGTTATATCCAACCTTTATATCTGATGTATGTTTATGTTTCTGGTATTATATCGCCTTTTCGTGATCATTGAAATGTTCCTGTTTTTTTGGCTCTTCGTGATCATTGAGATAAGTATGAACCTCTATTTACTTCTACATCAGTATTGTTTAGACTGTTGAAGAATTTTAGTTCTTTAAAACCAGTGCTGAGGCTGTTAAGCATCGTATGGCAGATATTTTGAGGAAAGCAAATGACGCATGGACAAAAATATATGAATGTAAAACAAATATTCTAAACAACCATTACAGTTGGTACTAGAGGAAGAAATGAGAGCCTATGTGAGGTGACTTTATCCATCAGGTCTGGAGGAAAAGATTCTTCGTTAGAAATTCAAATTGAAGTGGTTGCATGTGGGAGATGGAAACAACAAGCAAATTTATCAAGCAATCAAGTCTCGAGAATTAAGAAATGCTATTAAGGAAATCCAGAGAAGGGATGGTACTACTTTATTCACTCAAGAAGAGTTTAAAAAAGAAGCTATGGACTACTATAGTCAATTCTTAAATCACCAACCATCAGACTTTGTGGGGGTGGCATAATCAGATTTACAAGCGATTCTGAATTTTGAATGTGGTGAGCTGGATTAATCTATGCTTGGTTAGACAGCCACTAAAAAGAAATATAAAAACGGTTTTGTTTTCTATGGATAGAGAAACTCTCCAGACGGTTATACATGTGAGTTTTACAAGGTGGGTTGGGAAGTAATTTGCTTCTCAATCCAGTTTTTCTTTGAGAAGAAATTTTTAACGAAAGGTACTAATTTGACAAATCTTGCTCTTATCCTCAAGAAAGAGCAAGCTATACACATGAAAGAATACAGGCCAATATCTTGCTGCAGTGCGTTCTATAAAGTTATCTACAAAATTGGCTCACAGACTGAAGAAAATTCTACCAAAGTTCATCTCCCATAATCTGTCAGCATTTGGCAAGGATAGATTGCTCATGGAAAATGTATTAATGGCTTCTGAACTAGTTAAAAACCTAGCACAAGTGCTCTGTCTCGGCACAATGCGTTTTTAAGTTTATATATCCAAGGCCTTCGACCCCAGTGCAGTGACATACTACCGAATCTCAAGGCTAAGGTGTAATACCCTGATCAGAAATCCGAAGTCAACGAAAGTCAACGAAAGTCAACGACCCAGGATCGACCAAGACTTGCTGTGGGATGGTACTAGAAGTGAAGAATAGAGGTTCAGTCGAAGCAAATTGGAGGTTGGTCGAGTAAAATCCAGAGTTGGTCAAGTAGGCAGAACCGGAGCTTCGATATGGTCGTGGTCGAGCACGGTGAATTTTAAAAGTCTTCAAATCAAGTAAGGNTTTTGGTCAAGACAAAACAAGGTTGGTACCAAGGTGGTCCGGAGGAAGGCCGGATTAGCCGATATGGTCAAAATGAGCAAGCTAAGAGCCAAAGAAGCCAAATCGAGTTGTGCCATCATGGTTTAAGAGTTCAATGGAGTATTTGGAGCAATTCTTGAAGTTTTGGAAAAGGTCAACTCAGAGGTCAAAGTCAACAAAATTCCGAAGAGAGAGAAAGTGTCTTATTGGTCCACATAGGCGTCTGGGTGGTCCAATAGGAGCATGCCACGTGTAGGGGACCAATTTCCTTCAAACCTGGTGTATAAAGAGGATAAATTAAGGAGTCTAATGGGGAAGAATCATGGCCAAAACACATTTAGAGAGAAAGAAATCATGAAGACACTTTTTAGACCCATAATGGGCCTTAAGTGATCATGGAAGTTTTGGGCAAAGGAATTCATCAAATTCCTTCAAACCTTTTCATCTAAAGTCCATAAGGAACCCAGGAAGTGTTCTGGAGTGGGCTAAACCTCAAGAATTTCAAGTTTGGAGATTAAAGGCCCATGAAGCCCAAAAACCCCCCATTTTGCCAATTTTAAAAATAAGAGGAAGGGAGTATGGAAACATGTCAGGCACGAAAGCGAGTATTTATTGGTTCATAAGCATCACATGGAGGTCTAGGAAAGCTAGGGAAACAAGGCTATGGAGTAGATTTGGTATGTGTTCACCAAAGGAGCCATTTTGGAGCTAAAATGTGATGTGGTGGCAACCTGAGCTAAGAAGCGAATTTCGTACTGAGATTTTGTACACTGAACGTGGTCAGCAAGGTGGTAAACATTCTAGAAGATGGGACGTTTTGGAGTCGGATCAATGTATTTGCATGCATGCATGAATTTGGAGCTTAAAATGGTAACATGTGTCCCACCATGAATCTTGTGTTCACACACGGAATTTTGGCTATAAATAGGACCTTATGCTTCATTTGTGAGAGTTTTTAACCCCTGAGCCTTTCTCTCTTAGTCGTGACCATAGCTCCATTTAGAGTGAGAAAGTGACCAAAACCGATAAAGTTTCCCTAAGTATGTGAGGTGAGTGTGGAGGCTCTTTGCGTGTGTTCTCCTTAACCTAGGAGGTGCTGTGGTGTGCTAGGAAGGGGTGGTAAGAGTTTTGGTTGTGGTTAGAATCCGTTTCTCCCTTTTAGCCGTGAGCCCCATTTTAACCGGTTTTGGTGTTAACCTTAGGTCTTTGGCTTTTGGAGGTCTTTGCGGCTTCTCAATAGGTGGGTTCCCTTAGGGTGTGGGTGTAACACCCCCGAACCATCCTAGGTCGGACTAACCCAAGACGACCCGGAAGCGTCACAAGTTGGCGAGCAAAGCGATCGATTCGACCAAAACCTTAGACCAAATCCAAAGTCTCGACCAAACCAACCACTTAACCCGCCTAAGGGAACCCACCTAAGGTCTTGAGAAGCCGCAAAGACCTCCAAAAGCCAAAGACCTAAGGTTAACACCAAAACCGGTTAAAATGGGGCTCACGGCTAAAAGGGAGAAACGGATACTAACCACAACCAAAACTCTTACCACCCCTTCCTAGCACACCACAGCACCTTCTAGGTTAAGGAGAACACACGCAAAGAGCCTCCACACTCACCTCACATACTTAGGGAAACTTTATCGGTTTTGGTCACTTTCTCACTCTAAATGGAGCTATGGTCACGACTAAGAGAGAAAGGCTCAGGGGTTAAAAACTCTCACAAATGAAGCATAAGGTCCTATTTATAGCCAAAATTCTGTGTGTGAACACAAGATTCATGGTGGGACACATGTTTCAAAAAAAAAAAAAAAAAAAAAAAAAAAAAAAAAAAAAGAACACAAGATTCATGGTGGGACACATGTTACCATTTTAAGCTCCAAATTCATGCATGCATGCAAATACATTGATCCGGCT
Organism: Eruca vesicaria subsp. sativa; assembly: GCA_932364175.1. Taxonomy (NCBI): domain Eukaryota; kingdom Viridiplantae; phylum Streptophyta; class Magnoliopsida; order Brassicales; family Brassicaceae; genus Eruca; species Eruca vesicaria. The sequence continues at coordinate 19,261 of CAKOAT010279044.1, read as the reverse complement.
CCAAAACGTCCCATCTTCTAGAATGTTTACCACCTTGCTGACCACGTTCAGTGTACAAAATCTCAGTACGAAATTCGCTTCCTAGCTCAGGTTGCCACCACATCACATTTTAGCTCCAAAATGGCTCCTTTGGTGAACACATACCAAATCTACTCCATAGCCTTGTTTCCCTAGCTTTCCTAGACCTCCATGTGATGCTTATGAACCAATAAATACTCGCTTTCGTGCCTGACATGTTTCCATACTCCCTTCCTCTTATTTTTAAAATTGGCAAAATGGGGGTTTTTGGGCTTCATGGGCCTTTAATCTCCAAACTTGAAATTCTTGGGGTTTAGCCCACTCCAGCACACTTCCTGGGTTCCTTATGGACTTTAGATAAAAAGTTTTGAAGGAATTTGATGAATTCCTTTGCCCAAAACTTCCATGATCACTTAAGGCCCATTATGGGTCTAAAAAGTGTCTTCATGATTTCTCTCTCTCTAAATGTGTTTTGGCCATGATTCTTCCACCATTAGACTCCTTAATTTATCCTCTTTCTACTCCAGGTTTGAAGGAAATTGGTCCCTTACACATGGCATGCTCCTATTGGACCACCCAGACGCCTATGTGGACCAATAAGACACTTTCTCTCTCTTCGGAATTTTGTTGACTTTGACCTCTGAGTTGACCTTTTCCAAAACTTCAATAATTGCTCCAAATACTCCATTGAACTCTTAAACCATGATGGCACAACTCGATTTGGCTTCTTTGGCTCTTAGCTTGCTCATTTTGACCATATCGGCTAATCCGGCCTTCCTCCGGACCACCTTGGTACCAACCTTGTTTTGTCTTGACCAAAATCCTCAAAATGTCTTTGGATAGCTTCCATAATACTTCTAGGCTGATACTTGATCGATTCCCATGATTTTGGAATGAAAATACACTTTTTCACCCGCGGCTAGATTCTCGCCTAGACCATCTCTGAACCTCTATCGACCATCTTCCATTTTGGCTCGGTCCAACTCCATTCTAACTCGACCAAATGTCTTAGAATATCATATAATGATGTTTAGGATCAATCCTTACTTGATTTGAAGACTTTTAAAATTCACCGTGCTCGACCACGACCATATCGAAGCTCCGGTT
>CAKOAT010279044.1:7332-17586 GCA_932364175.1 Eruca vesicaria subsp. sativa | reverse complement strand
CTCTTCTGCTCTTGAGCTTCATACTTTCTTGGACTCTTTCTAAGTCTCTTCCGTCTTGATCTTCCTCTTGATAATCTTCAAGGAAACCTCGGGCACTTCTTTTCAAAGCAATTCTGCACTCCCTTGAGATACCGCCATTTGCTATTGCATTGGACTCCTCCGGGCCTTCTCACTTCCAAGCTTCCATCATTCGCATCTATTGATGCCTCTGGCACTTCTCAAACCATGAAACCACAAATGATTTTGACTCTTATAGATTCCAGACAACCATACCGCTGACGACTTGGACTCTACACTCCCCAGGTGATCGCATCATCAATGGCTCTGAACTTGGAATACTACACTGACCGCTACCAAGCTGATTCTGAATATTGATCCCCAACGCTAATCATTCTGAGTCTGCACCCTACCGATGACATTGACAACTCGGAACCTTTGCACACGAACCACTGGTCTTCACCACAGTTGCCTCTAATACTCTTACTTCTCGAACACATCCATTAATAACTCCGGTCTTTCCTAATATGGTTCGATCATAATCATGCTCCATGTCAGCACTTGCTTCACACTTCTCTAATCTTCATAATACCGACCTTGAATCTTGATTCACGATACAACCATTCCAGCTTCATACACACCGCATACAACCTATGTCCGCACATACTGAGGATACTGAACTTGTACACTGACGTCTTCGGACCCAACCAAGGTCGATTCTGAACCTATGCACATTCCTTACGGATCTTCACTTGATGTCGACTCTAGTTCCCATGGTACACACACAAGTTCCCAATACCCATGTCTTGGTTCGTGTCCTTCCGACACCACACTTATTCTCAACACAACAATGGCTATAAATAAGGGTCGGTTTCCTGAACTCTAGGGTTCACATATACTAAACACAACAATGACCCTAAACAAAAGGCTCACTACCACAACTTAGCAAGGTCTACTCCTCTAGACTACACTTGCTACCCCGAGCACACAGCTCATAACACAAAATTAAAACCAGATTGCACACGCAATGCAACAATCCACAACAACAAAACTCTACGATGCATGCAACAATTAATTGACAACACAACGTGCAAAGAGAAGGATCTAGAACCCATTTACCTCAGCTCTAGCGAGCTCCACGACGAGGGATCCTACAAAGGTTACGGTTCCTACGGTTCGATCCTCCCGCGGCAGACGAAGATGACCGTGCAGGGCTAGCAGGTGGAACGACTGAGATGGGTACGGTGCGAACAACGCGAGCTAATGGGCAATCCCTTACGAAATGTCTGTGTCCAATACAACTGGTACATATTGCGAACTGGTTCAAATACGGTGCTGCATCCCGTGATGGCTCTCCACTTTCCTTAACCGCTCCACTCTGAGTATCCTCCAACTTCTGATCTTCTCCTCTGGCTTCCTGCTGAACTTCCCTATCCGCTTCTTCATTCTCTGGTCCGACCTCTTGGTTAACCGGTGGTGACTCTGATGGTAATGGCGCGTAATGGTAGTCGTAGTAGGGATCCGAGGTCNTCTGATCTTCTCCTCTGGCTTCCTGCTGAACTTCCCTATCCGCTTCTTCATTCTCTGGTCCGACCTCTTGGTTAACCGGTGGTGACTCTGATGGTAATGGCGCGTAATGGTAGTCGTAGTAGGGATCCGAGGTCTGTCCAAAACTCTCCATGCTGAGGTCAAAAGATCCTCCGAGTGATAATGGACTCCATGCTGGCATTGGAATGAAGGGACTGGTCTCCCGAGAACTGATGTTGATGATGTTAACCGCCACTATACTGTCGGATGATATCTCAATGATCTCCGAGGGTGGTGGTTCTATGATCTCAACGTCTGATGAGCTGATATCCATTGGTACCCAGAACTCATTGCCTTCGCCATACATCCAGTCGAAAGAGTCGGATAATGCTGGTGAATAGGCTCCCACACCATGAAAGAAGTTCATGCCTTCTAAATGGTCTGACTCCTCCTGAACGTCTTCAAGCGCTTCCGCCTCCGCGAACTCAGATGATCCGGTTTCATGAGAACTCTCACTGCTCTCAACTACATTCTCGTCCTCGAAGTTGGAGTCGGATTCGTACTCGCTGGAGTCACTAGACGAGCTTGGCTCACTTGACCCATCATACCCAGCCGTACCAGAAGATTGCCCATTCCTCCTCAACCATACCACATTTCTCAATCTCTTGCCACCTCCAACCTGCCGGCTACCTGCACCAGAAGTTGCACACAAGCAAAAGGTAAGGTCCTAAATTCCCAAGGACTAACCTAACATGCCTAATCCTTATGCAGAGGACGTGCCAGTTCCCTAATGATGTTGTTTGCGACTCCATTTGACTCGATAAAACATTTGAAAACCCGTGCACGAACGCATGATCATACAACCATGCTCTGATACCACCATTTGTAACACCCCCGAACCGTCCTAGGTCGGACTAACCCAAGACGACCCGGAAGCGTCACAAGTTGGCGAGCAAAGCGATCGATTCGACCAAAACCTTAGACCAAATCCAAAGTCTCGACCAAACCAACCACTTAACCCGCCCCTCTCGACCTCGGCCTAAGGTCGGCCAACCCGTACCTTGGTCGAGAGTTGTGTAAGTCCGGACAAAACTAAATATCAGCGTACAGCGGGGATTTTAATATACAAACATAAGTTTTATTTATTTTACAAAGTTCGGGAACTCGACTTGTCCTCAGAGTGCGAAAGCATAAAAACATAAGTGAAAACACGAGAAAAGGGTACCCATAAATAGTAAAACCAAAGTAAGCAGAAACATCTTCGTCCTTGCAAACAACAACACGAAACTACGCCTGGCACCGTCCTCTGACCCTGCAACGCCCTTCCTTCTAAGGTTACCTGCATAGTAAAGGGGGAGTGAGTAATCATAAATTACCCAGCGAGCTCCCAAAGCAAAACAACAACAACGATCCCCCTTAGCCCATGCTCAAGCAACAAACAATAATGCAACTCTACAATGCAATGCAAGAGCGGCCAAGCAATGCCACAAAAATAGATCGTGCACACCAGTGCACTAATACGCCAAGTCTCACCCCGAGACAAGAACACCAAAACCCCCAATCTAGACTCGACGCCTAGACTCAAACAAAAAGATAAAACACCACACTTTTCGGACGGCCTATCACGTCCAGGAATCCCTTAATGGAGTTGCCCTAGTCCCCTCCCCACTCCATGACCACAAACACTCAAGTCACATGGCCTGGACCTCTCCCGAAAATCGGCTACACCCGATCACACACTCACCCGGGGCCACGGCGTCCCGTAGCGTTCGTCCATGGGCGCTACCCACTTTCCGTTGACGAACCATGGAGGGTAGGCTAACATCCAACACACCACACACTAGTCCGTTGCGTCTCACACAAAAATACACGTGAGGGCTACAACCCAACACACACGCATCCGGACTAAGTGTACATGGGCAACAACCCATCACCACGCTAGCACTCGTGCTAGTCTAGACCAAAGGCTCTAAACAACCAAACACACACAGCGTGCGAGAGCTCCACCTCTAACCAACACGCAGCCTGGTCTAGACCCGCACCCACCCAAANACACACGGGTAAGAGAGAGTCTCACCACACCCAGCTAGCGAGACACACCTAAGACTCTACCCGGAACAAGACCCTCACCGGTCTAACACACACACGGGTAAGAGAGAGTCTCACTAACCCCAATACCACACGCATACTACACAAACCACAATGTATGCATGAATCTATCACCTTAACAAAACCATGCATGCTAAAACGGAAACACACCCGACAAGAGGGAGACACTCTCAATCTCTTGCGGTTCAACGCATGCATATAAACATCTAGATAATCTTGCTACACCCTAAGCAATATCATCTTCACAAAATCTAGATGATCACGAAACAATGCATGCATGTACTACCAACCTAACCACGGTTTTAGCACACCATTCTATCAACCTAACTCACAATGCAATTAAGCATAAACACACAACACCTGCATGGGGTTTACCAACTCCCCACGCACACACACATGGAACCGCATAGCTAGTCCCGGCTCGGGAACCTCACGGCCCAAGCTCTCCACCTGCAACCACACACGATTAGTCACACACAACACTCCCACACCCTATGGGAACCCACCTAAGGTCTTGAGAAGCCGCAAAGACCTCCAAAAGCCAAAGACCTAAGGTTAACACCAAAACCGGTTAAAATGGGGCTCACGGCTAAAAGGGAGAAACGGATTCTAACCACAACCAAGAACTCTTACCACCCTTCCTAGCACATCACAGCACCTCCTAGGTTAAGGAGAACACACGCAAAGAGCCTCCACACTCACCACACATACTTAGGGAAAATTTATCGGTTTTGGTCACTTTCTCACTCTAAATGGAGCTATGGTCACGACTAAGAGAGAAAGGCTCAGGGGTTAAAAACTCTCACAAATGAAGCATAAGGGTCCTATTTATAGCCAAAATTCCGTGTGTGAACACAAGATTCATGGTGGGACACATGTTACCATTTTAAGCTCCAAATTCATGCATGCATGCAAATACATTGATCCAGGTCCAAAACGTTCCATCTTCTAGAATGTTTACTACCTTGCTGACCACGTTCAGTGTACAAAATATCAGTACGAAATTCGTTTCTTAGCTCAGGTTGCCACCACATCACATTTTAACTCCAAAATGGCTCCTTTGGTGAATGTGAGGGATAAAACTCACTTCTTAATTTAGATTAGGTTAAGTTTGGGGAGAAGACAATCGTGGGCTGAATCCCTTAAGAACTTAGAGAATGAATTATGATTGTATTGATTTTGATAATAATAAGAGTTTACAAAGATGATCTGATGATCTAATCGAAAGAACAATGATCAATAAAGATGGTTATAATGAAAATATGTCTAGGTCTTTTTGGGTGTCGAATAAGTTCCAGATGCCTTTTTTTTAATCTCCTCTCCTTCTTTAAATAGCTCTAGGTCACGTTCAGCTTCTCCCGGCGAAGCCTCCGAGATTACCTCCGCAAGTTGTGGGATCTGCAACAACCTCCTTTTGACTAGGCCTCGCACGTTCTCCTTAAGCTGTTTCCTATTAGCTGTTTGTGAATGAGGTCCCAAATCTTTCTCCGTGACCTGTTTCCCATTCGACAAATAGGTGGCGATTTCGCTTGGTTCTCCTTTAGGGGATAGATAGGTTTATAACGGCCCGTTAATGGCTTCAACTATTTGAGCCCATTAATTCAGCTAAAGGGCTAAATTCGGGCCCAACAGTTTCCCCCAGCTTTCGAGATGAGACCTCTTTTCTCGGAAGCTACAGCATAACCGCCTGAATTCTTATTCCTCGAGATAATGATTACTTCGCAATATACTCGAAGATTCGCGTGACCTTTATTCAACGGTCAAGATTTCGCTTGGTCGAATCAACGGTAAGGATTAATATATTTTGAATAGCATTAATCCCGATTTTCAAGGCCGGACGTGATATAAAGCTGCAGTTATTAACTGCGCTGTTTCTCCACCACCCCACGTCTCGATTTGATTCCCCAGGTAACTGTTCACTTTCTTCTTTAATTTACTGCGGTTATATTTGTTCCCGTTAATACTTCTAGGAATTCATAGTTTGAAAATTTTTCATCCGAACCTTTCTTCGATTTCTTTGCATTTTTTTTATTTTCCTCTGTCTATTATCATGACGAAAGATAAGGAAGGTACCGGAGAAACTGAACTCCCTGCCTCCGGTGTCCAGCTTATGAAGGTCAAACTGGAAATCGGTGAGAAGATGAAAAAGGGCGAGCCGAGCAAGAAGGGTAGGGACTCAATTGCTCTGCGAGTTTCCAAGAGAACGAAGAAAAACGATGGCTCAGGTGGGAGCACCTTCTTCGGATCTCACGTGCCTTCTTTGCTGAAGAGCCAGGAAGTTGTTAACCTGATGGTCTAGGCCGTGGGCCAGAAGGATTTAGCCAAGGCCTGTAAACCCGACGAAACTCCGGAGACTGCTCCGGAAGGATGGTTCTGCGTTCACGAGAAGTACATCACTAAATGTCATCTCAGATTCCTGCTTCCAGATCTCCTATTGGATCTTCTCGATCACTACCAGTTAGCTCTTTCCCAGCTCTGTCCCTCGGTTATTCGGGTGATTAATGGTTTTATCACCAGAGCTAAGGAAGAGGGGGTTGCCGTTGGTCTCCGCGACCTAATGAGCCTCTATACAATCAAGGAGAGTGCCTCAAAAGATGGTGGTAGCGGTACCTACTATTTACCTTGCCGACCCAAGCTGGGCCTCTTCAAGTTTTCCGGCAGTGATGATGACTGGAGGAAGAAATATTTTTATGTTAAGATTGACCCTTTGACGGTTCCTGTGGGTCGTACCCTAAGGGTTACTTGGTCCGATGCTTCTGGTTAGGGTCTTCTAGGGATGTATTTGTGTGGTTTGCTTCCTTTCCACACATTTCATTAACCGTTGATTCTTTTTGGCAGATATTGAAGAACCTGACAAGCTTACTAACAAGCTTACTAGAGCTTTGTATCGTAAGCTGAAGCAGAGTCCTTGTACGTGGGGAGCCTTTACTACCTCACGCATAGGAGCAGCCAGGTTTCCTGAACGATACGGAGCCTCATTTCTGGACCCTATCCCAGCTGCAGGTTTAGAAAGTAAGTCGGCTCTATCTTTCTTTTCAAGCGTAATGGCTATATGTTTAGAACTATTTGGTTTTGAACAAGTTTTTTTTTTATTCAGTTTCCGAAGGTAACTCGATCGTGTCTATTTCAACGGAAGCAAGTACCTCCGAGACCGAGAAAACCCAACAAGCGAAGATGCCTCTTCAACTGTCCTACCGCTCACGTGGCAAAGCAGTTAAAGCTGCCAGCTCCTCTCGAGGGAGTGAGAAGAACCAAGGGGTTTCTTTTGTCAATCAGGTGCGAGATGTTCTCGATGATGGAGTTTCTCTTGTGATTAACGATGTCGCCGCTGTTGATGCCTCGAAGGCTCAGGAGGTTGCCCCCAATCCTGATGCACAGGCCAAGGAAACTGACCTTCAAGTGACCAAGGAGCCGTTCGAAATCGAGCCCCCCAGACTTAAGAGGTCTCGAGTTGACCAAGTGGAAAGATCGTCTAGGTCTTCCTCCTCTTCTTCGAGGGGAGGAACCGTGGGATGGAGCTTTACCCACTCGAAACTCGGTTCTGTCTTGGAGGATCCTTGGGGTTTGGCTACTTTGATGAGGCACATGAAGAGGACCGGTTGCTCTCTTCCTGCAGTCAATAACATGACTAACCAAGAGGAATACGTTGAGGTCGCTCATTGCATGGGTCAGGTGAGAGACCTCGAAACTTATTTTATCTGTTTCTTTTAGTGAAGCTGTCTGTTGACGGCTGATTTGTTCCGTTTTCAGCTAGCTGGGGCTATCAATCGAGTCCAATTGAGCTTGGAGGACACGATCAATAATGCTCCCCGAGCAGGGGAATTAGCTCAGGTGACTGAAATGGTGAAGGCTACTAAGGAGGAGCTCGATCAATCTCGAGCTAGGATTGCGGAGCTCGAAAGTGTGGTGGAGAGGCTTGGCTCGAAGGCTGATATTCAGGCTGGGAAGATCGAAAGTCAAGTTATCGATCTCCAGGTGAAGGGAAGAAGGATAGCTGAGCTGGAGGCTGCTAAGAGAGTCGCTGAGCAACATGTTCGAGAGCTGGTTACCTCATCGCAGATCAGCCAAAAGAATAAGGAGACTGAGGTAAAGCTAGCTATTCGTCAAGGGAAAAAGGAGGTAGCTGAAGCCTACAACAAGATCTTGGCTTCTGTCAAAGAGAAGTTTGCCAAGAAGAAGGAAGAGGTTAGCCTTCAGATTTATGCTCAGGAGCTTCAAGCCAATACCGCCCTTCTTGAGGAAATGTTGGCAAATGAGATCAAGAGTGTCGATGAGGAGTATCAGCGATTGATGTCATTAATTCCCGAGGCCACCGCTGCGTACGAGAGGGCTCAGGTGTCAGATTTTTCAGTAAGCAAGTTACCTTTGCCTCAGTTCTCGGAAAGCTCAGGTACTTTTGAGATCAACACTTTTAATCTGTCCTTTTCCGGAGGATATGGTTCTAATTTAGGTCTGGTGAATATGGCTTCAGCTCCAGTTGAGATAGCCGTAGGTGATAGCGAGAAAGAAGCAGGTGATGGATCTTTGGCTAAGGAGCCGGTTGCAAGTGAGGAGGAAAAAGATGAAGGGAAGGATGCTGATGACATGGAAGTCTAGACGTCATCCTTTTTTTTTCTTTTTCAAGTTATGTTTTTATGTTTTCCCAGACTTTTCGCCTGTTAGGCTTTCTTCCTTTGTTTAAGACTTATGACCTGAGGAGGTCTTTAAACCTTTGCTGCATTTAGGACCTTTGAATTTAAATAGCCTGGGGAGGCTTTTAAACCTTTATCTTATTCTGGTTTTTCTCTAAGTCATTTGACTAGTGAACATTTTCGTTTCTTATTTCAATGAATCCCTTAGTACAGATTCGAGTTTCTGAGTATGAGTTTTCAATCCTTCGAACGAAGAATTCTAGAACAGGTTAAGTCACCCCTCTATACGAGGCCTCGAGTTTAGGTTCTCGAGACCTGAATTTATTCGGGATTAGCCATGTCTCGAGCTAATGATGTTTGAAACTTTCGGTCGGATTCTTAAAGGATCTGAGTTCGTTCGTCTCACGTTTCGAGACCTTGGATTCTGTTAAGGATTTTAGGACTTTAGATTCAGGTTCGACGTGACCTGAAGCAGGGTATTGATACCTTAGGTCCGGGTTTGCCGGGACCTGTTTTTAGATAGTAGGATTTTAAGACCTTAGGCTCAGGTCAAGCGTGACCTGAATTCAGATAGTGGGGTTTTAAGACCTTAGGTCCGGGTTTGCCGGGACCTGTTTTAGATAGTAGGATTTCAATACCTTAGGTCCGGGTTTGCCGGGACCTGTTTTTAGATAGTAGGATTTTAAGACCTTAGGCTCAGGTCAAGCGTGACCTGAATTCAGATAGTAAGATTTTAAGACCTTAGGTCCGGGTTTGCCGGGACCTGTTTTAGATAGTAGGATTTTAAGACCTTAGGCTCAGGTGCAGCGTGACCTGAATTTAGATAGTAGGATTTTAAGACCTTAGGTTCAGGTCCAGCGTGACCTGAATTTAGATAGTAGGATTTTAAGACCTTAGGTCCGGGTTTGCCGGGACCTATTTTCAGATAGTAAAAACATGAGATGCTCGAATGTGGATGTTTTTATTATAACTTCGATGGAGTACATAGTCATAAAGTCAATAGCTTGAGCTGGGTGTTCTGAACACGTGCCCCCTTTGAGTGTGAAGATGAGTATGTTGAGGTGAGATTGGGGCTGCACTCATAACGGAGTTGCCTACGTACCCAGTCAAGGGATCAAGCCAGACGTAGTTCAATAAATTTTAGGTACCTAATGGTAGTATCTTTTGAGATTCATGGCTTTCCATGATCGGATTTCGGGTACCCCGGTTCGTACCTTCATGAGCCTGTAAACACCTGGACGTATCACATGGATGATTTGGTAGGGGCCTTCCCAATTGGTCCCTAGCTTTCCAACGTTCGGCTCTTTGGTATGGTTAAAAACTTTCCTGAGTACCAGGTCACCTACAACAAATTGCCGGGACCTGACCTTGGAATTGTAATGTCGGGCCATTGCTTGTTGGTAATTTTGAATGCGGAGCAAGGCTTGATCCCGTCGTTCCTCGATGAGGTCGAGGTGATCAGATAGGAGCTGATTGTTAGCTTCTGGATTTGTCGTGCAGAGCTCTCGGCGGAGGCTCCCTGTGACAGTTTCGGCTGGGACGACGGCTTCCATCCCGTAGGCTAGGGAGAAGGGGGTTTCTTCTGTAGCTCTTCGTGGGGTGGTTCGGCATGCCCAGAGTACTTCGGGTAACCTTTCGGACCACGAACTCTTGTCGATTCCAAGGCGTTTCTTGAGGTTTGCTAATACTGACTTATTAGCAGCCTCCGCCTGGCCGTTTCCTTGGGGGTATCGTGTTATTGACATGGTGAGGCGAATTTTCCACTTGTCGCAGAAGTCTTTAAAGTCGTTGGATATGAACTGTGATCCGTTATCGGTTACGATTTCGTATGGGACACCGTGGCGGCAAATGATGTCTCTCCATACGAGTCGTTCGGTTTCAACTTTAGTTACCTGTTGGAAAGCCTCAGCTTCTATCCATTTCGTGAAGTAGTCTGTTAGGACTAGTAGGAAGCGTAGCTTCTGCCTTCCTGTTCCAGATACGACTAGTG
>CAKOAT010278933.1:3828-25614 GCA_932364175.1 Eruca vesicaria subsp. sativa | reverse complement strand
TATATTCGGGTATATTTTCGAAAGAAATAGAAAAAAAACGGTTTTAACATGGGTTTCAATAATGTGGGCTTTCAACATATTATTTTGACACAGAACAAATGATCAGAAATAATATATTATTAATATAATTATGAAATAGTTTAGATTGGGATGACCAAATTTTAATCTGTTTTTATATGTTTATTTTTTATACAAATTTTCAAAATCTTTTTACTTTTTTAAACATGTTAAACTAACTTTTAATTTTTAGGCATATTGAGTCATAATATAATTTTTAACATCATTTGCGGTCATTTCCATTGTCTTTATATATAGTATACAATTCTCTAATTAACTATATATGTTTAATTTTTTTATATGATATCAAGATTGATCATACAATAGATGGTTTAACATGCCAAAAATATTATATGCTAAGTGAATATAATATGATCAAGTATTACAAGTACATCATTTAATAAAATAAATAATCAACAACCGGAAAATCATACCCGCGCTGGCGCGCGGGTCAAGGTCTAGTTATGACTTAAAATACATATCCCAAAACATTAATTAAGAAGCCATCTAAAATATCTTTTCCATAATAAGAAGCTCTCTTTCACAATCAACGTTACTCTTTAACATTTTTTCTTGTTCTACAGAAAATAGTTAATTGAAATTTTAATACGATTTGTATTTATTTAGAACTTCTTATATATTATTGGTTAAACAGATATAATTAGCAAAAACATTAATGCACTGTAATCATTTTTTTAATTTATGTAAAAGATAACTAAGTGATACTTTTGGTAAAATAGAGAAAATATGTTTTTAAGGCTTTTGGCACATTAAAAAAATTAAATCACAAATATAAATACATTTTTGTAATTATAATTTTCAGTCACTTTTAATATATTAGTTCAATAAACTTAATATTATTTTTTGAAGTTTAGAACTCCTACTAAAAATTACAAAATGATACAAGCAGAATCGGCTCAATCATATGGACCTGAGACAAAAAAAATTAGACTCTTGAAACTAAAACTGATTAAACTTTTTGAATAAGTATTTTTTCTTTTAAAAATATTAGAAATGTTTTTATAAAATATGTGCCGAAACAAAATATATTCATATAAAATGTTTTCTTATACATTTTATTCTTTATTTTTTGTATAACATTACATATATTTTTTTAAGAAAATCGAACTCTCAGCTACTAAAGAATTAGGAGGACACTGAACTGGATCAGGGGGAAATCGCACTCTTTTGTCTCCCACCTAAGCCTCCCCTGAATACAGGTACTATCGGAAAAGAAAACTAAAATATTTGTCTTACGGAGAGAATAAATCGAGATACTATATACCCCATGTTGTGCTCCTCATCATCTCTTGTAGAGTTGACTTATTAATCCTCTCTCCTTTTTCGTTCAACTAGTTGTCTTTATCCTCTTACTCTTTTTAATTATGGCGTTGAATTTTATGTGTAATTTGGCACATTTCAATTCGTCCGTAGAATCAGAACAATTTTAGCATTCAAACCATTCGCATGTCATCTACACGTTCAAAATGTCTCCAGAAAAAACAACTGTTTTTATTTTTACCAAAAAAAAACAACTATTTTTATCAAATACATAATCATTGATAACGCCATCGTCGTTCTCCATTACCACTGTCTACCTACTATGCCGGATCTACAACACCGCCTCTCTGTCTTGTCGACCTGTTTACGGTCATGTTTCCATCCTATTCCAGGATCGCCAAACATCGAACCTACGGATCTATGCTTTACATGACAAATATTCAGTCATCTCTGTTGTATATAGAGTCCCACGAACCAGATCTACACTTCACTTTCGTCTCTATTTTGATAGTTTGGAGGTTTGAACAGATGTTGAGTCAGAACACTCCACTGTTTCGCCTCACCTCACTAGACAGAGTCACCAACTCCAGCCACCACATCTTTCCAACCCTAGCTAGCTGCCTCACCGGTCTTTCCATCACTGAATTTACACTCAACATCGAGGTAGCCCCATCTCGCCAAAGTTTCTATGGAGCTAAGCTACATCGTTTGAACCTCCTTCTCCTAGTTACTGCCGGACCTTTTGTGCAAGAGTGTTGTTTCGCCAAATCTGCTTACTATTATTTTACCGCTGCGTCTCTATCACACTATGTCGTCTCAAGCATCGACGGTTCTTCACAAAACCGGTTATGTGGCTCTTCCAATATGAAGGCTAAGTTAGCTTTTGAGATTCACCTAGTCTCGTTGAGAAAGTTTTTTGAGTTTGGAACTGATCGTGTCAATTTCAGGGTCAAATTAAGTCTATTAGGACTTTTTCTTCTCGGTGTTGCCCAAGATACTAGAGCTTCTCACCAAAAGCTCTTGCCGGTCAACAGTACAACCGCTTCTTATTGGTGTATCAACGTCGATTTCGACTATCAATTGTTCTTTCGAACAATCGCCTTAGGGATTAAGATGAAACTTCTCCATGGGGTTCTTTATCTTGCTGAGCTTGACTCGCCTCTTATAGGCTTTATCTTTCTATGTTTTGTAATGTCTTCTACTTTTGTTGTATTGTCGAGCATGTCTTCGGGATCTTCTGTTTCAGTTGTAATCCTATGCTCTTTGAAATTATAATATAAGTTGGTGTTACAAAAAAAAAAAACATAATCATTGATTTGACTGATATGTTTCAAAGCCAATGATAAAGTATTCAGTTCATATTGGGCCGCGATCAGGTTCAGTCATCTAAAGTTTTCTTCTTTGGGCCTAACAGGGCCCTATTATAGTCGCAAATATACAACCAAATAGAATACACATCTGGTTGATAAAAATAGCTGTAATTGAGTTTTCTCATGTTCTACTACGATCGAGATTTTAGAACACCTAAAGTTTAAAACAAACACTAAAAAGCTAGTACTCGGATCAAAGCTCAAAACAAAATACACTGTAAACTACGGCTTGGATTAAAAAATCTTGTGAATTCATCATCTTTTTAACATCAACAACCTGTTTGCTTTCGGATTATGCAAAGCATTATTCACACAGCCGTACAGTCCTTGTTCTTAACTATCTACGTGGAATAATGCATTTACAATAATTTGATGACCGCTGCATGAATAATGTTGCTGAAGGTTGCAGCGACGTTTACAAAGATTCTTAAACCCTGAACTTCACCTATACTAGTAACTACTCTCTTGTCACGTTCCCTTCACGGTTAGCTTATTTCAATAGTAAGACGACCATACTAAGCAACTGGAAATATAAAAAAAAACACTATAAACTTGGACCGTAATGGAGAGAATAAACTATATTGCAAAGATAATTCCCCGTTTTTCTAGGTAGTCATCGCTCCTTGGCTGCACATGTCACGAAATTAAATATGCACACCAAACAACATATAATAGTACCAAATATCAACAATAATTAATCAACGCCAGAACTTTACGTCAATGATTATAAGATGCTCGTCGATCATGTGAAGTTACACTGCCAAACATACATAAAATATTATTTAATTGATTATTAATCACAAGAAATACAAGTTATCCATGCAGCTGCATGTGCATGCATATAGACTTTCAATAAACGCACATATATAGGCTTATATAGCGAAAAGGTCCTTACCTTACAAGTTTTTCCTTTTCTTACTCTTAACATTTAGTTGGAAAGCATGGCAATATTTAGAAACTTGTATATATATGAAAACCAATAATTTTCTCTTGATCTTAAAGCCGCCACAAATGACTAAAACACACATTTTCTTGAAATTTTTGCCTTGTAAGTATTGCGAATAATGTAATGCAATACATAATTTAAATTATATGCAATTAATGTTTGGGTTAACAAAGAATGGGGGAAATGAGTTGCAAAACTGAAAATATGAGGGGGTTTATGTGAATCCAAAAGAACAAAGATAAATTACTTAACAGCTCATATTCCCTTTTTTGATTGGTAAGTTATAACAATCCTCCAGCTCCATCATCACCAATTTGTCACCATCACGCCCCAACTAATTGTATTTTCTAAATAAACTTTCGAATATTTTATCTGAAACATTACAAAACATTGAACCGGAAATGTGCCAAAATTCAACGTCTATTATCGTTTAAGTATTACCGATAAGTAATTAACCAGTCATTGAGTACTGATAACCGGTTTGACTTTCCTAAACCATATTTTCTCTTATGACTTCCTTCAAGTAGCTTCCCTCGCCAGCAGTTTTTGCATACCAAACCTCTGTGTTCTTTCTCCTTCTCTTTATCTCGTCTCTGCTCCCTCATAACTATCTTCTACACTTTGTTCTCTCAATTCAAACTAAGTCTTTTAAGCAGTACTTCTTGAGATCCTTCTTTGAACTGTAAGTTATTTATTTCTTTCAATTTCGTCTGAAGAATCTGCTTGGCATATTAATCTGATTAGTAAACTTTTGGAATTTTTCTATTAAAATGTCTTTGTAGCCATGAATAAGTGTAGATTTTTGTTTGTTTGGAATCATGTCAGGCTGAGTGTGCATAGACCTGATTTGTCAGAGAACAACAGTTATAAACAAAACATGATAGTGGAATGTAGGAATGTTTTCTTTGTAAAATGGTTGGGAATTTATATATCTCATCAAGTACTATATATAACTAATTAAATTTTAATTCATCCCTAACTTCAATAAGTAAATATCAATTGCAGATTTAACCAAGTCTACACATCACATAACATTTAAAAAATATATTAAGATGAGTAGAAGACTTTCCATCTTCTACTCTGTGTTACTCCTCATCTTTGCATCACCGTCTCTTCTTTCTCCCGTCACCGGAGACCTCGCCGGAGACAGACAAGCCCTTCTTGACTTCCTCAACAACATAACTCACCCACCATCTCTAGCGTGGAACGCAAGCAGCCCTATATGCACCACATGGTCAGGCGTCACGTGCAACAGAGACAACACACGTGTCACCGCCCTTCACTTGCCAGGTGCGAGTCTTCTCGGACCGATCCCTCCTGGAACCATCAGCCGTCTATCAGAGCTTGAGATTCTCAGTCTCCGATCCAACGGCTTACACGGCCCGTTCCCAATAGATTTCTTGCAGCTCAAGAAACTAAAAGCTATCACTCTCGGCAACAACAAACTCTCCGGTCCATTACCCTCAGATTATACCACGTGGATGAATCTAACAGTTCTTGATCTGTTTGGTAACCGGTTTAACGGTAGCATCCCCTCGGGAGTATCAAACCTAACCGGACTCTTGTCCCTAAACTTGGCTGAAAATGACCTTTCTGGTGAGATTCCGGAACTTAACCTCCCTGGTCTACGTAGACTTAACGTATCCAACAACAATCTCACTGGAACAGTTCCAAAGTCTTTGAAAAGATTCGGACAATCATCTTTTTCCGGCAACAACTTAACATACGACAACACCTCTCCTCCTGTTGGTTCACCAGAAAAAGAGAAAGAACAAAAAGAAGACAAACATGGCATCTACATCTCGGAGCCAGCGGTACTAGGGATAGTGATCAGCGGTTGCTTCTTGATATTCTTCGCAATCGCGGTCTTGATTATCATTTGCTACGTGAAGAGAAAGAAGAGACAAGAAACCAAACCAGAGACGGTGACACCAGCTAAGGCAAATCCGGAAACCCTACCAAGTGAAAAAGAAGTTTCTAAAACAAGAAAAGAGCTGAACATAGAAGACATGGAGGAGAAGAGTGAATTTAATAAGATAGTGTTCTTTGAAGGAAGCAATCTTGCTTTTAATTTGGAAGATTTGTTGACATCTTCTGCAGAGTTTCTAGGGAAGGGAACTTTCGGTATGACCTACAAAGCTGTTCTTGGAGATGCCAAGGTCATTGCGGTGAAGAGATTTAAGGATTTATCGGTATCAAGAAAGGATTTCAAACATCAAATGGAGATCGTTGGGAACGTTAAGCATGAGAATGTTGCTCCTTTGAGAGCTTACGTGTGTTCCAAGGAAGAGAAGCTTATGGTTTATGATTACTATCCCACAGGAAGTCTCTCTGTTCTTCTTCATGGTATGTTTAGTGTTTATTAATATCAAAATAGTAGTTTTAGGATATTTGGGTATTTCAAAATTAAATATAATAATTATGTTTAGGTATATAAATTATATTTTAATTATTTGAGTATTCGTTCGGTTTTTGGTTTGATTTTGGCTTTTCGGTTTTAGAAATATATGATTCGCTCAAATAACTTATGTTATCCAAACACAAACCGAACCTTGTTTTTTTGGTTTGGTTTCTTTTCGGTTCGGGTTAACGTGTTTAGCCCTAACTTACTTGATGATGTTAGTTTCTTGTGTCTAAAGAAAGTTCTTTTCCGGCAGGCAAGAATGGCGACGAGGGACATAAGCCGTTGGACTGGGGAACGCGATTAAGATTCCTAATCGGATTAGCAAAAGGATTAGCTCACTTACATACACAACACAAGCTCGTACATGGCAACATCAAATCTTCTAATATCTTCCTAAACTCCAAAAGATATGGATGTATATCTGAAACCGGTTTAGCCCTCTTAACCAACCCGGTCATCAGAGCAGATTCATCAGCCAGAACGGAACTACGTTACCGTGCCCCTGAAGCATACGACACAAGGAGATCGACGCCTGAATCAGACATATACGGTTTTGGAATCGTGATGCTGGAAACTCTAAGCGGAAGGTCAAGTATGGATGATAAGAAGGAGGACATAGAACTGGTGGTATGGATGAATAAGGTTTTGGCAGAACAGTGGACAGGTGAAGTGTTTGATTTGGAGCTTGTGAAGACTCCAGACATTGAAGCAAAGTTGATTCAGATGTTAGACTTAGTGCAGCTTTGTACGAATAGGGTTCCTGCCAAGAGACCGGAGATAGGGAAGGTGGTTGAGATATTGGAAGAGATTGAGAGGGAATAATATACGTTGTTGAATTTACTTTTATGGATTTTAGCCTAATTTTCAGTTCCGTTTTTTTTACCTTTAAATTTACCAGCATTTAAATTAAATTAAGTATTTCTAGTTTATAATGAAAAACTTGTGAGAGAAAATTGAGATTTTTTTTTTTTGAAGAAAACAACATCATATGATTTCAGTTTAATCTTGAAACAACTAAAATTGTATGGAGGTATTTAATACATGCATAGTAAAAAAAACGAAAACTACAATTGCTAGTTTGTAAATTTGATTACTCGGATTTGTATTAAATGCTGTTATGTTTTCATTGCGCATTTGCATGCAGATTTTCATTTTGTTCGTCGACCATTTGCATGCAGTTATAAATTTAGAAATCAGTATATAAATCTGAATCAAGGACATTACTGAAAAACAAATATGAAACGACAAAGTAAATGTTTTTGCTTTTGGATTCTAATAAAAGTTCCATTGTGTATGGAACCAGCTGGGATTCACAGACTCACCTCTGGCCAACTAAAATTTGTGAGTACTAATATATTGTTAGTATTCCACGTATTCCAAATTATTGAAGTTTTTTTTACTTATTCATCGATTGTCATCTTTCTTCATTCCCATATTCACAAACTTAAAATGATGTGAAACTTTTATAACTCAAATTTTAGAGCTAAAGCTCAAACAATTATCAATGACAATGTAAAACTTATTTAATAAGTAAAAGAAAAAAAACGTGGGTGTTTCAAAAAAAAAAACAAAACAAAAGAAAAAGACAAAAACATGATTAGGAAATTAAATAGGATTTACCGAATTGGATACTTATTAGCTATTATGAATAAAACTACTAAAAGATTACTTAAAGTTTCATTCCATCTCTTAGTGATTAAGAGTAGAACCCTCCAAAACCTCCGAATGGATGACTTGGACCAAAGTTTTCAAACGGAGATTCCAAACCAACGGTGGTGGTTGGGGAGTTTATTGTAGAGTGAGAAGCAGAGCCAGCATCGTGAGGAGCTAGAAAATTGTAGTTGACATTAGTTCCTAGATCACTATAACTTGTAGATCCGAGAAAACCAATCTTGTGATCCTTATGTTGAAGCATGACAGTGTTACTCTCTAGGTTTATGGTAGAGGGTAAAGGATAGTCAAGGGTTTGATGCAAATTTGCTTGGTGATTGTAGTTGTGATGACCAGTGTCTAGACTTGTCTTCACAATCTCAAGTTTGTCTTGTTCTTGGGTCTGGTTTGGTTCAAGAACTTGTACCGGAATGGCTGAACTAACATTTGAGGCTTGGGAGCAAGTATGTATTCCTCGGTAAATAACCTCAAAGAGCATCGGATCTTCGTTGGATCTCTGGACTTGTTTGGTGGCTTCACATCCTTGAGATTTTCTATACGTGCATCTATGGTATCCCCTGCACCAAATTTTTTTTTTTTTGTCTCATATGATATTAAGACTGCACAAGTTTGGTACTCACATTTCTAGACACAGTATTTGTGGGTGGATATTAAACGAATGTCTAAGAGTATTTTCAATCCACATCTATATTTTCTCTAAGGTTTTAAAAAAGAAGTTATTATAGAGTTTTTTTTTTTTTTGCTGGAATGGATATATTTATAATAAAATTTTAGATTCTAAAAGTAAATATAGTAAAATTCTATTTTTGTCAAACTTGAATGTTTCTATTTAGAGGAAATCATAGAAACAGATTAGAAATGGTCTAGAAAAGAATACAAAAAAAACCTCTGGAGGTATTACGAAACTAACCTGGGAAACTTGGCTCCGAGGATATCCTTCTGGCCGTACTTTCTCCAACTGAACCCATCGTCAAGCGCTCGATCAATCACAACTCCAGGGGCAATTCTGACTTTTTGAGTCCACCTTGGCATCGACTTCCTCGAACTTGATGTCATTTAATTAAGATATCACATTTTCAAACAATTATAAGCTTATGTAAAACAACATATAAATAAAAATAATAATTAGAAGAAGACATGTAATTAACGGTTTACCCTAGCTATTGTATCCTGTTTATGTCGTTATCCAAATTCAAATCCGCATAATACATGTTAAGAAATGAAACCATACATTGTTACAGTTTATAGATATGGTCATATGGATGTACCTCTCGATGATATGTGGTACTTGATGATCAGAATCATCGCTCTTAGGGCTTCCTACACCGAGGGAATGGGGAGAGACTTGGTCCAGTTCGCCTGAGTAATTCATAATGGTGAGAGACTTGTGGTAAGATTCAAGAATCTTCTTGGCCAAATGTTCACGTGATTCTTGAGATGAAGATGAGCCAAGCTGAGACTTGAGCTGGTGAGCGTAGTCTATACCTTCTGTCATCAGTTCGTTGAGCTCTTTCTTCATCTTCTCCCACTCTCTACCATTACTATTCCTCTCCATTACGTTAAAAAAGGTGAAAATATGGATTAAACGTGGTACAAAATATTATGGAAGGTTATATGTTATGAAAGAGCATGTATGTGTATTGTGCATGGGTTGTAGATATATTTGAAAGAGGGGAATATAAAGAGGATTGTGTGAGAGAGACAGAATTTGACTTTTTGACTGAAGAACGAGGAAAGCTGAGATGGAGTAATGAAATGGAGTGGTGAGACTGGTCTTTGGTCAAATAATTTGGAAAGTCCAACCTGCTGACCAGTTCTATGCTTCTCGATCCTTTTTTTGGTTTACTTTACTGGATTTCATTGTTAAGGTAATTTTTAATTATTTAACTTATAGTTTACTATTTATGAACTTATGTTTCTCATGTTTTTGTAATATTCAGTTTACAGAATCTACTCTATCAATGCGATCATTGATAATCTTTCTTGTTGTCACCATCAAAATAAATAAAATAATTATGAAGTGAATGAGAGTATAATTGTGAAAGAAACTCACAATAAACACATGGTATTCATTTAGTTATTTAATTATTTCTAAAATAAATAAATAATATAATTAAATATTAATCTATTCAAATTTTTGAAAAGTTCACAAAGTCTACCTAGCCTTAAAACTCATTACTAATACTAACTACAAGTAGTCTTAAATTTGAAGTCAAGAAGATGATCTAATAAACAGATCTTACTCCATAAGCTAACTGTTTTTCAGTTTGGTTACTAAGATTATAATATGAATATTATTTCGGATTTATGTAGCACTAAAATGGTAAAGAGAAGTAGCACTAAAACGGATTCTGTATATTTTTTTTTATCCCAAACCTATTCTATATTGGTTACCTAAACTTGTCCCATTGACTGAGAGTTGGAAGTGGAATTATAAACGGATCGCAAAAGTTATAAAATACTGCCAAACAATATAAACCACTTAGCGATCTAACTTTGCACTCATTTGGGACATTTTTTATTTGGATCATTGTCTTCTTTAAGATCCCAAAACTTGTATGAGTACATATGAACTATTATTGAAAAACCTCATCATTTGTATATACAAAATTTAACTTCTAACAAAGAAAAATACAGACGTTACCGCGCACTAGATACATGACGTTAACATGACGTTAATTCAATTATATCACCGTCATTAGAGACTAATTAGAATAACAAATGGAAGTGTCACTAAGATTTTGTGATGATATTAGCTTTGACCATTCTAGTGTTAGCCATTGAAAATTCTTTTATAAATTTTCGTGTTAAATACACATCTAATATAAATTAGTTTCACAAAACAAAATTCCATTTTTTCATATGTATTCTAAGTGGACCACAAAACCACTCATGATCAATCGAATACGGCAGGAAGATTATTATTTGACGAGCAAAAGACCAAAACGTTCGTTCGTTGCCGTGTTATAGACTCTGTAAATCAACGGTGTCACATTACTATCGACTAAACTCTTCTACGAACATTCATCATGCTCAAAACCGGTTTTAAAACATTCAAAATTCACTCTAACCGGTCTCAAAACCGGTTAAGTTAGAGCTTATTTCACATTTCCTGCAGAACTTTAGTTGAATAAAATTACTCTATAAACCGGTCCTGTTGATTCCGCTTAGCCCTATCAAATAAAAGGTAATACCGGTTTAATTTTGTAAGAATATTGTATACCAAGTCTCAGACTTTACATGTATAACTTTTTCGGTATCGGTTTAGTACAATGATATAAACACTACAACATTTACTATTCATGGATCAAATTATAAGTAACTCTGATATATATATATATATATATATACACAAACTATACCAACGTTATAAAACGTTTTGAAGTAGGTATCATACCAAGTACACGCTCAAATGGTTGAGTGGGCCGGTTCAGTTTGGTTTGATTTGGTTTTCAGACAATGTATTGGCGTAGGTAATCAACTCTGGCCTGATGCTTCAGCTTCATCAAAGCCTTGACTTCATGTTTCCTCACCATTTCTCTAGAGATGTTGAGATTACCAGCTATCTCTCCAAGTGTCCTGTCTCCTTTCCCATCTAGACCGTATCTTTGTCGAATCACCAAACTCTCTTTAGGCTTCAATGAATCCAGCTGAAGAATACAAAGATGCTCAGTATTCTCTATACACATAGGGATGAAGGGAAGGATTGAAACTTACCACGTCATCAAGAGCGAGTCTGAGAAGAGCAGGTTGTCTCCTGTTATCAGCTCCAACACCATCAACATCTGTGATGCCATTGATGAGTTCTTCTTGAGTAACTGAATGTTTTGAGTTCAGTGAGTAAACTGGTTTTGCGGCTCTCAAGACTTCACGGTATCTCTCAGGTGAGATCTTGAGTCTCTCAACTATCTCTTCCTCTGTAGGGAGTCTTCCTAGCTCAAACAGTAGCTCCATTTTTGTCTTATAGATCTCCACTCTAACCTGAATGGATTCAACAAAGAGGAAACATGTAAGGTCCCTGCAAAACAATCTACTAAAGTAAGATTTTCTAGTTAAAATTTTTGTTCCATAAAAATAGATTTTCTATATTTTCAAGGTAGTTTTGTACTCTCTCTGTTCCTAAAAGATCCATATTCTAGTTTTTTCACACTTTTTAATAAAACACAATAAATTTGCATAGTTTTTTGTGTTTATCTTCTTTCTATAATTTTAAACCAATCAAAATCAATTAGTGCAATTAAGTTTTTTGAAGTTTACAATTATTTAATAAAACATACATTGAAAATATAAAAAATGGATCTTTTAGAAACAAATTTTTTTTTCTAGAATATGTATCTTTAAGGAACGGAGTGAGTATATATTTAAGAAACATTAATTGAGAATATCTGAACTAATTAAATGTTATTGGTTGATAGTTATTGAAAAACGTATAACAAAAATAGGTAGTACATTTATTTGTAAACATTTATTATATTCTTAAAATGCATGAATACTCTACAATTTTTTTCTTTCGGGAATGTGAAACCTCTATAAATTAATAATATTGAGATGACAGCAAAATTATAATTTTTTTACTAATATATAAAGAGTATTAATTTATTGATATACTAACTAAACCAAAAATTCAATTTAGGATTATAAAATTATATTATTTTATAGAAATTTTTAGTGTATATTAATTTATAGATTATTAATTTAAAGAGTTTATATTGTAGTTCTGAAGAAAAGAGTGTAACGTACCGATTCAAGTCCAAATGGGACACGAGTAAAGTTTGAGGTTGTCATAGACCGTATAATAGCATGTCTAATCCAAAACAAACCATAAGTGGAAAGACGAAACTTCCTTTTCGGTTCAAAGCGGTCAATAGCTGTGATAAGCCCTCTCATACCGGCTTGACAAAGGTCTTGGAACTTAGGTCCGTTGGTAAAATCTTGAAAGTATTTGTTCATAACAAACAGTACAAGACGGAGATTGTGCTGCCAAATGCAAGAGAAACAAGAGTTATGTCTATTATAATAGCTTTTGTAAGAGAGTTAAATCTTTTTGACACTCACCTTAATAAGTTTGTTCCTTGCAGCTTTACCAACTTTGATTTTACTTTTCACTTCAGCCACACTCATATTGATCTCTCCAGCTATTTCAGCTTCTCTAGGCTCTCTTCCCAAGCTCTTTTGTAGTTCATCTTTCACTTCAAGAAGAGCCTGCAACGTTAAACACTATACATTGTCAGCATATATTGCATCTGTGATAACCATACTTAAGATTTAACAATGTTCTAAAAATAGGTTATTGCTGAGACAATTTTTTTTAAATCCGATTTATACAATTCAAATCAGTTTAAACCATTCTAAATCGGTTAAAATGGATTTTAATCGATCTAATTGATCTAAATCTGTTTAATCAAGCATTAATATTAGTGTAAATCCATATATTTGTCTAATTTTTTTTTTTGTATATCCAATTTATAATCCATCAAAATAAGTTTACAATTAGACACACAAAAAAACTAAAATATCTAATATAAATGTAAAAAAGATATATCAATATTCTTTAAAGCCTAATAACCTAGAGATTTCTTGAACATTTGAGATTTAAGAAAAAGAAACAAAGTTAGAAGAATACCTTCATGGGTTGCATCAACTTAAACAACCAAGAATGTTCAGCAGAAGTAAGAACAGGAGGTATCTTCATTTTCTTCCAGTCCAAGCTGACTACATCATTAGAAGCTGAGTAGTCTCTCACAAGCCTCTCGATCTTATCCTCCTCTTGCTGCCTCTTTGTTACTTTCTTCTGAGCAGAAAGCATAACTGGTTTCTCCATCTCCATCTTATCCTCCTCTTGCTGCTTCTTTGTTACTTTCCTCTGAGCAGAGACAATAACTGGTTTCTCTTGAATGTTTCTCTTCAACGCAATCCTCGTATCAAGATTCATTCTCTTTTCCTTCTTCCCATTACTCCTCACAACTACTTTCTTCTCTTCACCACCACTCTCTTTCCTCTTCCTCCTCCTTGAAACTTTCCTTTTCGAGCCATCGATAACATCCTCCTCCACTGGAGGACTAAGCTTGTAAATGCTCTCTAGTCTCGCAGCAGCTTCATTGTAATCTAACCCTAAAGGAGCCAAGTTTTTGCTTTTACAAGGCTTTCTACTTTTTACAACTCTCTTCTCCTTCTGCTTCTCCAAAACTAAATCTGAGTTGGTGGACTCATCAGCTTTGAAAGCAACAATGGATGGTAACTTCTTAAGTGAAGACCGGTGTGTTAAAAGATCAGTGCTTAAACCAAGAGGAGACCTTGCAGCTGAGCTTGAAATAAACACAACTCCCATCACAACTCTAAAAGGGTTTTTAAAAATGAATCCTTTGAAGCTTCAAGTTTGCTGCAACACAAAACATGTCTCATTCTCATGTTTCACAAAGGTATAAGAGATACAGAGAGAAACCCAATTCAAGTTAGTTAGAATTAAAGAGAACCCACACGCAAAGGTTGAAACTTTAGTGAGCATCAGATACAAACAAAACAGAGAAAACAGAGGAAACAGAGGAAACAACTGTACACAGAGAAGGAAACTAAAGGTTTAACATTTTGAATGCATCTGACTGATAAGAAACTAATGTTCGATTGTCGGAGAAGAAGATCGGTAAGCGTTACCTTTGTCGTGTCGGAGATTCTTCGTCCGATGAGATTCTGCTTCAATTGATTTTTAAATGGAAAATGAGAATTATAATTGGAGTCGAATATGAAAAATATGTGGTGTCTCTGAATGTTCTACGTGTGTCCACAGGTTAATGACAATTTGCCGCCGTGTATTTCTCGAATCTATTATTTAACCCCCAAAAGTTTTAATCAAGTCAATATAAACCCCCTCTTGTCAAATAAAAATAAATAAAAAATCTTTTTCAAAATACATATATTGTCAAAGGATTTTATTTGCCAAACAACCACAAAAAATTAGATTTTTAGAGAGATAATAGAGGGAGATAGAAAAAAAAAAGTAAGAGAGAATGGATGTTTTTAGTTACTTAGTGAATTTTGAGATTTTTTGTGTATATATAAACAAATTTTCTTATTGTTTTGGAGGATTCTGTCTGCAAATTCTCTTTGGGTAAATTGGGTCAAGACATATCTAATCCGGAAAGGCTCTATTTGGATGATAAAGGATAACACGCAGAGTGGGTCGTGGATGAGGAAAAAGCTATTGAGGTGTAGAGATATTGCTAAAACTTTATATCGAGTGGAGGTTCGAAATGGGAGAAAGACATCGTTCTGGTTCGAAATGTGGTCATCTTTGGGATGTCTTTATGATGTGATGAGTAGTAGGGGCCATATTGATATGGGTATTCTGCTTGAGGAAAATGTTGAGGCTTGTAGGTTTCACAGGAAAAGAAATCACAGGGTTCCGGTTTTTAACATTTTAGAAGCTGAGATTGAGAAATATAAAGCTAATTGGATAAATGAAGAGGATGTTTCTTTGTGGAGGAATAGTAAAGGCATATATAAGAGAGTCTTTGCTACTCGTGATACTTGGCAAAACATTAGAGAGAAAAGCCATCTCTGTTCGTGGTCTCATGCTGTGTGGTTTAAATATGCTACCCCAAGATATGCTTTTATTACTTGGCTGGTTATGCATGACAGGCTTTCTACCGGTATTCGAATGTTATGCTGGAATACTAATGCTGATGTATCCTGCATTTTGTGTAAGGATCCCTTGGAGACTGCAGCGCACCTCTTCTTCCAATGTCCTTATTCGTCACAAATATGGGAAACCTTGATGAAAGGTGTTTTGGGTAACCAATTCACGGTGGAATGGGAGGCTTTAGTTCGCTTCACTACAGTGATTCAAAATTGGAGTAGAGTTAAGCTCTTTATTACGAGATATATGTTGCAGGCGGCAGTATATGCCATTTGGATGGAGAGAAATAGAAGGAGGCATAATGAGTCTCCTTTACCTACTGAAGTATTGATTAAGAGGTTGGATAAAAATATGAGAAACAGGTTTACCATTTTGCAAAGGAAAGGTTGTAAGGAGCTGGAAGGGGGCATGACTTTCTGGTTCGGATCAAGATGATTTGTTGAACAGGGGAGCTTCATGAGAGGCGGAGAATGAGGAATGGATTGGTTGTATTGCAAGGGGGGTCTTTTGTTTCCCAGTAGGAGTGAGTGCTGGTTACTACTTAGTAGGAGTGAGTGCTAAGTAGGTGGGAAGGGCTGTCAAAACCAGTAGGAGTGAGGGCTGGTTCCAGTAGGAGTGAGCGCTGGATACTTAGTAGGAGTGAGTGCTAAGTATTTGATTGTCTTTCCTCGTGAGAGTTTTGGTTTCTATCTATGAGCTTTTGGCTGTGTTTGGGGAGGTTGTTGGAAGAGTGGAGAGGTTTCTATCTAGGTTTTTAAATCTTGTTTTTAAGTTCTCTTGTTTAAGAAGTTTAGAAAGGCCACACATAGTTTGTAACAAGGACTTTTTTCTTTCGAGTTAAATTTAACATTCAATTCAAAAAAAAAAAAAAAAAAAAAAAAATTTCTTATTGTTCATGTCTTAATCTGTAATATTGTATAATTTTTTTTTGGTTTAGTGTCATGCTAGATTATTCTGAACACTAATAGATCAAATATTTATTCGTTAATATACAAAAATTTAAGATGAAACTTTTTTGTAAGTGATTTTCTATTACTAATTAAAATACAAAATTCGTTTTATCATATATGTCAAAATTCTTTTAGTACAATTTATTTTTTGGTTTTCTACTTTTATGTTTTATTTTTTGAAAAAAACTTTCTATTGAATACTAGAAGATTACAAGATAATGGCTCTGCCATACTGTTCAGAAGTAAGAAATCAAATTGCTAAGCAAAATACAACATAGTTATAAGAACAATATCTAAGCAACATAGTTTTTGAAAATGGGGTTTCTACTTTGTTTTATAATATCAAAATATGTTACTTTTGTAAAGATTTTTATTAAAACTTTTTTTATTCTGTTCATATTAAAAATAAGTAAAAATGTAAATTTAAATCTTAAGAAATGATTTATCGTACATTTTAAATCTTAAAAGATAATTTATCCGTCGATTGTTTCTTAGAGATTAGTCTGAATTTTTCTATAGTTCAGTATATCATCAAGTTAAGAAAAAAAGCTTGAAGTATCATATCAATTTGTGCTATTTTCATCCAAACTTAATTTGAATAGTTTATTTTCTTGATAAAAAGATAATAAAAAGCTATATGTGCAATAAACTCCAAGAATAGAGTTAAGATGGAAATAAAGTAAAAGTTTGGCATCTCAGGAATATCCAACGGCCGAAGAGGCTCTGAAAGAAACCAACGGCTGCAAGATTGCACAAGCGGAAATAGCTAAAAGTCGACGTGGCTAATTTATAGTGGAGGAGAGGATATTTTCTAAGCAAGGCTTGTGGTTATGGATCAGGTAATATACACGTGGGATGGTCTTCTCATCGATAGCGGGACCCAAAATTAAAGAAGTGGCTTGGCAAACATCAACGTAGCCAATTATAGACCTATTAATTATTTTATCAAATTAAAAGTTTTTTTTTTGTCAAATCAAATTAAAAGTCAAATCACTTATATTCCTAAACACTACACAAGAGCTCCAAATGTTTGGTGAATATTATTTTTGCACCCCTTAAGTCGTTTCTGTTGAAATTTCATAGAGTTTCCTAAATGTTATATAGGGAAACTTTTTAACTAAGTGCATATATTTTGTGTGTTTCAAAAAAAAGTGCATATATTTTGTTAAAATTTGACATCTCCTATTTTAAAAATAAACGAACCTTATTGTTTAGCTGGGCAACCAGAACTGGGAAGATCACTGAGGTCTCAAAACTCGTTTGGGTGATTGGTATATAATAAGTCTGGTTACGTTTTATTTTTATAGCATTTATATCTTTCTTAGAAAAAAATGCGAATTGACTATATGAAAATATTACAATTATTGCTAAAAATACTATCACCATTATGTGGCAAATTTTTAATAATTATCAAAAAAAAAAAAGTACTTTCATAGAATCAAGTTTTATGAGAGAATCTATGAAACACATTCAACAAAACGGGGGGTCGTTTTAATATTACAATATTTCACACATTTAAAATATAGCGATGGGTACACACTAATAATAGTAAGCACACTACAATACATCAAATAACAAATACACAACCACCAATACTAGCGCTCCAAATATGTCATAGTATCATTCGCGGTTCATATCATCGATGCTTAGAGAGCGGTTGCAGCCATATAGCTTTTGCGATACGCGGCTGCGGATGCTGGAGACAACATTTGACTAACCCCTTCCGCCTTAAGATGAGGAACCAACATTTTCATTGACAACTAGTGATACACACAAACAACATAAAAAAAGTCAAATTAATTGCAAATTAGGAAAAAGACACATACAAGTATATGACATAAGGAGGGAATTAGCTAGTGACTTACACCAAAAAGTCTGAGGCTATGCCAAATGCCACGAGGAGAGGGAAATGGTGAGAGCAGTTTACCAATGGAAGATAGAGTAATACCGCATAGATGAAAGATGAGAGAGAGTGGCTTAGGGTTCATGCCGCCGAGCAGAGCCATCATGCCTGACGTGCGAAAGCCACCACTAGAGAGGTATTCAAAACAGCCTTGTCGCATTGCTTCTTTTGCTTCGTCCGTTGATGCAACTAGCACTTGAGAAAATGCATTCCCTAGTGTGTTCACCGTCGCTGACATTGGCTTCACATTCAAAATCAACCATTACTATTATACATTTTGAGGTTATCATTAGTGGGGAGAAACTAATCTCTTTAAAATTATAATATGATAATTATTATATAGTATTTATTTCAGAATGCTCATAGATTAGTATGTGACATATGCTCACTTTTCGGATGACATAAAATGATTTGATAACTTCTGAGATTTTGCTTGCATCACTGAGGTTTCGTAATGGCTGGAGAAGGCTGCGAAGAATGAGGATGTCAGACAAAACAACCATCATTCCAGATGCAATTGCTGGGTGACGCATGTTGAATGCATCTCCCAACACAATCACTCCTTGCTTCTGGCTCAAAGTAGCATCCATTCTCTTTGTTGGCATCACTTTAATTTGTGCTCCCTCATCAATTCCTTTCAAAAATATTTTGCGGAATTCTGGAGGTACCTGAAAAATAAGTGTAAGGAAATGTAAAAATGTATATCTGTTATATTAAAAAAAAAAAAGAAGAAAAGTTTATCTGCATGGATCAATGGACCGCTTGCAAATGTTAGAATGTATATGTACCTGAGGAGCCATAGTATTTTTCAAGTAAGCAACCATTTCACCATTTGAAATAGAAGGAATATTGCCGGGGAAAAGCTCCATAACACAACGAACATCGGTGCTGCTTATTTGATACAACATGCTGAAGGAGGGTTTAGACATTATCAGCTTTAACTTTTCAGGATCTTCAAGCTGACAATTCTTTGAGACGTAACCAACTTGATACGAAATAACCTCCGCCTATATCAATTCACAACAGATTGATGCTTATATAATCTAACGGAATAAATTAAAGTAAATAGCATCAGCTATTTATCATTATAATTTATTGGAAAATGTTGAATTCTGTTTAATTTAGAGTTATACTCACATTGTTGTCGTTAACAGACCGACGAAGGTTTGAATAGCAACCGTCGCATACCACAGTGAGAGGTGCGAATGCAGTTGTTTCTTCGCCTGCGCTATTCTTGTATGTTACTCCTTTGATCACTCCTTTTTCTTCTATGAGAGATTTTACAGTCCCTTCCTCAAGTCGTACACTGCCAAGTCAATGGTTGGTCATATTGGTGTGTAAATCAACGGTATAAGGAAGATCATTGCTATTGTCAAAACTAGTAGTAGCTTCAAGCCAACGGAACTGACTAATAATCAATTACAATTTAGAAGAAAATTGCTAAAATAATGTGATCTGTATTTTACCTAGGATAAACAACTTTAGAACTAACTAATATTTTTCTTTAAAGTTTGGTTCGTGTCAATCGATCCTGAAATTTATTAGGCTTGAAACAGTTGGTAAACATATATTTTTCTTGATCATTTGAAAACCAGATGATAAATACATATTAACCACATATATTTGGGGATGAATGTTTCATCTTGCTATACCCATGATTGATTCTGCCATGTACAATAATATTGTGTCAAGATTATTAGCTAAATTATTTTGAATCTTGTTTTTAATAGAGTCGATTATCACTTACATAATACTCCCTCCGTTTCAATTTAATTGTCATTCTAGAGTTTTACATACAGATTAAGAAAATAATTAATTTTACATATTTTCAAAATAAAAACACAATTACCTATACACCTAACCACTTTTCAACCAATGAAAAAATAGAATAACATTTAAAATCAATAAATTTTGCATTGAAATTATAAAACAATACTTATTTTGAAACGAAAATTTTACTCTAGAATGACATATAATTTGAAACGGAAGGAGTAATACTTATTTTGATCACCCTACCTAAGTTCCCATAAAGCATTAAATTCATGAATCATGATATTACTCATCACAAAACAAATAACTAGAACCATTTAAAATGGTTCATGATTCTTTTACAGCTATACGCTCGATTGAATTCCTTAACATTTTCTATGTGATATTTTGAACAAAGCAGTAAAAAGGTGGTGAATGCATAGATACATACTTGGGGTGCGAAGAGGCCTTTTGGCGCAGTCTCTGGACAAAGCGGCCATTATAAAAAGTTCGAGCAGTAGGTTCATAAGGAAAGTCGTTGTCCTCTGGAAAAGACACGAGTGCTTTTTGTCCGTCCTTATAAACTGCTAAGCCTGTGGCTATCTGTTCATCTATTCCCTCCAAACAATCTATATATAGAAACACACGAACTTTCAGTTATGAAACTAAACCATATGTCTTAGATGAAAGTGTAGCGGAGATAAACCTTCAAGACCAAGCTTAGAAAGCAAGAGTCGTCCTCCGGGTTGCATAAATTCACCCATCATTCTCACTGGTTCCCTCATGTCCCTCTCTATCACATGTACTCGACGCCCATCCTTCATACAAATTCAACATATAGGAATGTTTATTCTAACCCAAAAATATTGTTCTTGAATTGGCTATAGCTTATATGGTTAAACTAAGTTTTGGTCAAAAGAAGATTATTCCGTGGAACAGATCTATCCAATGATTTACATAAAAAAATGTTATGCATGTGGAGTTGAATAAGCTAGATCTAGTGTATTAAATTGTTATTATCATTCATGCATAAATAGTTTAAGAATATACTTAGTAAAAAAGTGCCATGCTGATATAATACTTGGACACAAAACTGCTACTGTATTTTACGTACCTTTGCAAGAGCGTAAGCGAGAGCTGAACCTCCAACACCAGCTCCGACGATGATGACGTCAGCACCACCGTCTCTTCTCTCCTCTGTGGCCGCATCCGCTAACTTCGCCACCTTCCTCTGCCTGTTGTTGACGTAGAACACTGTCCAAGTCAGCACAAAGGCGAGTAGCGTCCACAAACAAACGTGAGTAAAAACTAGATCCATTTCTACTGGTTGGTCCTCAGTTATGATTTTATGAGATGACAGAACTGGGATAGGCTGAGTAACAGTTTTATAGTCGTGACGGGCGTGGCAGCACCACATGTTAATTTAACATTGCTAAAAAAGCAGTAAATTGGTATTGTCTGTTGTCCATACGATTCATTAATGTCAAATCTGATTTCTGACTTGTCTAATAAGTTGATATGAACAAACAATATTTTTTACAGATACAAACACAATACATAATGGCCACCCTAATAAATAATGGTGTTAAATGCACAACTCGGATTATTAACATTTATGGAACTTGTGAGGGATAAAACTCACTTCCTAATTTAGGTTAGGTTAAGATTGGAGACAAGGTAAGCGTGGGCTGAATCCTGTAAGAACTTGAAGAAAGAATGTGATTGTATTGATGTTTTTGGCAAAGAGATGATTACAGATGATTAATAAGATGATTCTGATGATTACAAAGAATTATGAGAACGTTTTGTGAACTAAACATGT
>CAKOAT010278822.1:0-29647 GCA_932364175.1 Eruca vesicaria subsp. sativa | reverse complement strand
CATAAAACGAAGACCCTACGAACAGAGGAAACATTTCGATTATAATCTGACCATACGCAGAGTAATCGCAGGAATCGACAAAGGATAACAAACCTTGTTAACGAGCCTCGATGCCTTCGCAAACGGCGTCTCGGCTGGTTTGACCTTCTTGAAAGCCATCAAACCACTGTCTCATTTCGACCGTAGTACTTTTATCATGCGGAAATCTTGACCTCTCCCTCGGAACATTATCCATTCATGGCTCCGACTCAACTTCAACGGACTCGCTCTGCTGAAAATGAGAAAGGGGGAAGGCGACAACCCGACAGACTCTTTGAAAATCAATTACCACAAAAAAAATCAATTACCACCAAAAAAAAACATGGTTTACATATATTCATTTAGATAGAGTAACATCTATGTCCAAAACTACATCATAAAAAATTACAAAACTAAAATTAACCTTATATTAAGCTATGCATATTTGATGATTTTAAAGTCAAAAGAAAGTTTAAATGAGTTTGTAAATTTTTACTATTGCTTTATGCCAAGCCTAAAAAAAAAAGATAAAGTATTTAAATTATAATTAAGTTTAATAAAATTTTAATGTATCTTACTGATAATATTATATTTGACTTCCAAAATTAAAATAAAATAAAATAAACAAAATTATGACTTTTAATTATGTCAAATTCTGTAGTTACAAAATAATGAATAAATGAAAACCATTTTTATTATTCTACCAATTTATAGTTTCAAATCGCCTGCAATACATTTACACACTTTTATTTCATATATAAGTGCAAAAAGTTAACTAAATTAAGAAAAATTGATCCAAAAACATTAATTATATTAAAATTTATATGATAACCTGGGTGTAACCGGGAAAAATTCATAGTATAGTTAATTACGGCAAACTGTTTTAGTATGGGTTGCAAATACTCTTTTTTTTTTTTTTTTACATCTAAGCAAATTGATTCCACTATTTAACCCTCAGTAATTACAGGAGTTAGGTCATTTTACTATTTCGAACTAAAAATATATGACTTTAATTTCTGCTTAATTTAAGGAGATGATAGCTCAAAATCAAATCATCTCAAATTTATTGAATACATTTCCCTTTGGTAGATCGTCTTCGTCCATCAAGATGTGTTCACTAGGGTTGATGATTTGGTCGATCTCGTTTCTGGCGTTATCAACCTCACTCTCAGCTTCATCGGATGATCAGTTCATAATCGACGGAACAGTACTCGAACTCACCGACTCCAACTTCGAATCCGCGATTTCCACTTTCGATTGCGTCTTTGTCGATTTCTATGCTCCTTGGTGTGGTCACTGCAAGCGTCTTAACCCTGAGGTCTTTTCTTCTTCTCGATCTGGCCTTGTACTAGAGTTTACGTCTTAGATTGCTTATCGGATTTAGGTCTTCGGTTGCTTAATGTAACTTCTGTGTCGATTTCAGTTCGTATAGGTTTTGGTTATTGATCTTCTTTTTCTACTTCTCGATCTGGTGCAGTTAGATGCAGCTGCTCCTATTCTTGCTAAATTGAAGCAGCCTATCATCATTGCAAAGCTTAATGCTGACAAATACTCTCGTCTCGCACGCAAGCTTGATATCGAGTATGTCTTCTTTAGATCTGTAGTCTGAAAAGTCCAAACTTTTAGCTTCTGTTTCGGTGTTTTTACCTTAAAGCTTGGGTAAGCGTTTATCAAAGTAGTTTTTTAGATTATCTGCCTATTTTTTAATGCATTTTTTTAATGCAGTGCATTTCCCACCCTCATGCTCTATAACCATGGAGTGCCAATGGAGTATTATGGACCCAGGAAAGCGGATTTGCTCGTCCGTTACTTGAAGAAGTTTGTTGCTCCAGATGTTGCGGTTCTTGAATCAGACTCACATGTCAAGGATTTCGTTGAAGATGCTGGGACTTCCTTCCCTGTGTTCATCGGCTTTGGGTTGAACGAGTCTTTGATATCGGGACTAGGTAGAAAGTATAAGAAAAAGGCATGGTTTGCTGTTGCAAAGGATGCCTCAGAGGATGTAATGGTTTCCTATGATTTCGATAAGGCTCCGGCATTAGTTGCCCAACATCCTGCGTACAATGAGAATAGCGTCTTCTACGGTCCATTTGAAGGTCAGCAAGTATTTCTTTTTATATCTTTTCAATAGTGCTGACAGAGTTCTAAAGTAAGTAGATTGAGAGAGTATAATTTTTCGTTTTCAGATGGTTTCTTGGAAGAATTTGTGAAACAAAATTTCCTTCCTTTGATTATGCCAATTAACCATGACACCCTGAAGCTGCTGAAAGACGATGAGAGAAAGATTGTATTGACAATTGTGGAAGATGAAACTCATGAAACCATGGGGAAACTGATTAAGGCACTGAGAGCAGCTGCTCATGCCAACCGTGACCTTGTTTTTGGTTACGTCGGTGTGGAGCAGTTTGAAGAGTTTGCAGACTCATTTCATGCAGACAAGAAGGCAATGCTGCCTAAGATTGTTGTGTGGGACGGAGATGAGGAGTACGAGCAGGTAAGGAACTGGTTAATGCGGTAGAATGATAACTAGATTAGAATAATAAATTGCATCAACATCTCTATATTGACATACAATATGCAGGTGAGCGGCATAGAGACGGTTAGCCACGAGGAGGATCATTTGACTCAAGTCTCCCGATTTCTGGAGGCATACAGAAACGGAAGAACAGAGAAGAAGAGAATCAAAGGACCATCATTGATGGGATTTATTAACTCAATGATCGGGATTAGGTCCGTGTACATCATTGTGTTCTTGGTTGCTGTAATTATGATGTTGCGGAGCCTCGGTCAAGTAGAGGAGCCTGCGCGGGTCAGGACCGCTGCATCCGATGGTCAGGCCACTAGTGTCCTTGAAGGTGAAAGCAGTGAGCATAAGCCCAGAGACAAAGACGACTAGTTTTGGAAGACTTCAGTTTGGTGTGTTTTCTCTTTTATTTAGGCTCTTTAGCCAGAAGCGAACTCAACTACTTCACAGTTTTTTTTCTTTGTCTTTATTTTATATGGAGCATTTTGATTTTAATTTTTTTTTTGGTAAAAGAGCATTTTGATATTTCACATTATCTAGATTCTAGACCCTTTTTTGCCATATGCATTAATTGTTGGTGGCAACTGATCTATCAAACAAGTAATAAAAGAGGAATAAGAGTTTCAGTTATCGTGTTTACTAAAAAAATCAACCAATTACAATATTTTGTTTGCCACGTTAATAGGTAAGTGTGGTCTTACCTCCGATTTAAGCCTTGTGTGCGTTTATGCCACTTATATATACACTATGTGTTGTTTTAATTTTTTTCCTAGGAGTATTTCAACTTTATGTTTTCTGTGTTTCTTCTATTTTTTGCTCAAGGGAAGGTCCAGAGAGAAAAGGAAAAATGTAAAGTATAAGAGAGCTTATGGAAACTGTGTTATCGTACTAGATCAATAGGGAATGCCTTATATACATATTACATACGATCTTGATAAGTACAAATATACGTAGCACTTATCACAATATATATCAGAGTATTACGCTAGAGTATATTCTCACAAGTGTATTCTATAGATCTTCTAGATGCTTCCTTAATACTCTCCTTCAAGTTGGAGGATGTAAGAGACAAACTCCTAACTTGTGTAGTAAGTACTCAAAACTTGGACGTCCTAATGCCTTCGTTAGTATGTCTGTGGGAACCAAGATTCACACTTGTCTATTTCCGTTAAATAAGGAAACTTAGGAAAACCCTAATTTCCCAGAGTAATCGGATCTCTGCGAAAGCCAACGACAAGTAACCAAATAAATGCGGAAAATATGAAAAACGTAATAAAACGAATTTATAAAGAAAGTCAATCTTATTTCCGATTCGCGTAAGAGCGTCGCGATCATTAAAAGGAATTACAAAGGCTTTGGCCGCAGGGGCCATCAGCGAGTTACAAACATAAAACCCTAGATCTAGTCGAGTCGCAACTCGATAACGAAAGACGAAAAAAGATAGGAAAAAAGGTTTGATTGATTTCGGACTGAACCTTATGAAAGGCTGCCTACGTACCCCTTTCGGGGATCAAGTCGAACGTAATTCAGTTGATAGAGCTGGACCAGAGATCGAACTGCCTGGGCGAGTTCGTCTAGTAATTGAGCGCCAGTCATAGAAACCGAACTTGTCGAGAAAAAGCCTAAGTTTCTAAGTGCGGAAAATTCTAAGTCTAGAAAAGTTGTAAAAGTCTCAGATGAGAGCTCTGGATTTCGTCCCTTTGCTTCGGCCCTATGCCTCTTGCTTATATACTCCCTTCCTAGGCGGTTTAGTCTTTCCATTTCGTCCAGATTCGAGTTTAATGGGAATCTTCCATTTATCTCGATCTTTCATTTTTTCCCGCGGAAATCTTCTATTTATCCTCAAACTTGACATTTATCTTCAAGTTTGACATTTATCTTCTTTCTGCGAGTAAATCGTCAAAACGTCGTCGTATCTTCGGGTTGGACTTCGGTTAAAGTCACGAGTGGCTTTTATCGCGTTTTATGACTTTCCGAGGCGTTTTGCGATAAATCCGTTTTACGACTTTAGACGAGATCGCTTCCTGATACGATGCCGTTTTTAGATAAGTTTCTCGAGTTAATCGTAAAGCTAAGCAATGTTCGATGTTTCGATTAATCGTTGCCGTTTTCTACGATTTACTCTGGGTTTTATTAAAAACGCGTTTTGTACGATTTTTACGAAAAATCTCGAATAAATCGTATAGTTTAGCCAATATTCGGTGTTTCGTTTAACCGTTGCCGTTTTATACGATTTCCTCGAGTTTTTTTTTAGAAAACCTAATTTTACGGTTTTTATCGTAAAACTCGAACGATAGGACGGATCGAGACGAAACAAGAGACATTTCGACCGTGATTCAGAATATGATCGTGTCGAAGGACGTATGCCTTGAATCAAGTATGTGGGAGATCGAGGCTCGGGATGGACGGCTCAACGTACGGCGAACTAGTTCAGCTTGGCCAGGTCGCCATATGGCGAACTAGGCGATAAGAACCTGTGGGGCAAAGTCAGTAGTTCGCCTGCTGGCGATCTAAGCCGGCTTGGCTTAGTTCGCCAGCAGGCGAACTAGTCGAGGGACTCCTAGTTCGCCTGCTGGCGAACTAAGCCGGGCCGGCTTAGTTCGCCAGCAGGCGAACTAGCGGAGAGGCTCCTAGTTCCGGCTTAGTTCGCCTGCTGGCGAACTAAGCCAGCTCGGCTTAGTTCGCCAACAAGCGAACTAGTCGTGACTAGTTCGCGTTTTGCGGCGGTTTCGGTTTTTCGCGATTTTGTAAAACGATTCTCGAGTTTTATAAAACGATCTTCGAGTTTTATAAAACGATTCTCGAGTTTAATAAAATGATTCTCGAGTTTTATAAAACGATTCTTCGAGTTTTTATAAAACGATCTTCTAGTTTTATAAAACGATTCTCGAGTTTTATAAAATGATTCTCGAGTTTTATAAAACGATTCTCGAGTTTTATAAAACGATTCCCGAGTTTTATAAAACGATCTTCGAGTTTTATAAAACGATTCTCGAGTTTTATAGAACTATTCTTCGAGTTTTATAAAACGATTCTCGAGTTTTATAAAACGATTCTCGAGTTTTATAAAACGATTATCGAGTTTTATAAATCGATTCTCGAGTTTTATAAAACGGTCTTCGAGATTTATAAAACGATTCTTGAGTTTTATAAAACGATTCTTCGAGTTTTATAAAACGATTCTTCGAGTTTTATAAAACGATTCTCGAGTTTTATAAAACGATTCTTCGAGTTTTATGAAACGATTCTTGAGTTTTATGAAACGATTCTCGAGTTTGATAAAACGATTTCTTTTATATTTTCTGCGGGGACTTTTTGCCATTGATTCCGTTGTGACCGATTATGACACCAACAATGTCTGCTACTTCCTCTGTTGTACGTACGAACTTGGTTGCGATGAGGCGAGCCTGTACTGCATCACGTACACTATGACAATCAGATTCGATATGGTTCATCCTTTCATGAAAGACAGGGTTAGCAGCGATGTGCATTGCCGCTTTACTT
The DNA here is from genome assembly GCA_932364175.1 of Eruca vesicaria subsp. sativa. Classification (NCBI taxonomy): domain Eukaryota; kingdom Viridiplantae; phylum Streptophyta; class Magnoliopsida; order Brassicales; family Brassicaceae; genus Eruca; species Eruca vesicaria. The sequence continues at coordinate 23,601 of CAKOAT010278822.1, read as the reverse complement.
CACAGAACATGTCTATAGCTCCAAACTGAACCACTCCAAAGTCAGCTAATAAGCGCTTCAACCATTTCAATTCCTTTAAGCCGAAAGCCATTGATCTGTATTCAGCTTCTGCAGAGGAGTGAGACACTGTATCTTGCTTCTTGACCTTCCATGAAATAGGAGAACCTACGAAATGAACAACAAATGATGAAAGTGATCTTCTCGTGAGTGGACATGAGTTCCAGTCAGCGTCACAGTACATCTGCAGCCGTAGGTGACTGTCTGCACTCAACAATATCCCTTGACATGGCGTCCCTTTAATGTATCAAACAACTCTCACTGCTGCATCCCAATGAGCTTTGTGAGGTGCATGCATGACCTGAGAAAGAACATGTATGGCATAGCAAAGTTCTGGCCGTGTTATAGTCAGATAGACTAAGCAACCAACTAATCTCCGAAATTGAGCTGGATTATCACACATTGGTCCCTTATCAGATAATAGATTATGATTCTGTTCAACGGGGATGGACAGAGGTTGACAGCCTAGAAGACCAGCATCACTGACTATATCCAACGTTGAGAAAGAAAGATTCCAGAAGTCCTTCTTGCAACTTCTATCCCAAGAAAATATTTTGCTTTACCGAGATCTTTCATATGGAAGCAATCACTTAGATACGCCTTAAACTTGACGAGCATTGTCAGATTGCTGCAACTAATGATCAAGTCGTCGACATACACCAATACTCTCAGACTCTCCTCTTCTTTAATGTATGTGAAGAGAGAATAGTCATTATATGACTGCACGAAACCAAAATCCAGAAGAGCACGACTCAACTTTGCAAACCAATAGCGTGGAGCCTGTTTCAACCGATAAAGAGATTTACGTAACTTGCATACTTTAGTGGGATCGTCGGTTTTGAAACCTGGTGGCATCTTCATGTACACTTCCTCTTCTAAATCTCCATGGAGAAATGCGTTGTGAACGTCCATTTGATGGACTTCCCATCCTCTTACTGCAGCGATTTTAAACAAGGTGCGGACTGTAGTGAGCTTAACGACAGGTGCAAAGGTTTCATTATAGTCTTCACCTTCCACCTGACGATTGCCACATACCACTAACTGTGCTTTGGGACGCTCGAGAGTCCCGTCTGCGTTGTACTTGAATTTGTAAACCCATTTGCACGCTAAGGCTGTTTTCCCTGGTGGCAACGTTGTGACATCCCAAGTTCTGGACTTCTCAAGTGACGTGATCTCAACAGACATTGCATTTCTCCAAACCTCATCTTCCATAGCTTCACGAAAACTCTTTGGTTCTTTTCCTGGAGCAACAGCTACCATATAGACACGGTGATACGCGGAGAAGACATCATCATTAGATATATAATGTTCAATGGGATACAGAACAGTACCTTGGGCCGCTTCGGAAGACAGTGATTGAGCATCAGTGAGAACAAAAGGTGTGGGTGATGATGTATGTTTATCGAGACGAGTTTGTACATTGTATGCCACAAAATCTTTCAGCTTGACCGATGGAACTTGTTGTCTTTTTCCTCTTCCTAATTCTTCTGACTGTATTTCTGCCTCAACTGGTGGCAAAGGAGAGTGTTCTGTTTCTGTTACAGGAGAGACAATTGGAGTAATTACTGGAGAAGACGCTACTCCATCATGTTCTGCAACATCATCATCATCATCGCTATGCAGCTGTTGTAGAACAATGCTCCTCTTGTCTCTGACAGAATGTGATGCTTGTTCTTTAATAACTTCTTCATATGGAAAAGACTCCTCCTAAAATACTACATCTCTGGAAACAAAGAACTTCTCTTTTTCAATATCATACAGCCTCCACCCTTTCTTTCCGTATGGATACCCAACAAATATAGATTTGCGACTCCTCTCTCCAAATTTGTCTTTATCTCTTGTGTATCTGTGAGCAAAACAGAAGCAACCAAATGTTTTTATTGAACTATACGAGGGCGGTTTTCCATGAAGACACTCATATGGAGACTTTCCTTTTAGCAAGCTCGACGGGGTACGGTTGATAACATGAGTAGTAGCCATAACACTTTCTCCCCAGAACTTCGTAGGTAAGTTGGCTTGAAACAACAACGACCTTGACACATTAAGTATGTGTCTATGTTTTCTCTCCACTCTCCCGTTCTGTTGAGGTGTTGCGACACATGAAGTTTGATGAAGGATTCCAGTCTCTGCGAAGTAGTTTGACAGACAGAGAAACTCAGATCCATTGTCTGATCGCACCACCTTTATCTTTTTACCAAACTGACGATGGATCATAGTAACAAACTGAGGTAGAGTTGTACGAACTTCTGATTTTTCTAACAGTAGATAGATACAAACAGCTTGAGAATGATCATCTACAATTGTTAAAAAATATCTTGCTCCGCAGGAGGAGGGTATTCGATACGGTCCCCATAGGTCGCAATGAATTAAATCAAAAGGGGCCGAAGCTTTATTAGAACTATCAAAAAACACTGAGCGAGTTTGTTTGGACTTGAAACAGACTTCACAGCCACCAAACTTATCTGAAACATTCTTAACACCGGTAATAAAAGGCAAAAAATCCAAAACACCAAAAGCTGGATGCTCCAGTCGTCTATGCCACAGTGCTTGATCCTCACTAGCTCTAACTCTGTTGCTTCTGACGACTGTGATATCTCGATAAACATACACACCATTCCGTTCTTCACCGGCTCCAATCAGGGTCCTCGTAAAACGGTGTTGTAAGATGCACAATGTATCAGTAAACACACAAAAAAACCGGTTTGCTTCAATAATTTTGCAACCGACAATAATGTACAATTAAAATTTGGTACATAGAGAACATTCTCTAAGATCAGTGTCTTAGATAAAGACAGCGAACCAGACTTGGTTGCATAAACATAACTCCCATCTGCAAACGACACAGGGACTGGTGGAATTGGTTTGATAGATTCAAGGATATAAACATCCCCAGTCATGTGGTGGGAAGCACCGAAAACTATTATAACTTCACCTGTCTGAACCTTACCCGTCAAACGATCAGAGACTGGTGCAGCTTTTTGTTGTTCCAATAGCTGAGTGAGAGAATCCCATTGTTCAGGTGTGAAGGTTGGAAGTGCTTGTGGTGCCTGTGCAGCATTCGACCAATACTGCTGAGTGTTACTTCTACCACGGCATCTTCCCCTATTCGAACCACTGCCTCCTCTGTTTCCTCGTTCTCCTTGAGAATTTTGATTCTTCTCAGTCCACCACTCCGGAAATCCTACTATCTGCCAACAGTCTCTTTTATCATGACCATTGCGTCCGCAGTGAGAGCACACAACACTGGAGCGTGATCTGTTGGTTGTTGTTGTGTTGAAACCACTCGCAACTTGCATCTGTGATTCCTCTGTTTTTGCAACAAAACCGATCGCCTCTTGTTTAGCCTCTGGCCGAGATGATGTCAACCGCCTCTCCTCTCTGACCACTCGCTGGTACACACTATTAAGATCAGGAAGTGGCTCCATGGAAATTATGTTGGTGACCACGTTCCCAAATCTCACTTCATCGAGACCCATAAGAAATTGATGAACACGTTCTTCCTCATGGTCTTTGACAATTTTGGCCATCGCCTCACAAGTACACTTTGGAAGTGGCTTGTACGTAAGCAACTCCTCCCATCTCTTTGACAACTTTCCAAAATAATCTAACACACTCATTTCATCTTGTTTACACGCAGCAAGCTCGGCTCGAATTTGATGTGCACGGACTGCGTTTCTGATTGAGAACCGCTGCGACAGATCTTCCCACAACTCGTGAGCGTCAGAGGTAAAAGACACCGTAGATCGGACCTTAGGAGATATCGATGCCCTAATCCAACCAATGATCATGGAATTCACTGTATTCCATGCTTCCAAGTCAACGGAACCTTCTGCAGGTTTTGGCAAGCTGATAAATCCGTACTTCCTCTTTGCACAAAGAGCATTCTCCAACTCTGAAACCCATTCTGCATAGTTCTCACCATTAAGTTGAACCGAAGAAATAGCAACGCCTGGGTTATCAGATGACGACAAGTGATATGGTGAAGAAATCTTTGTTGCCAAAGTCGTAGCTAACTCAGATTTTTCTCCCATGTTTTTTTAAAGTAATTATTTCCTTTAAACCTGCTCTGAAATCATGTAAAGTACAAGAGAGCTTACGGAAACTGTGTTATCGTATTAGATCAATAGGCAATGCCTTATATACATATTACATACGATCTTGATAAGGACAAATATACGTTGCACTTATCACAATATATATCAGAGTATTATGCTAGAGTATATTCTCACAAGTATATTCTATAGATCTTCTAGATGCTTCCTTAACAAAAAATAAATTTGATTCTAAGGTTTTTGGCCATCGGTGTTTTAATTCTCCGGCTAAATCTCAGAGACCTATATTCGATTAATTCTCCTGATCTGTATTTGTATCCGTTGATCCTTGATGTAACCCATGATTATACTATAAACAATTAGGTTATGTGTTAAAAGTTTTCTTTTTTAGATATAATTGGGAATGATATATTCAAAGATAATTTGACCAAAAATAAATAAATTCAAAGATCTTAGCTTTGTGAAATCATGCTTACTACAAAACTGGAACTTGTGTTTTTGTCTTTGATCTGTTTATGGAATCTCTCTTTTGGGTAAGGAAAATTATTAGCTTTGTTCGTTTTGGGATTAAAAAAGTACGTTTATGTAGTATCAAAACTTGGGATCATTCATATTAAAATCTGCTATAGATTTCAAATTTTTTAAATAAATTATTATTAACAGAGCAACAAATACCAAAAATAAACTATAGTGTAAAAACCTTAAAGATTTATTGAATAGTTTTTTATTGGTCATCAAACTTTACATATTTAAGTATTTTAAATGATTACACATTTATGTATATATATATGTATTGAAATTAAAGTTAGTTACCTATTCTTCAAAAGTTAAAACAGATTATGTATAAATAAATTTACAAAACATAAAATAATATAAATATTAAAAATTTAATAAATATAGAGTATTTGAACTTTTAATAAAAAGTTAAACATGATTATTAAAAAATTAATAGAAACTTTAACTATGTTTACATCTAAAATATATATTAAACGATCAATTAATAATATTTCAAACAAATTTTTATAATTTTCTAAATATGTCATTCTAATTTGCCAAGTATTGTATCAAAATAAATAAATGAAATAATTAAGCTACATGTTTAAGTTTAATATTAAAAATATATATTTTTTATAGACAAGTAAACCACACGTAGCGCGGTAAACCCTCTAGTGAAATACAAAATGAAATCAATATTATTTTCAGAGAATTTATTACTACTTTTCTTTCCTTATTTTCAGTTATCCTAATTATATTATTAATTATTTATTTAACTTGAAAATATTTATTATAAATATACAAAGAAAGTTTACTTATTTTTGAAATATTTTTCTTAAGACTGTAGGCGACGTCTCGCCGATTCTTTCCGAAAATATTTTGGTGTACAAGTTTCGTAGAAACGATTAAGTAGTTGTTACTGCGGAAGTAATTTCTGGATGTTTGGAATTTGTTTTTTGCATTTTTGATAGTAGCAGAGATTTTATAATATTTTAACTTTGCCTCTATTAAAGAGTTTCGAAAATTTCGATTACAAAGCGAATGTTTTAAATTTCAAGAGTATACGAATACTCGTATACGTACCCACTCCCCCCTCCTCCATTTTGGAAAGGGAGATAGCTGAACTCGTCTTTAGGCGAGATATCTGATAAGGGTTTTTAAGCCTTATAGCAAATCAATGTAGTGAGGTAGGTAGAGTGTCAATCCAATCCTGAGAGCTACTGAACAAAGAGAATGCAAGACATTGCTTAATCTAAATGCAATCAATGAGGGTTTGTTTCATAAGTAGCTAGTAACAAGCAATATGTAAACAAGAATAACTAAGCTTTGGTTTCAATGAGATTATAGAGCATATGGATAAGGGTATTGACTTTGGGTGATCAAGTTACTATCTAGGGTGAGGTTTCAAGCAATCATTCATATTCTATAGGTCTAGACACAATTCTAAGCTAGTCCTTGGTCAAGGTAAAAGCTCATTTGCTATCAATCTCTAAACGCAAATGGTCATTGGTCTAAATCAATCAAGCAATCATTGAGAACAAGTCTACTAACCATCGAAGCCTTCCTAACATGAAGTATCCTTGGTTAAGAAAGCAAAAAGCATTATTACTTTGGTTCAGGCATTTCATCATACACTTTGTGGGCAGGAAAGGCCTAATGATCTAGTTTAGAAGGATTAGGTCTAATCTAGCATTGGGAATAAGTAATAAGCATAGAACAAGAAGGATCTAACATTAAACACCCTAGATCATCACTTAATCACCTTAATCACCCTAACCCATAAGCTCAAAGAGAGTCTACTCACTAATCTTCATGTTTAATCTTAAACCAATGATGGATAGAAGACTAATCATGATTAGAAGAAGAGCTAGACTCAAATTACTCAAGAAACAAAGATTATATTAATCAAGGATTCAACTTCTCAATGTGTTTTTTAGAGAAAAGAAGATCAGATCCCCAAAATAAGGTTTAAGGGTATTTATAGCAAACTAAAATCGAACTGGGGCAACCCAACAAACCTGAGATGGTCCAAACAAAAGAGATAAAAGGTATGGTAAAACTCAAATTCTTGACTTTTTTTACGCTCACAGCGGCCTATGGAGGCCGCTACATCATGCCGATATCAAACAGGGAGTTTGGCTAATTTAATTCCCAAAATTCACCTTTGGCCGCTGCCAAAAACCGCTCCCTTAAGCCGCTGGCAGACTTAGTCTCTGGGGGTTTCATCTCCAGCGGCTTCTCGACATTGTTGCTAAGCCGCAGTCATGTCTCTAGGCCGCTGGGCTTACTCGAGTAGTGATATATGTCTAGTAAATTAGCCATAACTCTTAACATAGAACTCTGATTGACCTGAGACCACTTCCATTGGAAGCTTACTCAATTTCCTATCCCTTCCCAAAATCTTAGCAACAAAAGACATATTTAAGACCTCAATCCATGTTCATCTTTCACCCCCTTTTGGATCACAATGCTCTCAAACACTTCCAATCACTCCATGGCACACTCCAACACCTAATAAGGACATATGAATGCAATATGGACCTAAATATATCTAAACCCTAATCTATATGATAATTTATGTACAAAATGAAATGCTAAAACAATGAAAATATGCAAGATATCAACTCCCCCAAACTACTCCTTTACTTGTCCTCAAGTAATTAATTAAAATCAAAGAGTGAGAGAATGAAAAAGGGAACTCAAAACCAAAGGATACACTTCTTATACTCAACACCACATCCTAGACAAACATAACCTATAGCATAAACAATCTCAATTAGTACACTCTAGCTTCTCAAGGCTTATCAAGACTTATTCCTATAAAACAAGTTGTGGATCACCAATCAACAATTCTCTTCAACCGACCCTCACATTCAATTAAGCATAAGCTAATAAGGTGAGTTCTTGCAAATGGAAACTTGATCTCAATCATTTGGTTTGGTAAGTGAAATGGCTAAATGGGATTAGAAGAGGGGTTTCAATACATTTCTTTTTTAGTGGCTTACACTCAAGAATAGGAGCTTGATCATTATGCAAAATCTATCTAAGAAAAGGAGCAAGTTATGCATACATTGCTTGTTCTTATCAATCTACCCTTTCCTAGACAACTTTAAACTCTACCAGTTTCCTTGGTGTAAATCTCAAACCCATTAATCCTCAAAAACATTAAGATCACTCTTTTATTTCACTCACCCAATGAACTCTTTCTCTTTTCTTTTATTTTGAACCAACTAGGGACTTTTTTTTTTCCCTTTTTACTTAAACTCTACTATTATTTTTCTTATGTCTTCCCCAAATTCTTTTCTAGACTCTTTTATTTCCTTCTTTTCTTTAGTCTAAGGGGTTTCTTATTTGAACTTTCTAGAGCTTTTCTTTCTTTTCTTTTTTTTTTCTTTTGTTCCCAGTGGTTTTCCTTTTCTTTTCCTTTCTTTGGTTAATTATTTTCACTCATATAACACCCCAAGACCCAAGATAAACTCTTTTCCATCACAATACCAAACTTCCCATCATAATTTCTAGCTCTCAAGAGATCCTATAGCTAGCCTGAGATAAGAAAAAACAATGTCGCCCCTAATACTCTCAAGTTTTTGCACATGACAAGCTATCAAAAGAGACCTCACACAAGCAAAATGATTTAGGCTTCAAAGAATGGTAAGGGTTTAAAGGTGAGGAGTGCCATTTGGGTTTTTATAAAGAGTGGTATGAAGAGTTTTCAAGAAGAGTTTTCAAGGCTCAAAGCATGCTAGCTTTTCAAGAGATGCTTAAGCTACTTGCTATGATCAGCTAGGGTGAAATTTTGAGTTCTAAGAATGTGTTTCCTTATTAGGTCAGCTCCCAATGAATGAATGCAATCTAAATGCTTCTAGAATCAATCCTAAAGATTCAAATGATGCAACCTAAATGCTTGTTTTTGTTTCTTTTTGGAAAATTTTCAATTTTCTTGGATTTTTCTATGCATATATGTATGTACAATTCAATGCATGAGACTCAAAATCAACAAAGAAAACATGATCAAATACTTGGTGCCTCCCCCAAACTTAAAATACACATTCTCTGTGTGAGTAATAGAGAAGGAGATACCGAAAATATGATAAAAGCAATGGTATATACAAAGAATAGTTGGAGCGATACCTCAAGTGGGAATGAGCAGTGTTGTGGCTATTGGTGTTTGGGCATGACCTTTGGACATATTGAGGAGACCCCCAAACTTGTTCCTAACCTTATTCAACTCACTAAAAGCATAAATATATACAAGGATAATCATGGGACTTCCTCCCAAGTGAGCTTGATTAAAGTCTCTTAGCTTGACTACCTTTGTTTACCTATTGAGAAGGGCATCCTTCCCACCTTCAAGGGTGATGGGGTTAGGACATGTGTAAGGAACTCTTGGAGCTTGAGTGGATCAGCTTGGAGTTGAGGAGAGATAATGGCTGATGTAGATAAATATTTGGGATATTTCCAAATATTTATTATATATTTTATTAAGTATTTTGATAATTATCTTTATTGTTTTAGGGTTTTATGGTTTTATATATATATATAGGCTTCTTACGCCTATAGTTGTATTCAGTTGATGATTTGATTAATAAAATAGAGATTTCTCTTTATTCATTGTTTTCGGTAGATCATTGGTGATCTCAACGAATTTAAGAAGACACTGATCTTAGGCATTCTTAGACTAAATAAGATCTTTGTGATTATTTTAGTTTTCCGGGTATTCTCGGAATCAACGGATCACTAATCCTATCCCTAAAAGCTTCGGCTACATCAATGGCCCTGGCGCTGGAGAATGACTTGGACCTTCCCTTACACTTGATCTTATACTCAATGACTCTATCCTTTAGCTGTAGTGGGTGAAGAGTGAGAGTGTTTAGCATAGGTGGGCAGTGAGGAGCTTTCATCTTCTTCTTGCTTTGAGTGGCCTTAGTGGGTTCACTCATCTCCTCCTTGATAGTGTCTCCCATGTGCTCTACATTACTCTTCTGTAAGGACTCGTCACCAAGAACTTCTTCCTCCTTAAAACCAATGCATCTCTCAATATTGTTCCACAATAACTTCCATTCAGCATTGGTGACTTGATCGGATAGTAGACTTCCTTGTTGACATTATGGAGAACCACCTTCTTGTTTGGGAAGTCTATGCAAGCTCCCACAGTAGCAAGGAAGGGCGTGCCTAAGAGCAATGACATTCTCCTCTTGCTTGCCATATCTAGAACAGTGAGGTCTATGGGGATGGTGCAATCTCCAATCTTCAAAGGAAAGTCCTTGATGAGACCAATAGGTGTTGTTGAAGAAGAATCCCCAAACATGAGAGAGGAGTTGCTTGGCTCCATGCCTTTGATCTTCAAGCTCTGCACCATCTCCAACGAGATCACATTCACACAAGCTCCACTATCCACAAGAGCATCATCAACTTTGAAATCACCAAGGGAGCAAGGCAATATGAATTTCCCTTGATCTTCTAGCTTGGGTAGAGATTTTGGTGGAGGTTTAGGATCCAGGAAAGAGGAAGACATGTCAAGAAGCTCTGTCACCTTTTCTTTGTTGGCTATAATTTCTTTTATGAGCACTAGCTGGTCACAAGCCTCTTGCATATTGGAGATCTTAGGGAGATTGATTCCAACATCACTCAATTCCTTCCTAAACTTAGAGATCACCTTCTTTTGAGCTTTGGTGACGATCCTCTTTGGGAATGGGAGTTTATCATAGGAAGATAGGTGAACCTCCTTGTCTTCATCAATCTTAAACTCTTTGGATCCTTCAATCCCAATTTTTTTCAACTTCTGGACAGCTTCATTACCAACCAGAACCTCAGCCTTGTGCGAAGCTTGTTTCACAACCTCTGCCTTATCTTTCTGATCCACCTTGGTTGCAACTTTCTCCACAGCTTGGAGTTTACCACTTTCCACGACCTTAGCCTTAGCCTTCTCCACAATCTAAACATCAGCCGTGTCTACACTCTGGTTCTCATCTTGCACAAATTCAGAGCCACACAATAGTCTTTCAATCTCATATACCTCTCTCTTATGATTAGTCAAGTCAAACTTAGGGGTATCATTGGAGAGGATAACATTGCAATGTTCTTTCCCTGGGCGTTGAGAGGTGGAGGTCATAGAAGAGAACTGATTCTACAAGGCCTTAAACTTGTTGTTAAGCTCACCTTAGGCTCCATCAATCTTTGTGTTGAGGTTACTCAACTCAAATCCAATATGCTTCTCTTGCCTCTGCTGAGCTTCTAAGATTGTTCTCAACATGGCTTCAGTGTTAGCCTCTTTAGTAGGAGCGGGAGAAGGGCTATCTTGGCGTGGAGGAGCTTGGTTGTTTTGGTTGGTTTTGTAATTGGGATCGTAGGGAGGCTTTTGGTATTGGTGGTTTTGGTAATGGAAGTTTGGTTCCTTCCTATACCAAGATCCATTGGCATTAATGAATCATACCTCTTGGTTTCCCTCAATACCCTCAACAACATTCAACTCATGTGTATCCTCTTGAGCACCCACAAGGTTTACCTTCTCTTGCTTGGTTGGGAGTGAAAGAAGCAACTCAAGCTTGTCAATCTTTTCTTCAAGAGATTTCAGATCCCTTTTAGTGTCTTCACCACCATCTCTATTGATTCTATCAAACTCATCATTGTAAATTGAGTCACTCTTGGCCATGTTCTCCACGCTCTAAAGCTTCAGCTTCAGTTCTTCCCAAAAAGAAACCATTGCTAGCAGTGTCTAGCATGCTCCTATACTTTGGCAAGACTCCTCTGTAGAAGGTACTAAGCAAGCTCTCCTTACTGAAACCATGATGAGGACACTGAGTGATGAATCCATTAAACCTCTCCCATGCTTCACCAAAGCCTTCAAGGTTCTTTTGAATGAAACCAGATATCTCATTTCTAAGCTTAGCTGTCCTTGAAGTAGAGAAGAATTTGGTGAGGAAGGATTTCTTACATTCATCCCAAGTGGTGATAGAGTCTCTTGAAAGGCTCTTCTCCCAAGTGTGGGATTTGTCTCCCAAATAGAACAGGAACAACCTCAGCTTGAAAGCATCTTCAGAAACACCATTGATCTTTGTTGTCCCACATAGTCTATCAAAGCTATCAAGATGGTCTAAAGGATCTTCAAGGGCAAGACCATGATACTTGTTGCTTTTGATCATGTTAAAAAGGCTGGACTTGATCTCAAAGGTTGTGTTATGAACAGCTAGAGCTCGGATACCAGCTCTATGCCCATGAATGTTTGGTTGATCATAGGCGCCAATGGCTCTAGCTTGGGGTGGGTAAGGTTGTGGTCTAAGGTTGCCAGCTCCTTGACAATTGCCTCCTTGAGGGAGAACAGCCTCCTCTTGAGGTAAGTGGTTGTTTCTTTCCTCTAGCCCCAAATCTTCTAGTTGGGCTAGCCTCTCTTCTTCTCTTCTTCTTCGTATCAACTCTCTCTCAAGAGCTTGGATGTCTTGAGCTGCAGGTAAGAGGTTTGCAGCTCCTCTACTTCTCAAGTTCATACACCTGCAACCAATCCAAGGGATACAAAGAAGAAGAAATCAGTAACGAAAGCAAGTAAATAAGATTTAGTCTCAATCAATGACTAAATCCCAATGTCAATAAACAACTCAGAAATGGCAACGGCGCCAAATTTGATAAGGGTTTTTAAGTCTTATAGAAAATCAATGTAGTGAGGTAGGTAGAGTGTCAATCCAATCCTGAGACCTATTGAACAAAGAGAATGCAAGACATTGCTTAATCTAAATGCAATCAATGAGGGTTTGTTTTATAAGTAGCTAGTAACAAGCAATATGTAAACAAGAATAACTAAGCTTTGGTTTCAATGAGATTAAAGAGCATACGGATAAGGGTATTGACTTTGGGTGATCAAGTTACTATCTAGGGTGAGGTTTCAAGCAATCATTCATATTCTATAGGTCTAGAAACAATTCTAAGCTAGTCATTGGTCAGGTAAAAGCTCATTTGCTATCAATCTCTATACGCAAATGGTCATTGGTCTAAATCAATCAAGCAATCATTGAGAACAAGTCTACTAACCATCTAAGCCTTCCTAACATGAAGTATCCTTGGTTAAGCAAGAAAAAAACATTATTACTTTGGTTCAGGCATTTCATCATACACCTTGTGGGCAGGAAATGATGATCTAGTTTAGAAGGATTAGGTCTAATCTAGCATTGGGAATAAGTAATAAAAGTAATAAGCATAGAACAAGAAGGATATAACATTAAACACCCTAGATCATCACTTAGTCACCCTAATCACCCTAACCCATAAGCTCAAAGAGAGTCTGTTCACTAATCTTCATGTTTAATCTTAAACCAATGATGGATAGAAGACTAATCATGATTAGAAGAAGAGATAGACTCAAATTACTCAAGAAACAAAGATTATATTAATCAAGGATTCAACTTCTCAATGTGTTTTTTAGAGAAAAGAAGATCAGATCCCCAAAATAAGGTTTAGGGGTATTTATAGCAAACTAAAATCGAACTGGGGAAACCCAACAAACCTGAGATGGCCCAAACAAAAGATATAAAAGGTCTGGTCAAACTCGAATTCTTGACTTTTTGACGCTCACAGCAGCCTATGGAGGACGCTGCATCATGCCGATATCAAACAGAGACTTTGGCTAATTTAATTCCCGAAATTCACCTTTGGCTGCTTCCAAAAACCGCTCCCTTAAGCCGCTGGCATACTTAGTCTCTGGTGGTTTCATCTCCAGCGGCTTCTCGACATTGTTGCTAAGCCGCTGTGATGTCTCTAGGCCGCTGGGCATGCTCGAGTAATGATATATGTCTAGTAAATTGGCCATAACTCTTAACATACAACTCTGATTGACCTGAGACCACTTCCATTGGAAAGCTTACTCAATCCTATCTCTTCCCAACATCTTAGCAACAGAAGACATCTTTAAGACCTCAATCCATGTTCATCTTTCACCCCCTTTTGGATCACAATGCTCTCAAACACCTTCAATCACTCCATGGCACACTCCAACACCTAATAAGGACATATGAATGCAATATGGACCTAAAGATATCTAAACCCTAATCTATATGATAATTTATGTACAAATTGAAATGCTAAAAAAATGAAAATATGCAAGATATCAACTCCTGTAGGGGTCGGGAACTTGATGCCTAAGTGATATGTCGACAGAACCACCTTCATGGAATTTATCCAAGGCGTGCCCATGATCACGTAATAGATGGCTGGGAAATCGACGACCGTGAAGTTGACGATTTTCGTCACTTCCTTGGCTGCGACCGGTAGTCAGATCGATCCCAGGGTCATGTATGTCTCGCCAGAAAAACTAGCAACGGTTTTGGTATCGGCTCAACTTCTGAGAGATCAATTCCCATGCATAACATTGTGTTGCGCAAGATCACGTTGACGGTACTCCCAGTATCGACCAGGATTCGAGCGACTTCTAGGTCGCTTATCACTAAGTCAATGACGAGGGGATCGGCGTGTGGTTGGTCGATTCCGCCGGTTTCTGCTTCGTCGAAAGAGATCATCCCCTTTGGAGTGTTATCTGACGGTACCTTCCAACTCGAGCCGGTTTCCTCTTTTCATTGGTAAGATTTGATAGACGAGACGGTGTCGTTGTAATATTGCGATTCGCCGATAATCATATTGATTTTTTGGCGGTTAGCGTCGTTACCCTTCTCATCTTGCCTTGGTCTGTTTTTTTCGCCCGTCTGGTTCCCTTGAGGCGGAGTTTCCACTCGCGGATTCCTATCATTTTTTGGAGGGCGGTCATAATCGCGGATGAGATCCTTGACGCTGGATATCTTGGAGAGTTCTCCCGCAATCAGCTTTGCGGCAAGTCTGGCACTGAGAACTTTGTAGTTCACGGTAGAATGTCCATGAGTTTGGTGGAGATCGCAGAAGGAATTTTCATCTTAGTTCGGATTACTTGACCATGTGTTCCCCGTAGTTCGCCCTTTTTCCGATCCGGAGTTGATGGTGTAGTTGTGCGCCCCTTGGAGATCTTGCCCCTCGTGATGGTCGAACTTGTCTTTAAGAGAGTTTTTCTTTTTCAGCTTCTACTTGGACGCGATATCCTTTGCGAATGCTTTCGTCGGCTTATGCTTTTCAGAAAGGATTTTAGTCTCCTCTTCGATGGTTACGTAATCGGTAGCTTTATGGAGTGCATCCTGGATCTTCCGCAGTTTTTCGAGAGTTATCCACTTTCGAAACTTTGACTTGAACCAGAGCGATATTCTGAGCGTGTTGATGGCGGCTTTGTCGCTGATTCCGCTAACCCTAGCCATGACAAGTTTGAATCTGCTCATGAAGTCGCGAAGGGATTCGTCTTCCTTTTGCGACAAGCTCCAGAGATAAGCGTCAGACGTTTCCCGATTTATAAACATCGATTACTGCTTCAGGAATTCGGAAGCGAGTCGGCCGAAACTCCTGATCAAATTCCACCTGAGTTTGGCGAACCACTCGAGTGCCGCTCCTTCTAGGTTTTCGACGAAGAGACAACAGTAAGTACCCTGCGTCTTTTTCGTGATCCTTGATCTTGGCTCGTCCCATGGTGATCTGGAAGGCCTGTAGGTTCGCTTTTGGGATCAGTCGTCCCGTCGTAGGTTGGCACCTTGAGTTTCCCTGGATTGGGTAACCTGACCTCGATGATGCGAGCCGTAAAAGGCGTTTTCCGAGATTCGTATAGCAGCCGATCGATTTCGGGCGCAGCGCTGGTAGTGTGATGAATCTGAGACTTCACTGCTTTTACCGCTGCGGACGTTTTAGTGATATAGTCGCGGAGATCACGGATCTCAGTTAGGTCATCAGTAGTTTTCCGACCTCGTCGGCGTTTGCTGTAAATGACAGGAGATCGTTCCTCGGCTGTTTTTGCGCGTTGCGCAACGTAGAGCTCCTCCTCGTCTCCAGTAAGAGAACGCTCGGGAGAAGACTCCGGCAGAGGGCTGCGAGTTTTTCTTCTCCTAGGATGGAGGTCCGCGTCCTCGTCTGATGAGTCGGCTTGATCGCTCGTTTCCAGGTTAACTGTTTCGACGCCGTTTTCCTCGGTCTCCGGTTCGCGAGTAGTAGATTTGTCCGATTCATTTAGCATCGCGTCGGGGTTATCTTTTTCGGATTTTTTCTCCGGTAAGTTGCCATGCTCGGTTCTGGTACGATCCATAGGAGTCGCGAAATCGAGCCTCCTTCCGCGGATCTTAGTAGTTCAGTGGGGCGAATTGCTCTTGTTTTCGCAGTTATGGTTCGACTTGTTTTGCGAGTGAACCAATGAGCTTTTCCTGCTCTTCTGATTTTTGTTAAAATCGAAGAGCATCTTTTCGATGGTATCGGCG
Source organism: Eruca vesicaria subsp. sativa (assembly GCA_932364175.1). Classification (NCBI taxonomy): domain Eukaryota; kingdom Viridiplantae; phylum Streptophyta; class Magnoliopsida; order Brassicales; family Brassicaceae; genus Eruca; species Eruca vesicaria. The sequence goes on along the minus strand of CAKOAT010278822.1, from coordinate 7,694 downwards.
TTAGCGTTTGTAGCGTTGGCCGCGGGCGCATCTTGTGGTGGTGGTGGTTTATCAACGTTATCGCTTTCGTCACGAGTTTGGTTGTCATCAGTCATTGTTTCTCGATTGAGCGTGTTGCGGCTTGAGTGTAAGATAGATTTTGCCCCTCCTTCTAGCGCCAAACTGTGAGAACCGAAATTCACCTACTGTCAAGATTACGTAAATAAGGGAATTTAGAGTAAACCCTAATTTCCAAGAGGACCCGGCTATCTGCGGAACCGCACACAAGCAACCAAGAACGCGATTAATATGAGTAAGATAAAAAAGATGTTAAGAAAAACGAGAACGAGAGCAAAAGGATTCTTATTCCGAATTCGCGTAAGAATGATACAACAAGAGTAGCCTTAGCTGCGTGAGCCGTCGGCGAGATTCCTAACTCTAGCAATCTAAGACTAAAACCCTTGTTGAGACGCATCTCGATAACGAAAATGGAAATATTCCTAAATGCTAACTTTGGTGGTGAAAGCTCTGAAAACTCGTCCTTTTCTTCTGTCCTCTGCCTCTTGCTTATATACTCCCTTCCAAGGCGGTTTAGTCCTTCCATTTCGCCCAGATTCGAGTTTATCGAGAATCTTCCATTTATCTCGATCTTTCCTTTTTTTTTCCTGCGGAAATCTTCTATTTATCCTCAAACTTGAAATTTATCTTCAATCTTGACATTTATCTTCTTTCTGCGAGTAAATCGTTAAATCGTTGTTGTATCTTTGGGCTGGACTTCTTTAAAGTCGCGAGTTGGCTTTTATTGTGTTTTAAGACTTTCCGAGCCGTTCTGCGATAAAATTGTTTTATGACTTTAGACGAGGTCGTTTCCTGATGCGATGTTTTTTTTNAAACTTGAAATTTATCTTCAATCTTGACATTTATCTTCTTTCTGCGAGTAAATCGTTAAATCGTTGTTGTATCTTTGGGCTGGACTTCTTTAAAGTCGCGAGTTGGCTTTTATTGTGTTTTAAGACTTTCCGAGCCGTTCTGCGATAAAATTGTTTTATGACTTTAGACGAGGTCGTTTCCTGATGCGATGTTTTTTTTAAATAAGTTTCTCGAGTTAATCGTAAAGTTTGGCAATGTTCGATGTTTCGGTTAATTGTTGCCGTTTTCTATGATTTACTCGAGGTTTTATTAAAAACGTGTTTTTATGATTTCTCACGAAAAATCTCGAGTAAATTGTATAGTTTAAGAAAAGTTTGGTGTTTCGTGTAATTGTTGCCGTTTTATACGATTTCCTTGAGTTCTTTCGAAAAACAAGACTTTACGGTTTTTATCGTAAAACTTGAACGATAGGACGGATCAAGACAAAACGAGAGATATTTTGACCGTGGTTTGGAACATGATCGTGCCGAAGGACGTATGCCTTGAATCGAGGACGTGGGAGACCGAGGCCCGGAACAATAATCTCGACGTACGACAAGCCGAACCAAATCGGTTCAGCTCGCCGTACTGCGAGCTATCCGTGAAACGACTAGCTCGCCGTACGGCGAGCTATCCATGAAGTGACTAGCTCGCTGTAGGGCGAGCTATCCGTGAAGTGACTAGCTCACCGTACGGCGACCTAGTCTGGTCGAACTAGCTCACCGTACGGCGAGCTAGCTTGATGCCACCTAGCTCACTATACGGCGAGCTAATTTGGCCAAACCAGTTCGCGGTTTATGGCGGATGCGGTTTTTCGCGGTTTTGTGCTTAACTCGGGCGATCGTGTAATTGGTGTTTGTTTCGTTCTTCCAAGATAACGATTTTCGAGTTTTCCGCGGGTTTCCTTTGTTTGGAATCTTCTTAGAACTTTATAAAACGACTTCTCGAGTTTTATAAAACGTAGTTTTTTTTTTTGGAAAGTTTTGGCCATTGATTCCGTCTTACCGATTTTGACCCCAACAAAAATGAGCTCTGAGAAACGCTCAACCAATCGAAGAGAGTCGATCTACGGCAACACCTAGATAAAATCAGATCCCTCGCTACATCGCATGAATCCCTGAAAGCGCAAGGCACGTTGAACTTCATCTTGGGAGGTTCACCACCCTGCGAAGACTCGGTCCGCACCGTCAAAGCACATCAGAGACAGGCGAAGTCCTCCAGACGCTGGACTTCTCAGCAGGCAGAAGACCCTTCCATCACTTTCTCGGCCGAAGACACTATCGGCGTATATATGCCTCACAACGACCCATTATTAATCAAACTGGGTATCGCCGATTGCGAGGTGACCAAAGTCCTGATCAACACAGGTAGCTCGGTCGATCTCATCTTCCATAGTACGCTCGAGAAGATGGGAATCGATCTCCGCCTCATTTTGGAAGGCGAAAACTCGGGCCTGAACGTTCAAAGGCGGTAAACGAGGAAGTCGAGTGGTTACTCGCGCCCGGCTTGATTACAGAGGTTCGGCACCCCAAGTGGTTGGCAAACCTGGTTGTTGTCAAAAAGAAAAAAGGACGTGGCGGATCTTCGTAGATTTCAACGACTTAAACAAAGCCTGCCCGAAACATAGTTTCCCACTCCCACACATCGACCGTCTGGTCGAGTAGACCGCCGGCAACGAACTCCTAACATTCATGGACGCTTTCTCGGGCTACAATCAAATTACAATGCATCCTGATGACCGAGAGTTAAATCTGAATTACTTGCGACTTAAATTACTTCGGATTAATTTTGATAGACGGGAATATGGCTGTACAGCCGAGTATCCGACGGGTTACTTCAAACATTCGTGTAACGATATCTCGATAATTTATTCCTAGTTAATTCTAAGTTACTCGTAACTTAAACTATCGCGAATCAATGCAATAAAACAATGATTGATGAAAGGCAAGATAAAGCAGAATATTCGTTAAACACAAAACGAGTTACAACACCGATCCCCACCAACGAGGCCGAAAACAACAATGCAACATCGCCCGAGTTATACAAGACAAAACCATATCGCTCCTGCTCCTTGGTATGGTCTTCGTCTGCCCGAGTCACCTGCTGAGGGACGTTGCTCGACGAGGCTTGCTGGTTTATGACCTCCTCCCTTCCAATCTGCTCCTCAGGAATCTCTAATCCTTCCGCGTTGGGCCTCGCTTTGTCACTATCCAAGCTGGCCTTCTTATCCCCAGAATCTCCCGAATCCGAGTAATCAATTTCCTCTGAAGATCCTGAAGGAATCACCTCACCTATCGACTTGCCCGCAGCAGAAGTGGCCTTATAACAATCGGCCGGCTTATTACCGACACTTCCGCCTGATTGACCTCCGAGAGAACGACCCGGAGTATGGAGAGATGCAGTTGCTTGCGGACTGATCAGGTATCATTTTCCTCCAGCCTCCAGGCAGGATCCAGACCCCCGGGTCCCCGAAAAGGGAACGCTCCAGTCCCGCTAAAAAGCACTCTGAGATCGGTCCCAGGGACCATTCCCTGATCCAGAAAATTGAAAACTTTCGATAGGGAGAACCTTCCATATTTCTGAATATGGAAGACTTCCATCTACCTAAACCGACTAAACCCCGCTTAAATACGATTATATAAGGGTTTTTGAAAGCCTAGAGAAATGGATCGACACTTTAAGACTTGGAGACTAGACTTAGGTGGCTAGGGTTAGTTCTCACTAAAATACTTGTAATTCTTGCTTGTCTATTGAATAAAGATCTCTTCAAGTCTATATTTCTCATCAGTTTCTCTAAACCCATACGAAATACTTTCAAATCTATACGAGCTACCGGCTCATCTGTCGTTCCATAGTACTCACAAAGAGCCTACATAGCTCACCGGCTTGGAGAGCTAGCCGAGACAAACCAGCTCGCCAAGACGGCGATTTGGCCGTACCAACCCAGCTAGGCACCTTGGCTAGTTGGCCGGACTTTCTCCTCTCCCTCGAGGCACTGACTTTGGCCCGAGGATCCTTACCATCCAGCTCGCCAAGACGGCGAGCTGGCCGTACCTACCCAGCTCGCCACCTTGGCGAGTTGGTTGTCCTTTCTCCTCGCCCTCGAGGCAATGACTTTGACCCGAGTGTCCTTACCCATCCAGCTCGCCAAGACGGCGAGCTGACCGTTCCAACCCAGCTCGCCGGCTTAGTGAGCTGGCTGAGACAGACCAGCTAACCAAGACGGCAAGCTGGCTGTACCAACCCAGTTCGCCACCTTGGAGAGTTGGTCGGCCTTTCACCTCGCCCTCGAGGCACTGACTTTGCCTCAAGGGTCCTTACCATCCAGCTCACCAAGACGGCGAGCTGGCCGTACCAACCCAGCTCGCTACCTTGGCGAGTTGGTCGGCCATTTTCCTCGCCCTCGAGGCAATTGTTGGTTTCAAAATCGGTCACGACGAAATCAATGGCTAAAAGTCTCCGCAAAAATAAAAATACGTTTTATAAAACTCAATAAGTCGTTTTATAAAAATCGAGAAGTCGTTTTATAAAACTCGATAAGTCGTTTTATAAAACACGAGAAATCGTTTTATAAAAATTTGTTTTATAAAACTCGATGAGTCATCTTATAAAACTCGATGAGTCATCTTATAAAACTCGATGAGTCGTTTTATAAAACTCGATAAGTCGTTTTATAAAACTCGAGAAGTCGTTTTATAAAACTCGAGAAATCTTTTTATAAAACTCGAGAAATCATTTTATAAAACTCGAGAAATCGTTTTATAAAAAATAAGTTTCCAAACAAAGGAAATCCGCGGAAAACTTGGAAATTGTTATCTCGGAAAAACGAAACAAACGCCGATTACTCGATCGACCAAGTTAAGCAGAAAACCGCAAAAAACCACATCCGCCGTAAACCGTGCGCTGGTTCGGCCGAACTAGTTTGCCGTACGGCGAGCTAGACGCTCCTCGGATAACTCGCCATACGGCGAGCTAGACGCTCCTCGGATAACTCGCCATACGGCGAGCCGAACCGGTCCGGTTTGGCTCGTTGTACGTTGAGCAGATTATCCAGAGCCTCGATCTCCCATGTCCTCGATTCAAGGCATACGTCCTTTGGCATGATCGTGTTCCGAACCTTGGTCGAAATGTCTCTCGTTTCGTCTCAATCCGTCCTATCATTAGAGTTTTACGATAAAAACCGTAAAGTCTTGTTTTCTCGAAATAACTCAAGGAAATTGTATAAAATGGCAACGGTTAAACGAAACACCGAAAATTGCCTAACTATACAATTTATTCAATATTTTTCGTGAAAAATCGTAACAAACGCGTTTTTAATAAAACCTCGAGTAAATCGTAGAAAACGGCAGCGATTAACCGAAACATCAAACATTGCCAAACTTTGCGATTAACTCGAGAAACTAATTTAAAAACGGTATCGCATCAAGAAACAATCTCGTTTTAATTCGTAAAATGGTTTTATCCCAAAACGGTTCAGAAAGTCCTAAAACGTGATAAAAGCCTATCTCACAACTTTAACGTAATCTAACCCGAAGATACGACGACGTTTTGAGAATTTACTCGCAGAAAGAAGATAAATGTCAAATTTGAAGATAAATGTCAAGTTTGAGAATAAATAGAAGATTTCCGCGGGAAAAAAGGAAAATCAAGATAAAATGAATATTCTCGACCAACTCGAATCTGGGCGAAATGGAAGGACTAAACCGCCTAGGAAGGGAGTATATAAGCAGAAGGCAGAGGACAGGAGCAGAGGACGATTTTCAGAGCTCTCATCCGACACTTTTACAACTTTTCTAGACTTCGAATTTTCCGCACTTAGAAGCTTAGGCTTTATTCTCGACAAGTTTGGTTTCTATGACTGGCGCTCAATTGCTGGATCGAACTTGTGGGAACCGAAATTCACACTTGTCGATTTCCGTTAAATAAGGAAACTTAGGAAAACCCTAATTTTCCAGAGGAACCGGATCTCTGCGAAAGCCAACGACAAGTAACCAAATAAATGCGGAAAAATATGAAAAACATAATAAAACGAATTTATAAAGAAGGTCGATCTTATTTCCGATTCGCGTAAGAGCGTTGCGATCATTACAAGGAATTACAAAGGCTTTGGCCGCAGGGGCCATCAGCGAGTTACAAACATAAAACCCTAGATCTAGTCGAGTCGCAGATCGATAACGAAAAACGGAAGAAGATAGGAAAAAAGGTTTGAATGATTTCGAACTGAACCTTATGAAAGGCTGCCTACGTACCCCTTTCGGGGATCAAGTCGAACGTAGTTCAGTTGATAGAGCTGGACAAGAGATCGAACTGCCTGGGCGAGTTCGTCTAGTAATTGAGCGCCAGTCATAGAAACCGAACTTGTCGAGAAAAAGCCTAAGTTTCTAAGTGCGGAAAATTCTAAATCTAGAAAAGTTGTGANCCTTATGAAAGGCTGCCTACGTACCCCTTTCGGGGATCAAGTCGAACGTAGTTCAGTTGATAGAGCTGGACAAGAGATCGAACTGCCTGGGCGAGTTCGTCTAGTAATTGAGCGCCAGTCATAGAAACCGAACTTGTCGAGAAAAAGCCTAAGTTTCTAAGTGCGGAAAATTCTAAATCTAGAAAAGTTGTGAAAGTCTTAGATGAGAGCTCTGGATTTTTTCTCAGCTTCTGCCCTATGCCTCCTCCTTATATACTCCTCCTTAGGCGGTTTTAGTCTTTCCATTTTGCTCGAAACCGAGTATTTCGGGAACTTTCCATATCTGTCGATCCTTCCTTTTGTTCTGCGGAAATCTTCTATTTATCTTCAAACTTGCCTTTTATCTTCCGTCTGCGAGTAAACCGTCAAAGCGTTATCGTATCTTGGGGTTTGATTTCGTTAACGTCGCGAGATGGGTTTTTATCGTGTTTTAGGACCTTTCGGGCTGTTTTACGATAAAAACCGTTTTACAACTTTAACGAGACTGTTTCCTGATCCGATGCCGTTTTTTTACGATTCTCTCGACATTTTCTATTTGAAACGAGTTTTTTATGATTTTAACGAGAAATCTCGAATAAATCGTATAGTTTAGGCAATGTTCGGTGTTTCGTTTAACCGTTGCCGTTTTATACGATTTCCTCGAGTTCTTTCCGAGAAAGCGAAGTTTTAAGGTTTTTATCGTAAAACTTGAATGATAGGTCGGATCGAGACGGAACGGGAGACGTTTCGGCCGTGGTTCAGAATGCGACCGTGTCGAAAGACGTAAGTTTTGAATCGGGGATGCGGGAGATCGAGACTCGGGATGGTCGGCTCGACGTACGGCGAGCTAGTTCAGTTTGGCTAGGTCGCCATATGGCGAACTAGGCGAAAAGAACCAGTGGGGCAAAGTCAGCACCTCTTAGTTCGCCCATTGGCGATCTAGCCGGGACGGGACTAGTTCGCCAATGGGCGAACTAGTCGAGATGGACTAGTTCGCCCATCGGCGAACTAAGCCGGGCCGTCTCAGTTCGCCCATGGGTGAACTAGTCGTGACTAGTTCGCGTTTTACGGCTCTTTCGGTTTTTTGCGGTTTCGTAAAATGATTCTCGAGTTTTATAAAACGATTTTCGAGTTTTATAAAACGATTTTTCGAGTTTTATAAAATGATTATCGAGTTTTATAAAACGATTCTTCGAGTTTTATAAAACGATTCTTCGAGTTTCATAAAACGACTCTCGAGTTTTATAAAACGATTCTTCGAGTTTTATAAAACGATTCTCGAGTTTCATAAAACGATTCTTCGAGTTTTATAAAACGATTCCTCGAGTTTTATAAAACGATTCTCGAGTTTTATAAAACGATTCTTGAG
>CAKOAT010278711.1:0-25998 GCA_932364175.1 Eruca vesicaria subsp. sativa | reverse complement strand
ATAAGGAGAAATGTTTAGGGTGTAATAGGTTTTTTATAATTTTCGAAAATAAAATCAGATTTAAAAATAATGGCAATTTGGTAAATAGGTGGAAACATGAGGAGAGTTTAGGTTTTTTAAGAGTGAATAGTAATGACAAAAAAAAAGAGGTTGGTTTTGTGTTTGACTTGAAATTTTAGGTTGGTTTTGCAAAAACCCCGTTATTGATTCCACTATTTTAATGGATTTAGAAAAACATTTGGATTTAGAAATATTTGATAAATCATATGATTTAAAATCCAGCAAATAGATTTAAGGATCAAGGATATTGATTTCAAAATGAAAATAGCTTTTTACGGAAATCAAAGATATTCAAATCTTTGATAAATCATATGATTTTAAAATCGAGCAAAGAGATTTAAGAATCAAGGATATTGATTTCAAAATGATTTTAATTGTCTTTTCGTTTTTCTTGTTTACTTTCGGTTTCAGAACTGGTGTGTAATTTAGTTTTTCCTTGTTTTGGTTTGACTCTTTTTGGAGTTTTTTCTTTTCTTTTAAACTTTTATTTTACGAAAATCTTTTGGAAATCAAGGATATTGATTTCAATATGAAAATAGATTGAATTAAGGATATTGATTTTAAAATTGAGCAAATAGACTTAAGAATCAACGATATTTATTTAGATATTTCATATTTAGAGATATGAAAGTTGTCATCCATCTTGAAGAATAGGTTGAAAGTGAGAAAGTTTTTTTTTTTTAATTTACTGGACTAAAAATATTTATTAAAAATCATATCATTTGTAAAAATTAATAAAAATTCAAGTAAAATAAAAGATTTTTATACTTGGACCTAAAACACTTTCAACAAATGATAGAATGACAAGTATTATCTTTTGCCTCTACGGAGAAAAAAAACTCTACTTTGTTATATAAGATATGTATAAATATTTATTTTAGAAAAACTTTTGAAATATTTTATAACTAATAAATCATATACCACCATTACAATATAAATGCATATATAACATTAATAAAAAATAAATTAAATATAAGTACATTGTAAAAAAAAATCACATTAACTACTATATATCATTTGTTCATAAATAAAAATATATATTAAAATTATTTGTAAATTTTCGTTAAAATAGAAAACTAAAAAAATAATAATGAAATAGAAAATTTGTTTTAATTAATGTTTAAATTTTTATTAGCATTTATTGGTTCCTTAAGTAAACTAAAATTTGTTAAATAGCTCTAATTTATTTTTTCATTTCTTGGGGGTAATTAATATACTTGTCATATTCTTATTCGTCGATTTTTTTAATAGGTTTTGAGCTTCTATAAAATTTTGCTAATTTTTTTAAACGAGTTTGGTCTTCTACACAATGTTTAATATGTTTTGTTAAGAGGCGCAGTGAATCATCTTCTTCGCTGCACATTCGTCCACATCCGACCTAAGTTATAGAGACCAAAGTTCAGACGGTAGCTTCTCTGTAACGCCTCAAGGTCGCATTGACCCACTCTCCCAACTCTTAAGAATTCAATTGATTATCCCCTCCCTAGAGTAACCAGGAAAAACTCATACTGTAAATATCTCCTCACAAAGGATTCAGTTGAGACTCACCAGCAGTTAAGAAGCATTATAGACTGGATCAGCTCCCGCAAATTCAAAACTTTAAAGCTCACATATGTTCTTTCAAACTTCTCAGATATCTCAGTAGTAATGTGTTCTTCTTCTTCTTCTCTTACCCCTCTGAAAACATAACCAAATTCTAGCATATTAAATTTCATATCGTTTTGATCCACTCTATTTGTTATTTCACTGATTGTAGGTAAATCAAGTTTTAATGAAAGTTACTCACAAAAAAGACACTTGAAGCATCTAAGATGAAATATACAACTTGAGAAAATATATATTCCTCCTTTAAGTGATGACTTCCTAACTTTCAGAAATCATTGACCAGCTGGACAAAAACCGTGTTCTTTCTAGAACATGGTAGGATGCATACATCAAAAACAGAAACGAGGTATATAATAAATCATTTCAACTAAATTTTAGCTCTCTTTGTTTTTTATTTATATCTTCACCATCAACTAAACCCTAAATATACACCATGAAGCGAATTCAAGTTTGTGAAAAATGGATGTGATGGTAAAGTACTAAAGCTGCTCCAAAAAAGGAGAGAGCTACAACTCCTTAAGACTACAAGTACATGAAAGTGTGAGACTCTGGCTTCTTACAAGGTTTAATACACAAGCAAAAAAGATAGATATATAAAGATGTTGCTAAAGTGCATTATTGATTCACTTTTTTTTTGTTAAGCTTTGTACCATTAGATGCAATATGTAACCACTGATCATTATAGAGCTTCACAACATGTTGGATGGTGAAGCCTACCAGACGACATCAGTTTGTAAGCTAATCAAAGAAGGCTACATGGAAGATTCTAGCAGCCGCTATCTAGGTTTGATTTCTCAGTTCAGACCCTACTGCTTTAAGGTTTGTTGGTCATAAGGTTGCATCAAACTTTAACCGAGTATAAGCTGAATATAGTCATAAATTAATTGACCCATTAACCACAGTGAAGGCACGTGTGAACAATGATGGTGTAGCCATCACACTTATCCAATACCAGTGGCGTCCAAAGTCGTTCATCACTGTTTGTAGTTTGCCAGAGACATGGGATCTTGCAGTTTCGACATCGAGTAATTCAAAAGCTTATTTTGGCATGACACGCCAACTGCTTTAATTATTTGTGGATGTTCATAAACTCAAAAGAGTTATCAGAAAGTGATATTGTACATTTACAGTTCTTTCGTCTCCCATGTCCTCTTCAGTTCATACATAATATGATGCTCTATAGATTTATCACTTTCTTTTATTGATCAACCATCAGGTTTATCACTATAAGTTTTTGATACATCACTTCATCTTTTCTTTAGATTTTGTACTGCAAACTGGTGTAAAAAACACATACATACTTACGTTAAAAATTAGATTTTACAATAGAAATACGGCGCGTAGCGCCGGCGCACCCCTAGTAATAAATATAAAAACATCATTAAAAAAAGGTGACACGTGACATTACCCCCAAGGAGTGAAAAAATCCAACTTTATTATATAAGATAAGATAGTCTTAAAATTGGGAATTTAGATTTGCTTTGGTATTTTGATTATGGTTATATTTAGTTTCACAAACATAAAAACATAAAATTTAAAAGAAATTTAATATTAATAAAACAAATAATTTTAATAATGATAAAATATGATATATCTAGCTTATTAAACTAATTGTTAATTATTTGATCAAACGATGTTTATTGTTAAATTTATTTTTTAATTTTTAATATCTCTTAAAAATAAGCACTACACAAAATTGTTATTGTATTTGAAAATTATATTATATAAGTAAAATATAATTTATAGATAATTTTCTGTAATTGAACGATATTATAGTCAACTAAATATATGAAAAATAATTTCAATAATACTAATTATAAACTAGTTTTATTACTCTAAAATTATATTTTATTTTGTTTAAAAATATTTTTAAATGTTTTATTACCTTTTTGTGAACTTTCTTTTTTATGAAATCATATTATATATACATATAATTTTCCTTTTCAATTTGTTTCTCATGATTTTATAAAAAAATTCCTATTTATTACATATATTTTTGGAAATTTTTGAAAAAGAAACTAAATAAAAGAATTACTAATACTATTTTTAACTATTTTTAATTCATTAAGGACATCACTGTAATCAACCATCGTAAGAGTTAACGTGCAAGTGACACATAAAAAACTGACTTCTAAAAAAATATTATAGAGATAGTTAACCATTTAAAATTTTGTATAGTTAATTTTTCAGATGAGTCAATCAACACTTTTAGTTATAAGAAATACTTTTCTGCCATTTAAAATTTTGTATAGTTAAATTTTCAGATGAGTCAATCGACACTTTTAGTTATAAGAAATACTTTTTAATTAATGTTGTTATATCAGATGAGAGCTTAGCAACTCATCTACTTTGGTTACACTTGGTGGTGAAGTATGAAGATTAGCTATGAATGTTCTATGTTGTAGCTGTTAAGCTCATTTGTTCTTTTTTGTTTGCTCTATTTTGTTTGTTTTATAATATGTATTTCTTCAATTTGATGATGAGTAGAATTTTGTTTCCTAACATATCTCTACCTTTAATTTATACTAGGGAGCACTGATTTACGATGATCAAGATTCAATCTAAAATGTTCAAACGATTATTCTTCATGGTCTATATATCTACACAATTACAAGTAGATTAATCTATTTCCATAGTAATAATCCATATCTTACTGAAGCATCCGACATCAATTTCCGTTGGCATAACACTATCAAGCCGATAAGGATAAAATTCACTTCTCAAGTAGTTGTAGTACAAGTATCAATCCAATGTTAAGCACTAAGAATGCAAATCATTCAACCTAATCCAAGTGTGAAAACAATGCAATGCTTATAACATAAAATGTCCCGCATTTTCAAAGTACGGATTAAAATCTAGGTTAGATTCAAACACAAGTTATCTACCCCTACCCATTCTCTCCCTTCAAACATCTCTCTATCATTAAAAATATGGATTTTTATTTCCAAAACTTTTAAAAGAGATCTAATTTGGGTTTTTTTCTACATTTCTTAGATATGATTAAATTTGTGCTCAATTTTCTCGGTAAAACAAAATGTTCCTATTTTCATTACTTTCATTGGGGTGTTCTATGTGGTCAAGCAATTCTATCATGCATTGGCATTGTTGTATGTGCAGTTGGAGTTCAAAAATACTCCTTAGGGCCTTTTCATTCCAGCAATTTTTATTTTTGAATTTTGTTACTTTTTCTATGTGGGCTTTTCACAGTTGGGTTTCACAAACTCATTAACTGTGCAAAAAAAATCTTGATGCAGAGATACTATCATTTACATTTCATATATAAAATTATAAGAATTATTATTGTGTATAAAGATTGTGTTAATTTTCGATAATTGTGCAAAAACATGAAAAACTAAATGGTTAAGTGATTGAGTTATTTCTATGTTGTTTCTTTGTCTAACAACATTAGTAAAACTTTATGGTAGGGAAGGTGCATTTGGTACTTGAGAGAGTTTAACAGTTATTGATATTATAAAATTTATTCTTTTACCAAATGAGAGAATCTAAATTAAAAATACTTGGATTATTTCCGATGATTTTGTTTTCCTCTTAATGGTTTTCAAAGGATCTGACATTCCTTTGAGAGGAAATGTTTGTGGGAAATCTGCTGAAGAATAAGATATGGAAGCACATAGTTCATCTCAACCTACATTAATTGAGAGTAGATCACATGGAGAATCGTGGGGATTGCCTTCAAATATTAGTAATGTTTTTGGAGGATCAGATGAGATAGAGCTTAGCAACTCATCTACTTTGGTTGCACTTGGTGGTGAAAGATGAAGATTAGCTATGAATGTTCTATGTTGTACCTGTTAAGCTCGTTTGTTCCTTTTTTTTTCTCTATTTTGTTTGTTTTAGAATATGTATTTCTTCAATTTAATGATGAGTACAATTTTTTTCCTAATATATCTCTACCTTTAATTTATACTAGGGAGCACTGATTTACGATGATTAAGATTTAATCTAAAATGTTCATACAATTATCCTTCATGGTCTATATATCTACAGAATTACTAGTAGATTAATCTATTTCCATAGCAATAATCCATATCCAACTCAAGCATCCGACATCAATTTCCATTGGAATAACACTATCAAGCCGATAATGATAAAGTTCACTTCTCAAGTAGTTGTAGTACAAGTATCAATCCAATGTAAAGCACTAAGAAAGCAAACCATTCAACATAATCCAAGTGTGAAAACATTGCAATGCTTATAACATAAAATGTCCCGCATTTTCAAAGTGCGGATTAAAATCTAGGTTAGATTCAAACACAAGTTATCTACCCCTACCCATTATCTCTCTTCAAACATCTCTCTATCATAAAAATATGGATATTTATTTCCAAAACTTTTAAAAGAGATCTAATTTAGGTTTTTTCTACATTTCTTAGATATGATTGAATTTGTGCTCAAGTTTCTCGGTAAAACAAAATGTTTCTATTTTCATTACTTTCATTGGGGTGTTCTATGTGGTCAAGCAATTATATCATGCATTGGCATTGTTGTATGTGCAGTTGGAGTTCAAAAATACTCTTTAGGGCCTTTTCTTTCCAGCAATTTTTATTTTTGAATTTTGTTACTTTTCCTATGTGGGCTTTTCACAGTTGGGTTTCACAAACTCATTAACTGTGCAAAAAAATCTTGATGCAGAGATACTATCATTTACATTTCATATATAAAATTATAAGAATTATTGTTGTGTATAAAGATTGTGTTAATTTTTCGATAATTGTCCAAAAACATGAAAAACTAAATGATTGAGTGATTGAGTTATTTCTATGTTGTTTCTTTGTCTCACAAGATTAGTAAAATTTTATGGTAGGGAAGGTACATTTGGTACTTGAGAGAGTTTAACAGTTATTGATATTATAAAATTTATTCTTTTACCAAATGAGAGAATCTAAATTAAAAATACTTGGATTATTTCCGATGATTTTGTTTTCCTCTTAATGGTTTTCAAAGAATCTGACATTCCTTTGAGAGGAAATGTTTGTGGGAAATCTGCTGAAGAATAAGATATGGAAGCACATAGTTCATCTCAACCTACATTAATTGAGAGTAGATCACATGGAGAATCGTGGGGATTACCTTCGAATATTAGTAATGTTTTTGGAGGATCAGATGAGATAGAGCTTAGCAACTCATCTACTTTGGTTGCACTTGGTGGTGAAAGATGAAGATTAGCTATGAATGTTCTATGTTATGCCTGTTAAGCTCGTTTGTTCTTTTTTTCTTGCTCTATTTCGTTTGTTTTAAAATATGTATTTCTTTAATTTAATGATAAGTAGAATTTGTTTTCCTAATATATCTCTAACTTTAATTTATACTAGGGAGCACTGATTTACGATGATTAAGATTTAATCTAAAATGTTCATATGATTATCCTTCATGGTCTATATATCTACATAATTACAAGTAGATTAATCTATTTCCATAGCAATAATCCACATCCAACTCAAGCATCCGACATCAATTTCCATTGGAATAACACTATCAATCCGATAATGATAAAGTTCACTTCTCAAGTAGTTGTAGTACTAGTATAAATCCAATGTAAAGCACTAAGAAAGCAAACCATTCAACATAATCCAAGTGAAACATTGCAATGCTTATAGCATAAATTGTCCCGCATTTTCAAAGTGCGGATTAAAATCTAGGTTAGATTCAAACACAAGTTATCTACCCCTACCCATTCTCTCCCTTCAAACATATTTCTATCATAAAAATATGGATTTTTATTTCCAAAACTTTTTAAAGAGAACTAATTTAGGTTTTTTCCTACATTTGTTAGATATGATTGTATTTGTGCTCAAGTTTCTCGGTAAAACAAAATGTTTCTACTTTCATTACTTTCATTGAGGTGTTCTATGTGGTCAAGCAATTCTATCATGCATTGGCATTGTTGCATGTGCAGTTGGAGTTCAAAAATACTCCTTAGTGCCTTTTCATTCCAGCAATTTTTATTTTTGGATTTTGTTACTTTTTCTATGTGGGCTTTTCACAGTTGGGTTTCACAAACTCATTAACTGTGCAAACAAAATCTGGATGCAGAGATACTATCATTTATATTTTATATATAAAATTATAAGAATTATTGCTGTGTTGAAAGATTGTGTTAATTTTTCGATAATTGTGCAAAAACATGAAAAACTAAATGGTTGGTGATTGAGTTATTTCTATATTGTTTCTTTGTCTAACAACATTAGTAAAACTTTATGGTAAGGAAGATGCATTTGGTACCTGAGACAGTTTAACAGTTATTGATATTATANCTGTGTTGAAAGATTGTGTTAATTTTTCGATAATTGTGCAAAAACATGAAAAACTAAATGGTTGGTGATTGAGTTATTTCTATATTGTTTCTTTGTCTAACAACATTAGTAAAACTTTATGGTAAGGAAGATGCATTTGGTACCTGAGACAGTTTAACAGTTATTGATATTATAAAATTTATTCTTTTACCAAATGAGAGAATCTAAATTAAAAATACTTGGATTATTTTCTAATGTTTTATTTTCCTCTTAATGGTTTTCAACGGATCTGAAATTCCCTTGAGAGGAAAATGTTTGTAGGAAATCTGCTGAAGAATAAGATATTGAAGCACATAATTCATCTTAACCTACACTAATTGAGTGTAGATCACATGGATAATCGTGGAGATTTTCTTTGAATATTAGTATTATTTTTTGGATCAGATGAGATGGAGATTAACAACTCATCTACTTAGGTTGCAGTTGGTGGTGGAGTATGAAAATTAGCTATGAATGTTCTATGTTGTAGTTGTTAAGCTCGTTTGTTCCTCTTTTTTTTTCCTTTATTTTGTTTGATTTAGAATAAGTATTTCTTCTGTTTAATGATGAGTAGAATTTTTTTACTAATATATCTCTACATTTAATTTATACTAGGAGGCACTGATATACAATGATCAAGATTCAATTTAAAATGTTCATACGATTATCCTTCATGGTCTATATATCTACACAATTACAAGTAGATTAATCTATTTCCATAGTAATAAGCCATATCTTACTCAAGCATCCGACATCAATTTCCGTTGGCATAACACTATCAAGCCGATAAGGATAAAATTCACTTCTCAAGTAGTTGTAGTACAAGTATCAATCCAATGTTAAGCACTAAGAATGCAAACCATTCAATCTAATTCAAGTGTGAAAACATTGCAATGCTTATAACATAAAATGTCCCGCATTTTCAAAGTGCGGATTAAAATCTAGGTTAGATTCAAACACAAGTTATCTACCCCTACCCATTCTCTCCCTTCAAACATCTCTCTATCATTAAAAATATGGATTTTTATTTCCAAAACTTTTAAAAGAGATCTAATTTGGGTTTTTTTCTACATTTCTTAGATATGATTGAATTTGTGCTCAATTTTCTCGGTAAAACAAAATGTTCCTATTTTCATTACTTTCATTGGGGTGTTCTATGTGGTCAAACAATTCTATCATGCATTAGCATTGTTGCATGTACAGTTGGAGTTCAAAAATACTCCTTAGTGCCTTTTCATTCCAACAATTTTTATTTTTGGATTTTGTTACGTTTTCTATGTGGGCTTTTCACAGTTGGGTTTCACAAACTCATTAACTGTGCAAACAAAATCTGGATGCAGAGATACTATCATTTATATTTCATATATAAAATTATAAGAATTATTGCTGTGTTGAAAGATTGTGTTAATTTTTCGATAATTGTGCAAAAACATGAAAAACTAAATGGTTGGTGATTGAGTTATTTCTATATTGTTTCTTTGTCTAACAACATTAGTAAAACTTTATGGTAAGGAAGATGCATTTGGTACCTGAGACAGTTTAACAGTTATTGATATTATANCTGTGTTGAAAGATTGTGTTAATTTTTCGATAATTGTGCAAAAACATGAAAAACTAAATGGTTGGTGATTGAGTTATTTCTATATTGTTTCTTTGTCTAACAACATTAGTAAAACTTTATGGTAAGGAAGATGCATTTGGTACCTGAGACAGTTTAACAGTTATTGATATTATAAAATTTATTCTTTTACCAAATGAGAAAATCTAAATTAAAAATACTTGGATTATTTTCTAATGTTTTATTTTCCTCTTAATGGTTTTCAACGGATCTGACATTCCCTTGAGAGGAAAATGTTTATAGGAAATCTGCTGAAGAATAAAATATTGAAGCACATAATTCATCTTAACCTACACTAATTGAGTTTAGATCACATGGATAATCGTGGAGATTTTCTTTGAATATTAGTATTATTTTTTTGGATCAGATGAGATGGAGTTTAACAACTCATCTACTTAGGTTGCAGTTGGTGGTGGAGTATGAAAATTAGCTATGAATGTTCTATGTTGTAGTTGTTAAGCTCGTTTGTTCCTCTTTTTTTTTCCTTTTTTTTGTTTGATTTAGAATAAGTATTTCTTCTGTTTAATGATGAGTAGAATTTTTTTACTAATATATCTCTACATTTAATTTATACTAGGAGGCACTGATATACAATGATCAAGATTCAATTTAAAATGTTCATACGATTATCCTTCATGGTCTATATATCTACACAATTACAAGTAGATTAATTTATTTCCATGACAATAATCCATATTATACTCAAGCATCCGTCATCAATTTCCACTAGAAACACTATCAGGCCGATAAGGATAAAGTTCACTTCTCAAGTAGTTGTAGTACAAGTATCAATCCAATGTTAAGCACTAAAAATGCAAACCATTCAACCTAATCCAAGTGCAAACATTGCAATGCTTATAACATAAAATGTCCAGCGTTTTCAAAGTGCGGATCAAAATCTAGATTAAATTCAAACACAATTTATCTATCCCTACTCATTGTCTCCCTTCAAACATCTTTCTATCATAAAAAATATGAATTTTTATTTCCAAAACTTTTTAAAGAGATCTAATTTGGGTTTTTTCCTACATTTCTTAGATATGATTGAATTTGTGCTCAAGTTTCTCGGTAAAACAAAATATTTCTACTTTCATTATTTTCATTGGGGTGTTCTATGTGGTTAATCAATTCTATCATGCATTGGTATTGTTGCATGTGCAGTTGAAGTTCAAAATACCCCTTAGAGCCTCATCACTCCAGCAATTTTTATTTTTGGATTTTGTTTACTTTTTCTATATGGGCTTTTCACAGTTAGATTTCATAGACTCATTAACCGTGTATACAAAATCTGGATGCATAGATACTACCTTTACTTTTCATATATAAAATTATAGGAATTATTGTTGTGTTTAAATATTGTGTTCATTTTCAATAATTGTGCAAAAACATGAAAAACTAAATGGTTGGATGATTGAGTTTTTTTCTATGTTGTTTTCTTTGTCCAACAACATTAGTAAAACTTTGTGGTAGGAAATATGCATTTGGTATTGAGACAGTTTAACTGTTATTGATATTATGAAATTTGTTTTCTTGCCAAATGAGAGAATCCAAATTAAAAATACTTGAACTATTTTCTAATGTTTTATTTTCCTTTTAATGGTTTTCAAAGGATATAACATTTCCTTGAGAGGTAGATGTTTGTGGGAAATCTGCTGAAGAATAAGATATTGAAGCACATAATCCATCTTAACCTACATTAATTGAGAGTAGATCACATGGAGAATCGTGGAGATTTCCTTTGAATATTAGTATTTTTTTTTGGATTAGATGAGATAGAGTTTAACAACTCATCTACTTAGGTTACAGTTGGTGGTGGAGTATGAAGATTAGCTATGAATGTTCAATGTTGTAGCTGTTAAGCTTGTTTGTTCCTCTCTTTTTATTTTTTGCTTTTTTTTGTTTGTTCTAGAATATGTATTTCTTCATTTTAATGATAAGTAGAATTTTTTTTTCTAATATATCTCTACCTTTAATTTATACTAGGAGACACTGATTTACGATGATCAAGATTCAATCTAAAATGTTCATACGATTATCATTCATGGTCTATATATCTACAGAATTACAAGTAGATTAATCTATTTCTATAGCAATAATCCATATCCTACTCAAGCATCCGACATCAATTTCCATTGGCTTACACTAGCAAGCCGATAAAGATAAAGTTCGTTTCTCAAGTAGTTGTAGTACAAGTATCAGTCCAATATTAAGCACTAAGAATGCAAGTCATACAACTTAATCCAAGTGCAAATATTGTAATCAAGTTGATAAGTAACAATTTGCAATTAAGATAATTAGTAACCAAAACAATGGAATAAACAAGCTAAGCGTTCAGTCAGTTTAATCAAAAGAATTCATAGAATTAGGTATTTGACTTCAAGTGATTAAGATTCAAATGATAATTGATAGAAATATCAATATAGAAAAATAACTTTGAATGTTCTGATTCATATGGCTCGTGAAAAGAATCTCTCTTGCATCAAAAAAATGTTAGGTAGCACTTTACCTGTTCTGGGAAACTTCTCTTCTATAAAATGCAATGTTATGTTTTAATAGACATCATACAAAGAGCTTGTGGAATGTCACCATGAAAATTATCAAAAGATAAAAGTAAACTAGACTGCTTCCTAAAGATCGTATGATGAACTTTTTGTTTTATGTTATATGTGAGTGATGCAACCTTGTTGACTATGCTATTTCAATATTGTGTTACCTTGAATCTGGTGGATTGGATTGAATTGGATGTTTTCTTAATAATCTGATTTTTTTTGCTAAGCCTGAATTTTATTTTGTTAACTTACATTTACATTCCAATCAATGTAGATTAGAAATGAAGTCTTGAAGACAGGTGGATGCACAATGGATGTTCACCACTTGGAGTTCCAATTTGTTTCTTCTTCGTAAGTTATTTTACTATCAATTACTTTTAAACCGTTGGTCCAATCAATCATCTCCTCTTTGGTGAAGTCTAATGATCCTCTTTGTTTTTTTCCTCATTAAAGAGTATCTAATATGAAGTTGGAGATGTTATTGAGCTATTTCCAAACCGAAACCCTTCAGCAATAGATGCGTTTATTGAGAACGCTATGATATGGAGTCAGAATCATTCATCACAGTAAGTAAACTCCACTCTTGGGTTTGTTTAAATCTGTTTTATAATTCTAATTTTTTTTAAAAATAATTTAACCCTAGTATTAAAGGTAAACCATCTCTATGTACAAGTTTTTTCTGATTGGTATTAGGCAATACAAAATGAGTTAGCTCAATCTATTGAAGTTAGCAGATAATGAGTTACTTCAATTTAGTTCATTTATTTTATAAGCTTCAGTCTTCAGTATGTATATTTGAATACATGTTTGTTCATATTATTATTACTACTAATTACTTCCATACCAAACATAGATAAAATTGTTTGACGTTAAGATATTCAATCTTAATTTTGTTTCGGTTAACTAAATTTCTTATTATAATGTTAGAATTATTTGACTATTTTATTTTGACAGTGTGAATATTTTGATATGTTTATTTTATTTAGATCATCTACTTTGATTTCTACTATTATTGTCGTTGTCAGTTTATCTTGTATTACTTTTCTCGTTTAGATTGTGCAAATATTATTTTCATATCAGTATTGGGTGTTTTGATGTTTTCTTTTAAGTTCATGACATAATATTTTTTAAAAAATGTTCATTTATTTAGATATAAATTACCTTAGTTTCAAAAATTCAATTTTTGGTTTTAAATATGGCCATAGATCAGTTTATGTAGTTAAACCGGTAAAAGATTCCATCTTTTTGGATCACACCACTTTCTTTGAAAATGCTTTTTCATGACACTCGTAAACTTAATAAAAGGAAACAGGTTCTTAAATAGTCAAATTGTTGTGCTTCTGGTTTGTTGATTCAGCATGCTGTTTCTATCTTCATATACCTTGATTTTGAAGATTCTCTTCTATTTGAGATTAAAACGGGTTTTGTTCATTTTAATCTTTTTCATCTTTAGCTTATAAACTATGGCTCTATGTTCTCAATTTTGTAGTTAAAACATACCAGGTACAATGGTGTTGGTGAGGCAGATGAATATCAGTTATTCTACTAAATTGAATATGAGAACATATCATAAGAAGCCCCTCTTATAAGGTCAATGGAGGGCCTGGCTGATTTTCTTTATCTAGGCTTCTTTATAAAAATTGTAAATATAAAATCTTCCATTTTTAACTCATATTCAGTGACTTTTTGACATGGAGAAATTATATTTACTTACTTTAACGGTTGAAGTCTATGACAAAAGTATCCATTCTTTGGAATTATGCTACATATTCATGAATGTGGACTAATGTAACAATGAGTTGAATTCATATTCATGATGCTCAATTAAATATGTTTCAACTTCAAGTTAAGAAGCATTAATTTTTTTAAGGTTCCAAATATAATCAACATGTTGGGACTCGCTTCTCCTACTTTATAAATTCAATTTCTGATATATCGAGTGACACATGATTGGTTAAATCAGTCACCACATTTTAGGTTTGATTCACCTAACATGCAAAATTAAGTTACATTTTTTGGTCACCTTACACATATATGTGTTACTGCTTTCGGTTCATTTGAATACTTGGGAAAAGGTTTATCCGTGGACTGCAGCACCTTTCAGCCGGAGATTAGGTCTGTGTCTTTAATAGACATGGGTTTAACCCTTAAGAAAAAAACATATTTTCAGAAAATAATTTTAAGAAATAGTTTTTCTTATGTTCATTCCTTAAGATGAATTTGTAGGTTCACCAACTAATAGAAATATGTTATTTCATATTTATTTGTTTTTAAATAATATTTTCAAATTATATTATATTTGTAAAAATAAAAATAAAGAAACAATAATATTAATTGCGAAAATTGAATTAATTTTAACATTGTTGATGTCATCAATAAAACAGTAAACGCTAAACTATAAACCCTTGGTAAACCGTAAACATTAAATCATAACACTAAACCTTAAACACCGAGAGTAAAACTTTAAATCGAGACCCTAAACCCTATATATTTTAAATTTATCTAAGAATTTAGGATTTATCTATAGATTTAAGTTTTATTCAAGAGTTTAGGATTTAATTATTTGACTTTTTAGGATTTAATTTTTGTGATTTAGGTTTTAATATTTTGTTGACCGTGTTAACATTATTAGAAAAAGATTACTTATTACTATTTTTTATTTAATTTTACTTTTTATTTTGAAAATATAATATGACTTAATAAATTTTTTTTTTCAAAAACTAAATATGAAATGATAGATTTCTATTGGTTGATGAATCTTAGGGGATGAATTTTTTTTTTTTTAAAAAACACTTTAAGAAATATACATTTTTGTCTGTTGTATTATCTAAAAGAACCCAACTTGAATTAGGGCCCAATTTGAAAAGAGGCCAGGGAAAAGAGATCCAGGATCTGATTACCAATCGACAGCGTTGAATCCAACGGCCAAGATTGACTCAAAAAGCTCAAAGAGAACGTTAAAAGACAAGCTTTCAAGCGAGAATAAAGAGATAAACCTACTTCCTTCCTTCCAATTTTCTTATCCGGAAAAACCTTTCCGGTGAAGAACCTCCTCCTCTGCTTCCCTTCTCTGTTAGTTCCTTTCTTCCTTACCCTTTTAATCATTTGATCCTCTTCATTTTCAGTGGCTCAGTTTATGTATTGTGTGAGTGTGTGTCCAGGTTTGGTGTTGTTATGTTTGGATGAGAACTTGCTGAAACCTTTTTTAAAACCTTTTCCGCTAAGTATTGCTTTATTTCTGTAACTATTTTGGGTGTTTCACAGATATAAAGATGATTGTTTACTTAGTATGAAATGTGTCGCCTTTCTTCCTCTTTTTAATAATATTGTTGCAAAGTTTCATCAGTTTAGCTTTCAGGGTTGGGTTGTTTTGATTATGTGAACCATATATTGACGAAAAGAAGAGTCCTTTTTAGATATATATTAGAGATGTTACCTAACTGTTGAATTGTGTGTGTTTGTAGTGAGAAATGGCGTCAACTTTCACTGCAACGTCTTCCATTGGTTCAATGGTTGCTCCAACTGGTCACAAGTCCGATAAGAGACTTATGAACAAGTTGTCTTCAAGCTCATTTGGAAGGAGGCAGAATGTGTGCCCCAGACTCAGAAGGTCCAGTCCTGGAATTGTATGTGCAGCCAAGGAGTTGCATTTCAACAAAGACGGGACTACCATCAGGAAACTTCAAGTGAGTATCTGTTTCTTCTTACTCTGTTAATTTAAAATTAATTCCCAAACTTTACAAGTGGTGCTAATGGTTTTGCATTTGTACTAGGCTGGTGTCAACAAACTTGCCGACCTAGTTGGTGTTACACTTGGACCTAAAGGAAGAAATGTTGTTCTTGAGAGCAAGTATGGATCACCAAGAATTGTTAATGATGGTGTGACTGTTGCAAGAGAGGTATGGAATCGTTACCCCTCTGGTAGTTATGTTTATACTTTATTGAAAAAGACTCTTGTAACTCCGAATTTTTTGCTGTAGGTTGAATTGGAAGACCCTGTTGAGAACATTGGTGCTAAGCTTGTCAGGCAAGCCGCTGCCAAGACTAATGACTTGGCTGGTGACGGTACCACTACATCTGTTGTTCTTGCACAAGGTTTTATTGCTGAGGGTGTCAAGGTATGCATAACGTTGTTCTCTCATTTATTTTGGTGAAACTTACAGAATGGTGATATTAATCCTTGAAATTTTGTATCACTCAGGTTGTGGCTGCTGGTGCAAACCCTGTACTGATCACTAGAGGCATTGAGAAGACAGCAAAGGCTCTGGTTGCCGAGCTCAAGAAAATGTCTAAAGAGGTTACAAATTTTATACATATCTTTCTTTCTTTTACTATATGACGAGTCAAGAGTGAGTATGATCGCTGAAAGAAAGTAAAACATGTCTGATGTAGGTTGAAGACAGTGAACTTGCAGATGTAGCAGCTGTCAGTGCTGGTAACAACGAAGAAATTGGAAGTATGATAGCTGAAGCAATGAGCAGAGTTGGCAGGAAGGGTGTGGTGACACTTGAGGAGGGTAAAAGTGCAGAGAACGCTCTCTACGTTGTAGAAGGAATGCAGTTTGACCGTGGTTACATCTCCCCTTACTTTGTGACAGACAGTGAGAAAATGTCAGTTGAGTTCGACAATTGCAAGGTAACTGAGTTCATAACTCTGAGTTCGCTCACTCCATTGAAGTGTTTCACCAGTTGAATATTCTAATGCATTGTTTGTTTTTGGCTGCAGTTGCTTCTTGTTGACAAGAAAATTACCAATGCAAGGGATCTTGTTGGTGTTCTGGAAGATGCGATTAGAGGAGGATACCCAATTTTAATTATTGCTGAAGACATTGAGCAAGAGGCTTTAGCGACCCTTGTTGTTAATAAGCTTAGAGGTACACTGAAGATTGCAGCACTCAGAGCTCCAGGATTTGGAGAGCGCAAGAGCCAATACCTTGACGATATTGCCATTCTCACTGGAGGTAAGTTCTGTGTGCACCACTGAGCTCTTTTGTAATTAGGCATAATCGTTCTGGCCCTAATCTTGTCCTTTTTTCTCTATCTGCACTTGCAGCTACTGTGATTCGTGAGGAAGTTGGTCTATCACTTGACAAAGCTGGAAAAGAGGTTCTTGGACATGCCGCAAAGGTTGTCCTCACCAAGGAGACTTCGACCATTGTGGGTGATGGGAGCACACAGGACGCAGTGCAAAAGCGTGTTTCACAGATTAAGAATCTTATTGAGGTATTAAATTCAACTTTTAGTAGGATCTCTATTGCCTTTAGTCATTAGCATACTCACAGTAGCATGGTATTTGGTTTGTGCAGCAAGCAGAGCAAGATTATGAGAAGGAAAAACTGAATGAGAGAATTGCAAAGCTCTCTGGTGGAGTTGCTGTGATTCAGGTTTTAAGCAAACCCCACTTGGTGTTCTTTAATATAACAAAAGAACATGCTCGAGAGATATCAATTAAAGATCTTATTTATTGTTTCAAGGTCGGAGCACAAACGGAGACAGAGCTCAAAGAGAAGAAACTGAGAGTTGAAGATGCTCTTAATGCCACCAAGGTGATTGTGTATATCTTTTATTCTGAGATTTAAAGGCGTGCTATTTGTGTTCTCGTGAACTATACTTATCAGGATTTCTATTTCTCAGGCTGCCGTTGAGGAAGGTATTGTCGTTGGTGGTGGTTGTACTCTCCTTCGCCTTGCTTCCAAGGTTGATGCCATTAAAGCCGCTCTTGAAAATGATGAAGAGAAGGTAAATTCATCAAGCCTTCAGTTTCTAATTCTTAATCTTTTCAGGTCTTCTTCTCACTTCTCTGTTTCCCTTTACTTCAGGTTGGTGCGGATATTGTGAAAAGAGCATTGAGTTACCCTCTGAAACTGATTGCAAAGAATGCTGGAGTCAATGGAAGTGTAGTTAGCGAGAAGGTATTTTAACAGAAAACCTCCACACACTATTCAGATGCTTGAAGAGCTGACTTTTATTCATTGTCAGGTACTTTCTAACGAGAACGTGAAATACGGTTACAATGCTGCAACGGGCAAGTACGAGGATTTAATGGCGGCAGGAATCATTGATCCAACAAAGGTCAGTTGGTTGCATACATATACGTAAACTGTCTTCTCTAGCTAATTAGTCCATGAGCCTGAGTGTGTGTTTTTTCTGGATGTAGGTTGTGAGATGTTGCTTGGAACACGCAGCTTCGGTAGCAAAGACATTCTTGATGTCAGACTGTGTCGTTGTTGAGATCAAGGAGCCTGAGCCAGTTCCCGCAGGCAACCCAATGGACAACTCAGGTTTGTTCGGACATCCAGATACTTTCCTGTGAAGATCCACTTAATTCATGTCTCATCACTGATTATGTTTACTACTATTGTTTCAGGATATGGATACTGAGGAGATGAGGGATAAAGTAACTCTGCCGGAATTTGATTCCTTTTATCTTGCAATAGATGAGAGCTAAGTGTAATGACTTTGAACCAAGAGAATTTGAT
The DNA here is from genome assembly GCA_932364175.1 of Eruca vesicaria subsp. sativa. NCBI lineage: Eukaryota > Viridiplantae > Streptophyta > Magnoliopsida > Brassicales > Brassicaceae > Eruca > Eruca vesicaria. Next base: position 7,395 of record CAKOAT010278711.1, on the reverse strand, counting down.
GTGTCTACTGAAATTTTGAATCAATATTATGAATAAAATCATGATTTTCTTATCCTGTGATCATGTCATCTACAACTAATGCATCCACATTACCAGACAGACTAATACATACCGTTGTGCTACATGTCCAGTCATAAAAGGAGACTGAAGAATCTTAGTTGAAAGATGATAACTTTTGTGACATTTCATATGAAAAAATACAACATGGTTGAAAATGGTAAGAGAGATTCACAGGTAAAAAGAACACCTTTACGATTGAATACAATTCCTCACAAGTATATATAGCCAAGAAGAGAAGAGAAGCTATAAACAGAACACATCAAAAGACATAAACTTAAGTCTTTAGGGTGGTGAACTATTTCTTGTTAAAGCCAAACAAGGATTTGATGGCGTTAATAGCACTCTCATTGATGAAAGATTCATCAAACTGCTTCATGAGTGGATCGAAATTCTCTGAGTTCCTGAGGTTTTCCAGATCTGGATCGCTTCGGATTCTCTGCAAACAAAACAATCCCTCAGCTTCAACAAACAACACCATCTCTATTGGTCACCATTGAAACATGAGAACTCTATTAAGATTACCTTGAAATCTTCATATCCTGACTTCAATGCTTCTTCCAGAGCAGAGAGACCAGCTTGAATCTATCAAAGGAACTCTCATGAACTCTGCAAGTCAAAATGCTATATCTGAAAAGATTAAAAGCTTTTATTTACCTGATTAAGCTTTGAGTAGCAACAAGCAACATTGTAACTTGCAACTGATGCTTCATCTGGTGTTGGTTTAGAGCCTAACACAGACTCAAACCTCTCCAGTGCTTCCTCATATTTACCATTCCTACATTGATTAGAGACACAAGTCAATACTGTATAAAACTTTAGGCCAACTCACAAGAGAGCACTTGAAGATTTACTTGGAAAACTGAAGCCCTTCACGAAGATCCTTCTCCCGTTGAGCTTTCAGTTCTTTCTTCCTCAAATAGTTTTGCATCTACCCACACAGTTTACAACCCAAACAATAGATTACTTTTGGTGTAACATAAATGCAGAAGGTTTCAAGAGGAAACTAACCTGAATTTCCCTCAATCTACTGCTAATGAAACCGGCATTTCTCTCAGCTCTTATTATCTCTTTCTCTGATAGCTCACCAGAATCATCCACCTTACCTACAAGTTAAGAAGACACAACACTATTAGTAAAGAGAATAGATGACACAACAAAGCCAGAGAGCTGAAAACTTGGAAAAAGGAAAACTAACCATATCGCTTCTCCATTTGCATAAGCAACGGACCTATCCTCTGACGGATTGTGTACATTGTCCTACCGTACTCTGCTGCAGGCCAAATCTCTGTCCCAAACACTGCACTGCACACTCAAATATTCAAAGTCCTATTGTTACATACTAATGCACCGATAGATACAAGGCAAGTTTGAAGGTCTTATAATTGAGATTCCAGTCAAGTTTTCACAATCTCTCTAAAAGATGAGAAAGAGAGCAAACCTTGTGGCAATAACTCTGTCGCCGACTGTGAATTTTCCGGTTCTATCAGCAAATCCACCAGGCAAGATAGCATCAATGTAAGTCCCACCATCTCTTCCTTTCCTGAACTTCAAACCATAAGGCTGCTCCACTTCTATCTCATATGTTTCATACTTCTCTTCTTCTTCTTCTTCATTCCCTTCTCCTCCTCCTGCTTCGGGTTTGGCTGTGGGCTCTGTCTCCGACGCCTTTAAAGCGAAGTTGCGGCGTTTTGACACATGGGTATTGCAAGAATTGCTCGAAAGGAAGAGACTTTTGGCGGAAATGAAACCGGGTTGAGTGATCAAGGCAGGGTTTTGCTTGGTCTGCTGGGTGGTTCTTGGCAGTGAATAGAGAGATGGATAACTGGTCGGAGCTAAAGACATGTTTGATTCTTATCTTTAGGTTCGAGCTCAGACACAAGCCAAAGAGACAGACGATTAGTTGGATTTTGCCATATGGAGGAGGAGAGACCTTGTGTGTGGTTTGGATTACAAGTTTGCATGATTTAGTGGCTATGATGTGTTTCGCCACGTGGCATCTTTTAATGGTACCAATGAGGTTGATCCCTTTCTTTTTTTTCTTCCCCATACATAAAATTCGCATCTCCCCTCACTTGGATTCTTTTATTACATACCAGTCGTGTTTTCACTCTAAAATATGACCAGTTCTGCATGAAGACAAATGCAACACTACAGCAAAGGGATATGTTCAGCGAAAGTGTCACTGGCTCTCTTGAGGAACTATCTATCTTTCCAGTTTTATGATTCTTATGTTTGCTGCAAACAATTATTAAGGATAGATACTGAGATGATCCCATAGCAACAACAATGTATTCACCTCCTACTCTTCGCTTTTCAGGAAGTTTCTCCGTTTCGACAAACACAAATTCTAACTTCCTCCAAGAACATACTTGTGGAGTGCAAATCAATTCACATTTATGTTTTCTGGAATTCACTAAACGTCTTGTGAACTGGATGAAAGCAAAACAGGACCTTCGAATTCTAGAGATATACTCTGAACTAGACCTATCAGATTTGCTTGTTACTTGAAGCAAACTTTGATAACATTTGCTTCAAGCTTTATACAACATAAGTAAGAAACTTAGATATGGAAAGCACCAACACAACATCCCTGAGAACTATATACACACACAGGCTCATTGTTATAAATGTGAAAGACCTGCGTCAAAGACGAGAAGCTGCTGAAGTTCCAGACAGATAAAGTTTCATGTAGACATTTGATCTACATGGTGATGTTAGATTCATATGAAACTAAATTGCGTAAATAAATATTGACGTACATAGGGGTTGCTATTGAGTAAACCAATTAAAAAGCAAGAAAATACATTCAGGAACATGTCTGAAATACAATCATCAGTACCTTAGTCATGAGATGATCCATCAGGAACCAAAATCCTTCAACGTCTGAGATGGAACCCTGTTCACCACAAAGATTTGACTAGACAAAAGAAGATGAAAATAAACCAAATGCCAGAATCTTTTGAACACTTTGCTTTATCATAACAGTGATGCAAAAAAAAAAAAGATGTAGAATTACAAGACACCATACAAACCAGACATGGTCAAAGATATAATAACTAAGCAAGTTTGCATATGTCTTCATACTCAATAGACTTTATGACTCTTCCTTCATAAACACCTTTCTCAATCTGAACTTTAGCACAAAACTTCTCAGTATCCACACCCAACAACTTGGCATTGGAACCACGATACGCCCCATTCACAATCTTCACCAACCCTCCAATCTGCGGAAGCACAGTCTCAAGCTCCTCCTGATCAACTCTCAACACATGCTTAGAATCAAGCATTTCAATCTCCCCAACATAACTATCAACCACTTTCCTCACAACACCCTTCTGCTTATAATACCCTTTCTCAGCCAGAGCCTTACTCATCACCTTCACAATAATCCCTTGACACAACCAGTAAGCTTTACGATTCATTCTCTCCTTCTTCTTCTCTTCCTCCTTCATCAACTCATCCAAAGCCGATCTCCTCTTCTCATCTCCTCCTCCTCCTCCTCCTCCGCTTCTCTTCCTCTTCTCCTCTCTCTCATCCTCCTCATCCTCAAACACACGCTTCGAGCTCTCACCCGTAGTAACAACAACCTGTTTAACCCCTCCACCAAGTGAAAACCCAACCTTAACACCACCACTCTTCAACATCAAGTCTTCATCTTTCTTCTTCTTCTCAACATCATCATCAACAACATCAGGATTAAACTTCTCCTCAGCTCTTTGAATCTGTTTCTTAATCTCCCTCTCTTGCTTCTCCTCCTCAGCTAAATCACTCTTCACCCTCTTATTCTTCAACCTCTCCTTAAACAAAGTCTCCGAGTCTCTATCAATATAAGTAATAAACCAACCTTTAGGAGTCTCCTCCACCTTACACTTCCCCGTCTTCCCCAAATACTTTATAAACTCCGTCAACGTCGCCCACTCCGTCGAATTCATATGCACATGATGCCTATCGTTGATGTACTCGTTGTAAACCACCGTAGCGGCGATTCGGGAGTACCGGTGGCTCCGCCGCATGAGATCGAGGAAGGTCGTCTCGAACTCCTCGGAGTAACCTTCGACGACGCGGTGTGGGTTCTGTCCGAAGACCTGCATCTGACGCTGGTGGGATTCGCTCATACAGTGGCACTTGAAGCCGTTCTCGTCGCGGCACTGTTTCTGGCACATCTGGCAGTACCATCGGAGCTTCTGGAGACCCTTGGCTTTCATCCGATTCGCCATCGCCTTCGGGGTTAGGAAATCGTTCTTGCCCATTGTTCAATCTGATCGTCGAAATTAGGGTTTGTTTTGGGCGGAAGGGTTGGGATTTAGGGTTTGCGTTAACGATTGATTCAGGTGGAGAAAAGATGGAGAGAGTAGAGAACTGAGTGGTCGATCTTACTTCTTGAGGATTGAAGATTGGCTAAGAACCGAGTTTTCTTTCTTCTCTAATCTTGAGGATTGAAGATGGACAAAATAAATTTTTTTTTTTTTTTTTTGTTGCTTGAATGGACAAAATCCTCTATATACTAAAACAAAAGTCACTTTACCAATCAAAATTTAACATGTGGAAAATACTATAAAAAAAAGAAATTGTTTGAAAAAAAAGTTTGTCTTCAATTCCTAATTTTCAGCACATATGTCCTAAATTTTCTCATTATATTTCATCCACGTTCAAAACCAAAACCAGTTGTCCACGGTTTTTAAATAGTTTTGTTCTTCTATATAATTTTGATATACTGAATAAGTTTATATTTTTCCTCTCTCAATCTTCTCCATCAAAGCAACAGATCTAAAAATCTCTTTTAAATTTTCAGTTTGCTTCGAGAAGTGTATTCCCATTTTTTTTTTTTTTTATGTATCAATGTAAAATTTTATCTATTCATCATCTGATTATTCAGTCTGCAAGATTCCAGATCGATATAGTGGAGTTATGGGAAGAGATTAACAGTGGTAAGTTGGTTTTTTAAGAGATTCAGTTTTAGATCACTGCAATATATAACTTAGAAACTTCTTCTATCAATTGGTTTACAGCCATTGTNTTTTTTTTTTTTTTATGTATCAATGTAAAATTTTATCTATTCATCATCTGATTATTCAGTCTGCAAGATTCCAGATCGATATAGTGGAGTTATGGGAAGAGATTAACAGTGGTAAGTTGGTTTTTTAAGAGATTCAGTTTTAGATCACTGCAATATATAACTTAGAAACTTCTTCTATCAATTGGTTTACAGCCATTGTGGGTTACAGTTTGGAGAGATGGGATGAATCATAATCAAAATATTCTCGTGAAAAGGAACTAAAGGGGCAAGCATAAGGTTTTGGCGTGAAAAGGTTTTGCATGTTTTTCACTTTTTATTCTTCTTCTTTGATTTGTTGATTAATATTTCCTTTGTTGAATCAATTATTTTTCAGCATTCACTACTGCAGTTGAGTTCGACCCTAAAAGCTAAAACTATTGTTAGATGTATCACTGAAATTGCATTTCTGATCCAAAATTATATTACTATACTTTATTATTGCGAGACAATTCATTATAATTTTATAAAAAGTAAATTAAGGTTGTAAAATTTAATCTTATAAATTTAATAGACTATGAAAATAAGTAATGTGGGTTAATTTTACATGTGTGCTTTTTATAAAAGATGTTAGGTAAATTAAAATAAAATATCAATGCAGCAGTTATTTTACTAAAAAAAGAAAAAAAAATATTAGATTCATCGTATTTAAATTTACATTAATTAAATTAAATATATTTTATTAGAAAATTCTAGAACAAAATTAATGGATCAAATAAAGTATTTTAACTATATTTTACACTCCATATTTTGGTATTTTAAAAAGTTTGCAAGCATGTATCCATTTCATAATGATATCTGTTTTATTCCTTCAACTGATTTGTTTCAGTGCAGAAATCTCTTATATTATGTGCCACTCACTATTCATATAATATATTAAACAATCATTTATTCTGATTAAAATTATGACATGATCAAACAATTTAAGAAACTGTAAATTAACCTGTGCGCAGCACAGGGGTTATACTAGTATTTTCTAAATTTTAGGAGATTAGGCTAGATTTTTTTTTCATCTGATAAATTTCATTCATTCGAAGTAGAGATTACTGTACAATGTTTGATACCTAAACTGGCAGAAAAACAATATATCCCCAGAAACAAGTGCTTATAAAATAGGCCACTGAAACCCACATCGGAGTCGCTTATAAAAATTGAGATAAATTCACATCTAAAATAACAAAATTCAAAATCTCATAGCAGAACTAGCATCTTCAGCTTACAACATCTCTTACATCTGTAGAAGCCGGAAAACTGGATCGACATAAACGAAATAAGAAAGACAGAGTTAAGGAAATAAACGATTATATAAGACATGGAGGCGAGATAAATCTCTTTCCTTAACTTTTAATATTCGTTTTGTAATGAGACGAAACTGTACGAATATTGAATCCCAGGATACAACAATGGTAGACGAATCATGCTTCACTCGTGAAACGATGTAACGAACTAAAACTCTACGAACACTCTCTTTAAAAACTTACGATGAGAGATTGCCGGATTTTTTCTGTGTAAAAAACCATAGAATGAAGAAAGAGAAGAGACGATATTTAAAGAGAAGACGAGGAGCAACTGCCCATAACGTGTGCTCATTAGTGGGGATTTGGCAAAGATCTCGGGAAGTTTAAATTACGAAAACTTATCCCCCCAAGACTCGCTCTCTCTCGTTTAATAAAATATCTGGCGAGAAATAAACAGCATTAAATAAAATTGTATGCTGTTTTTTGAAGTTTAAATGGCAAAACGTTGAGCTTAATTTGGTCCAAAAACATAAATTCTTGCGAGAAATAAACAGCGTTAAATAACACCCAAGCCCACACCGAGCCGAGCCGGCCGGACGGCGGTGGCAGCGCGCATGGGGAGCCATCTCTCTCCCTGAGCTGTTTAACCTCTCATAACAAGAGAACATATATATATAGCTCATCTCCTCTCTAACTTCCTGATGTGGGATGTTTGATATATTCTTTGTTTGCACACTAAGGCCACGTAATGGGCCATTTCTTTTCACAGATTCATTTTAAGCCCATTGGTTAATTAGATGATCCAACAACACCCACACGCTTTTGAACAAGATTTAATATTGTCGCCCGCAACCCACCAAACAATAACATGAACTTCTGCCAACAATAAGAGCACTTCTCTCTAAAACCAAAGAACCCAGACTTTATAACCCAGCAAGATAGAACCATTCTAGAGTCACACACTCTTTCGGATATAGCGGCGACGCACTTCATGCGACAAGACAATACCTCATTAAAAGTCCTACAAAGAACACTCCAATTTCA
>CAKOAT010278600.1:2906-31208 GCA_932364175.1 Eruca vesicaria subsp. sativa | reverse complement strand
TATCTTCTCTTGTCTTGTATCTCCTAGATTAGTCTTTAAATAACCTTTGTAAGTGTTCATTTTAAGTTAAGGAAATAAGAAATCCTTCCTACACTCTCTCTCTCGTTAACACACTCTCTCTCTCTTACTCTCACGGATTAAACTCTGATTCTCTCTCTTGTTCTTGAGCTAAACACACTTGTTCTTCATTAAACTTACAATCCATCACGTGAATGACTATGTTTCGTAACATGATCAACAACAATCTGTTTAATTTAGTGGCTGACATACCCTTTATGGCATCGTAAGATTCCGTAATTAAAATAACAAAACAATCGATCATAGATTGATTGAGTGTGTCGTATCGTTACGTTTCGTTTACGATGCCGTATTCATATGCATGATCATGAACGCACACTTTAACAAATACCATACGTTTTGAGTGCCGTACATTTAATTACGTTGGATTATACTAATCTCATGAACACTCTTTAAAACGGATGAAACCGTATATGTTCATGAACTAAACCGAGAATGTTCTTAACATTTTCAAATGCCTAATGGGTGAATTAATTAAATCTAAGATGGCTCTGATACCAAATGAAAGATTAATTTTTATGATTTCTATAATGAAATCTATCCCAAGACCATAATCTAGATTTAGTTTTAATTCAACCCTAACTATTTCTCTAAGAAGAAGAAAGAGACACTAACCTTAATCCATACTTAATTTGGTTTGCTATTGGAATCAATTCACCAATTGATTTTCTCCTCCCTCTGGCCTTCAATCCTTTATGATTCCCTTTGATGAATAAAGGAATCCAAACCCTTCTAATCACGTTTGTTTTCTTTATGGTGGCTAGTACGTTTCTTGCGTAATAATTTTATTACCAAGACACACGTAGCTTTTCTTGTCTTTTCTCTCTTTTTAGTAACCACCACCAAACGTGAGTATATATATGTGTTGTTGTGCCTTTCCATTAATCATACCTTTTCCTTTATACTCTTACAAGCATAAACTCTATTTTATATGTGACTAATATATTGAAGCACAACTATAACACATATTTATATATATAACCATTATAGAAGAATCCATTTATAATTAAACAAGGTAAGAGAGGAGGGTTATCAATACACCCATATTCTAATTCTTTTATCGAAACCGATCCATCACGATATCGTCTTTTATATTAGAACCTAAAACATTAATATGAACTTGAAATTTATATTAAACCAATAGACACATAGGTCATACAGAATATACAATATTCTTACACACAAAGCCAATATTTTTGCTGGCAAAGCTGTTGTGTGGTTCCCAGAAAGCCAATATTTTTGCTGGCAAAGCGGTTGTGTGGTTCCTTTGTTCCTCTCCCACACCAAAAAGAATAGCCATGATGCTTCCAGGACCTGACGGAGACGTCAATATCAGTTTGTTTCTTACTTTTTTGATTTCATATCTGTTTTTGAATTTTAGTTTCATGCTTGTTTTCAATAAGAAATAAAAGCCTGTTTAGTAAATGTGACAAACATAATTCGTTAAGGGGACTTTGTTTTTCTGAATTCTATCTTTCAGAGAGAAAGTTATCTCTTGTTTGTAATTTCGATCTTAGTGGAATCTTGCTTCTGTTTTGATGGATTCTGATTTCGGCATATGTTGACTTTTTCTCTTTCAATGTTATATCTAGATCTTTTCTTATGTTTACTGTCTCAGATTTCTTTTCTTTTTGGATGTTAATGTTAAGATAACTCAGATTTCTTGTTCTCATCTTCTCCTTCCTCTCTGGTTTTCAATCTTTCCATTAATTGGCTGGATCTTTCTGTGTTTTGCTTGAGTTTTCTTTTTAGAATCTATGCTTTGTTTATTAGGCCTAGGAGATAGGATTAAGCAAAGTTACTCTGATTTTAAGAACTGAGTTGCTCAATAGCTGATTTTTTTAGTGCAGCTCAGCTGCTATATCATCTGAAGTTTATAGATGACTGAGTCATTTTCGATGAAATGATGCAAGTTTACTCAATCTCAGTGGTGATTTCAGAGAAGGGTAAATAAGATCACTCCAATCGTACTCGGAGCAAGCAGCGAACTGAAGCTTATACCTAGTGTTACTGAATTTTCCTAAAGTGGAGCTTTGCATAATGGTTGTGGTGTCTAGAATCGGATTTGGCCAAACAGATTTCCGGTGGTGAACTGCAAAGGTGTGATGGAGGGACGGAGATTCCAATAAAAGTACTTTGTGGAGATAAATCATTTTCATCTCATCTCTAGAGCTTCCATATACCTACACTTGTTGTATTTTCACTTGTCCTAATATTTATTGGGTTTTAGAATGTATTGGGCTTAGACTATTATTTGTAATGGACTTTTGGCCTTAGCAACGAATTGTTAGACTAAAAGCCATATAGAAAATCAATGCTGATATGTCATCCTCTCCTTGCAGTATTTGATGATGTGGCAATCTACAAAGAAGGAAAACCTTCTTTATATATATAGATAGATAGATACCCAATTGAGCATAAAATTATATCAATCTAAAAACGGCATAAAAACTTTCAAAAGCTGACATAGACTAACATTCTTAAAATTATTTCATTTTCACATTAAACCTTCAAATTGTCTTTTGTATCATAAAATATTTTCAACTTGACTTACTCATTCATAAATTCAAAAACGTGACATGTTGACCTATAAATAAGGAGACGCGTCAATTTTTTTTCTTATAATAGTTTTATGTATTTAATTAATATATTCAATTAATAAGAAATAAATATAGAACATAAATTAAAATTAGAAATATAAAATTAATAATCTATTTTTTTCTAATAAATTAAACCAATTTTTTTTTTTATAAAATGAAATTTTTGCAAAAAAGAAGATTCTTTTATTATTATTTTTTTAAAAATAATATAAAATATGATATATTAAAAAGTGGATTTTAATTTTTAATTATTTATTTTTCTATTTTAGTTGTTATTAATTGATTATATTAATTAACTACATAAATATTTTTTTAAAAAAATCATATCACCAATGACATTGGCGTCTGAAACCATTATTATTCATATGTGAGAAAAAAATATTTTTCTATCAATCAAGCTAAGAAAATTAGTATTCATATGTGAGAAAATTTATTTTTCAATCAATCAAGCTTACATTAAAATTCTACTATGTTCTATCAAAGTAAGCTACAAAAAAAAAATTCTGATGTATTTCACGTAAAATCTTTCATCTTTATTATTCTAATTTTTAAAATAAAAAAATCATCCATAGTATCAGATAAATTAGATAACTATAGATAAAATTTAATTTTTACTATAATTTTCTATTTAGATATTTACTTTTACTACAATTTTAGATGTATAGAGAGCTTTTACATACCTTGAGTAATTTGCATATCTAACACTATTAAAAGGGGAATATGAAAGCATGAGAAGCTGTCCACGTGGGGATAAATATTCGTCCAATAGGAACCAAGATTTCCGCCATGTCACTCCTTTCTCTCTCTCCTCGCAAATCTCCCTATTTTTCTTCTCTGGTTCTACGCTGTTTCATCTTCTCAACCGAAGTCTCTACATCTCTGTGCAATGAGGTTTGTTTCGCCTTCCTTTATATCTGAATTTTTTCACAGAATTTTCAACACTCTCAAACTCGAATTTTGCGATGACTTTGAACAGAAAAACCACCATCTCCGGCTATCTTAACTCCAAGCAACCAAACATAAATGACGAGCCGATCAAACATGGTGGCAAATCCGGTGCTTCCTCTGCCGAGCCGATGAAACGTACTAGAAAATCCGGTGGCTCATGCGCCGTACCGATCACACGTTTCTTCTTCTTATCTCTCTCTGTCCCTTGATTTTCCTCAAAGATCATATTTTTGGGTGATTTCAGATTGATTGTAGGAGTAGCTAGGTTTTGTAAACTAGAATCCTTTAGGAGTTAATTTGATTCATTCATCAATTCGATAGGAGATTAAAGAGGTTACTTAGAGCACGTGTTCTTCTTCTTCATTGAATTGAATTGAATTGAATTGGCGTTAGATACCCAGAATTATGAAAAAATTACTTTTTGATTGGAGATTTGTAAAAAAAAAGGATGAGTGGTTGGTGGGAAGTTCAAGCTTGGTCGAAAGCTTGGAAGTGGAACCTTTTGGTGAAATCTTTCCAGGTCTCGATTCTTCTTTCTCTATCTCTTTGTTACTTTGTTTGTCTTTGCTTTTCTCTAACCTCTGTTTCCTTCTTGTGAATTTGTCTTTGGTTCAGGGGTGAATGTAAAATCTGGAGATGAAGTTGATGTTAAGCTCGTAAGATGTAATACTTCAATTTCATTGTTGCATTTAAAGTCGATAATATGTCTCATCTTTTGTTGTTGATATATGATAGGAACCTCTTCGAAGTAGGCATCCTCAGCTTCATTACGAGTCAAAGATCTATATGTTTCTCCAAGGAGGATGTAGTTATTATAATCGATAGCTTCTAATCGATTTCTTTGCGTCATTGCATGAATATTCTGGAGAGTGGAGATGCTGTTGAATGGTCTGGAGAGTGAAGACACACATGTAGGGTTCATTTTTTGTAATCATGCACCGTCTATTTCACCAAAGTTAGGTTGATTACTCTGTTTGATCTGTTAACTGTTAATTTTCAGGTTAGAAGCAGAGAAAGAAACCCATAAGAAAACAAGCTAATTGATTCAATAAAACAATGTCAGAAAGAGTATATAGACCTAAATCTAAGGTACTTCTGGTTCTTTTGCTGTGACCTTTTTTTCTAATTCAACCTTATTAACTTTACGAGTTTGTAACAACATTAGGTGTGGTGGATGCGATGAAAAATTCATTCTACTTATAGACGGAAGGTATCACCAGGTAATGTTACAAATCATGACCATTCATTTCTAGACATTATAACATTCACATCCAGCAAAACTTGCAATGGAAGATGCAGCTTTTGTGAAACTGTTTGTCTGTTCCTGATGGAGCTCCAACGTGATCAGTTTCTGCTAAACAAACTCCATCTGAAGCCAAGGTTTGTCTGGTTTTTAGGTTTCAAATATGTTTTCTCTTATCTATCCCCTAAGCGTTTGTCTGGTTTTTAGGTTTCAAATCTGTTTTCTCTTATCTATCCCCTAAGCGTTTTTCTGTTATGTGAAGCTAGGAACGAAGTATAAGTTTGTGGAATTCCAATGACTAAAGAAGGTATGAGATAATTTATTATATGGTTCTATAATTGACATTAAATTTTAAAGTGTCAAGAATCCAAGAATCTGGCTATAAAAAGGATTTGTTTACCATCTCAAATTATTCTTGCTACTGATGGAAATTAGCGTAGCCAAGCTTAGCTGGCAAAGTTTCACAGCGTCTGGGCAAAGAAAAATGTTGGCGTGTCAAATGGCTGAAGAAAAGTGACAATGAACAATGCAAAGGAGGTCAGATGACTTTATACAACTTTTTTCATCGCTAAGTCGGTATGAATGACTCCAATATTTTTTTACTTTGATGAGTCTCTTAGGTCATTATGCCCATGGGACCTTATTAACCCAGTGAATCTGTTTGATATGCTGAGCCATACCCTATATAATGATTATTCCCCTTTTCAGATTTCTTAAATGAAATTAATGCTTGCTATCACCAAACTCATGGACACGACTTTGGTGTTTCAACCGGGTGGAAATCTTTTGCCAATTTATATAGTGTAATCATTGAAGTCATATTTAATTCTATAATACTCATGTAAACTCATCATCTGACATGATATTCTCATTTTGCTACTGATCAGGTTGTACCAGGGGAGTTGATGGTTGTGACAGGGGTTCCTGATTTCAAAAAGAATGAATGGATTTATGCTCTGTTTGCGATGAGGCAATTTTTGTCCTCTTCGGCAGAGAAGCACTGAAGCTGGTGATCGGAAGACAAGCGTTAGACGTCATGAATGAGATGCGAGAGGTAGGTGCAAGCAATAACCACATAACTACATTTCCATAAGACAATTCTTTTTTTTTTTTGTGATAAGCTGCTGATAATGTCTCCAACAAAGATGCTGCCATATCAACGCCGATGCAAATTACAAGTGAAGCCCACTCTTTAGTTTCAGTTCAACTCGCAAGACGCTAACGTTTTCAAGCATTTTTGCGACCCCTAACGGTTTCAAGCATTCTTGCGAAAGTGTCTTCTAGACATATTATTAACTTATTATACATCATCTGATTTAGTTATTAACTTATTACTGAAGAATATATATTCATAAAAGTTTAATCACTTTGATATATTTAAATATGTAAATTTTGAAGACCAATAGTTATTTAGTATTTAGAGGATGAGGTTAAGTTTATAAACTTCTATAAATATTTTATAAATGTTTCTTAAACATTTTTAAATGATTTAAGAGAATTAGTTTAGTTTTATTTTCATAACAGATTTAAGATATTAATGATTTTTTTTTCAAATGAATTTTAAAATGTATCAAAATTTATGGTAAAATTAGAAGTTCTTTAACTTAATAACATTTAAGTATGTAATATGTTTGTTTGTACATGAACAATTTAGTATATATGATACATTATAAGGCACATGAGTTATATTTTGGTCGTTTTAAGTATCTTATAAATATTTGTACTATTTTAATACAAAATATCAAAAATGAATAGCTGGAAGCAAAATCACAAGGTGAATCTTAATTATTGTTTTTAATAAACTATAATTTGATTTATACTTACCAATTTTGCGATTGTACTATAAAAGATGTTGATTAACACAATTTTTTTCCTTAACTAGATTTTGACCCGCGCTTGAAAGCGCGGAAATTTTTTATGATTAAACATTTATATAATTGAGTTTTGTCTTAATTTAAAGAATATTTTGATATAAAATCAGTTCACCAAAATTTGTGGTGATGATTGTTTTTCATTAGTTTTTAGTTTCAGTTTTTATTTTTAGATTTTGGTTTTTGGTTTTTGGTTTTTAGTTTTTAAGTTTCTACTTTTCATTTTCAGTTTTTGGTTTGGGTTTTTAATTTTTAAACCCGCTGAGTTAGTTTGAACTAATATTACCAACAAACAAATATCAAATAATCGAACATCTAATTTAAAACTGAAAATATGATAACAATTTTTTAAAAAAAAAAATTGAAATAGTTTATTTTGTAAATAAACAAAGCAAAAAAATATAACATGTGCTTTAAACTTTTGGTTTTGAATTTTTGTTTTTAGATTTGGTTTTTGGTTTTGCTTTACAATTTTTTAATCAATAAATTATTTAAGAAAAATAAAACAATAAATTATTTAAAAGTTACCATTGAAATTTATCAAAACAAAGTGATTGTTATTTAAAATAAAAAAATATATTAACATTTTTTAAAGTACATGATTTAAATAAATGATTAATAATAGATATTTTTATTTTGTTAAAAATATTAAATACCTTTTGGGTCTGAAAATAATAATTGATTTTTTTGATCTTTTAAGGTGAAAAGTTTATTCAATGTTTTTGGAGTTTTTTCTTAATACTAAGCCAAAAAACCAAACTATATAATTTGTTCAAAAAATAAAAGTAAATTCTAGACTATATTCCATAAATAACCACTGGTTTAATTTAAGTATAATTAGTAGATTTCCATATTTCATATTTTGATGATATATATTCTTTTAGAACATTCCATATATGTAGGAGATATGTGTTTTTGGTATACACATAGATATCTGTCATATTTTGAAGGTAGTTTACATTAAGGCTCTTTACATTAATTGTGTCGGTTTAATTTAAGTAATACGGTTCAATCAATTATATGATTTATATTATTTGTAACATTCTAGAAAATGTTCAAATTTAAATGACAACTTGTATTAGTAGATTGAAAGAATGACTCTATTTTAATAGAGTAGATGGCCGGGGGGGGGGGTCAATAGAATAATTGACGTATACACAAATATATAACAAACATTTGGTATCTAATATCTACAATGTCTTCTATTTTCATTCTTGGAAAATCAAAAATTAGGAACCTCATAAAAAACTAAAAATATTTGAGAAATAATTTTTAGCGGAGAACAAAATATAGAAAATAATATGTTATAGAGATATTTACTCTTCATAACATAAGAACCTCATGAAGTGTTTAATTGGTAGAAGCTATGGATTTAATTACTTTGCTTTATAATATACTAGGGTAAACCCGCCCTACGGGCGGGCGAATATATATAATTTCTTTTTAATGTTTAATTTATTTTAAGTAAAAGTAGTATTAACATTTATATTTTTTTTTGAAAAATTTAACTATTTATTTTACTATAGCATTTTAAAATATAATTATTTATTGTTAAAATATTTATTGTAGTCTAATTATAACTATAAATCAGTAGATCTTCTTAAAGTTACAGAGATTGGAGTTATTAGTAGAGTAAAATTATTTTTTTCTCAGTTATATACTGTTTGATAAATTAAATGATTTTTTATACATTTTCTTAAAACTTGATATAAAAGAAATAACATATTCCTTATAACCAAAAATATTTTAAGATCAATAAATAGATATTATGAAACTAATCTAACATGTATTTGTGCAGCATCCTGATATAGTTTGTAACTTAAGCTCTTGTCCTCTTATCTCTACCTCACATTAGGAGAAAATCTCTACAATTCACTTGTTTGGATGATCATTTTCTTCTTATCACTTATTCATTATAACTAAAAATAGTTTAAGATAGATAAATAGATAATAATAATATGAAACTATCATTGCTATTTACACATTACATGTTTGTTAGAAGCTTACAGGTATTATTATATATTAAAAATTTTGATTAAAATTTTTGAAACAAATATTTGTCACTAACTTATAAAATAAATTCCTAACAATTTTACTATACATAATTAAATTATTTTATATTGATTGTAGTTTATTGTTGAAATCAATTATTGATCTATAAAAGGTGCTATCTACAAACTATCTGAGAAAGAAGCTTATGCTATGCTTTGCAAATGACCCTATCAATTACAATGTATGATGAATCTAATGTTGAAGTAAGCTAGCCAGCTTGTGATCGTGCATGTACTTGAGAGATAGAATTTTGTTTCTCATAGCCTTGTTGACTTTTCTCTGCATTTGATCTATTGCTGTCAAAACGTGTTGATGTCTCCTAGCATTCCTCTTCCTCCAGACATGATTGATTATAGTGTAAAACAACATTTTAGTCAAAACAAATCTATACTATGAGTCCGAGTGCCTCTCAAGTGCTGAATAGTCCACTGTAAATTCAGATTGATGATTTTGTTAATTAGAATCTATATATGTTGTAGTAGGTGAAGAAGACGTTTGGTATTGAATTATAATTATTTAGTAAATTTTTATTTGAAAATATGAGAAATATAAATTTATACCATCTGCAGTCATCTCCACACGATATGTAGAACAAAATATATAAACGGATGACTATACACTTGACTTAGTTCCTTGGCGATATAATTAGAGCAATACAGTAGAAGAACTCTCTAGTGCCTTTTTTTAGCTAACTATATTTAAACTTGAGAACCAAACAACCTAGAATCTCTCTGAAGCAGACTACAAATCATGGATGGAAACCTCTCACCCTGTTTCAAGTAAAGGTTGGTAGCATTCATCATATGTGTGGTCGTTTCAACAAAAGTTTCTACATGATCAGAACCAGTCGAGACTCAGCCTCTTGCCCTGCATTGTCCTCTGCAGCCTGAAAACAACAGCAGAAAGTAGAGCTGCCCAATCTGCAGCCTGAAAACTATGTAAGCATTCAGAACATCACCATATCTGATTTCAGGCATGTGAGACACATCGTCATTGAAGCTGCGCACTTGTCCTATATGGCAATATCAATTGCTCGAGGATACCAACACACTGCATTTTTAACCAGTAAGCAATGTTAATACAAATGAAAGGAGTAGAGAACTCTCAAGTCACATGACACAAAAGATATATAGTTTGAGTCCCACAATGGCCAAATCAGTCTCTACAGAAGTTGATAATGAAACTGATCTAGAAGTCGTGATCTCACACCTAGTCAACATACTTTTATAAAAGAAATTCGTGGATGCTTCTAGCGATTAACACACTAATCTTAGGATTTCAAACAAATTAATCAAAAAATCTCGTTCACTGAAAATTCTAGAATTAAAGATACAACACATGTCCGATAGTAGGAGATTCTTGATGGCCGTGATGATTTTCTTACAAATGTAAAAATTAAAACACAGCAAGAAATACTAAGATGAGTATGTTCGCCGTGATTACCTTTCTTATCAAGGAATAGCATGTCGACACACATTAGCTCGCCGCCTCCCTCCCAAAATCTCAGAACTCAAACTTTCTATGATACAACTTCCGGGGCGAGAAACACCTAAGGAGGCGTTTAAGAAAAGAGTTTGCAATTTTAATCTCTGTAAAAGTGTAAGAAATATAAAGATTGTGAAAAAGAAAGCATCATCAAAAAAGGTATTCAATAAATAAATAAATCAATTGAAGAGAGTTTGATATTTATCAAGAAGAATCATGAGATTGAGAAACTTAAAAAAAAAAACAATGAATCCATGAGATTGAGATCGGGAAACCTCCGCATCAAGAAGAATCATGTCCAACCCCACCAACACGAATCTCAGCAGTTTCACTTCCACGGTGGAAGAACGGTGGTCGGCCTTCAAATCACGGAGAAGAACAAATGAGTTAGCTATAATACTACAATTAAGTTTTTGAGATTATCGAAACTGTGAGGACGATAATCAAGGAACAAAGTATTACCTATTTATAAAAGGAGAAACACCGCCTTTTAGATGGAATTAAATTAAATGAGAGCATCGTGCCTGAGGACGTGGATGGAGTTAATAAGAGCCTTGACTCAATACAGCTCGCAACGTCTCTGAGGATTCATTCATTGGAGATGAAACGACAAATCGAAGACGACACAATCAATCCTCAAGACGATTCGTATGACCTGACCTTCTGAATCTCCATTGTCAAATTAAACCCGGTTTTCTTGTTAGCGGATCAAATGCTAGAATAGACCAAATGGACTCAAAAAAATCTATAATAGACCCCTCTCTTTTTCAATTAATTTATATTTAAAAAAAATAGAAAAAAGTAAGGAAATGACCATTATCCTTACAAAAGTTGATTAAATTACCAACCCAACCAGATACAATTCGACCCAGATTGGATCCGGGTCGGATCTATTCCCAAAACCCTAATTTTTTGTTCTTCTCCCTTTTCAACCATTGATGGTTCAGTTTTTTTCAAATTTTTCATCTCAATTTTTTTTTCTAAACAATCTCGATTCTCTTTCCCAGTTTGTATCTTCTACATCAACAATCATCATTCTCTTAATCAATTACCAATCTCTCTTTTTATTCTCCATTGATACTTTCTCATCCAAAATTGAAACTAAAAAAAAAATTGAAACTAGTAATCATTCTTATCTCAAATATATCAATCTTAATCATTTTTGGTCAAATCCATCGACCCACCATCCTCTTCAATCAATTTACTATGTTTTTAAACCGAACCTATCATCAATATATGATATTCACGACAATGAAGAACGCAGAGTATTACTAGTACAACTAGTATAACTCAAACGAATATAACTGGTAAAACTAGAGTGTGTATAACTAGTATAATTGGTACAACTAGAATGCTTATAATTAGTATAACTGATACAACTAGAATATATAAATTTTAAAAACTAAATATTACAATTAAATGGTGAAATTTGATTTTTTTTGTTACCAATATTACAATTAAATGGTGAAATTTGATTTTTTTTTGTTTTTAGCATATGAATATTTAGACAAGAGGATGATGTGAAACTACCAGCAGAACATCAAGCCGATCCCGATCATTCCCCGACACTATCAGAAGAATTGCCTTCTCTGGATGATGGAGAGGGTACGCCAAGCCCATCACTTCCGATTGAGCTACAAAAATCACAGATTCAAACACCCAGTGAGACAGAGAATTCACTGCAAGCTCCATTAATTTCTACCAACAGAGAGTCAGGCTCACCTGAAGCTGCCATTAACAATGACACACAAAAACGGTAAACAAATCAATTTAAAATGGTTTTGGAATTGTTTATGATAAGTTTGAACTAACAAATAGGAACCGTGAACAGATTGGATCTAACAACAGAGATTCAAACCCACCTGAAGCTGCTGCCATTGACAATGACGCGCCAAGAATGGTAAACAAGTCGATTTGAAATGGTTTTAGGAATATTTACTATAGGGTTAAATTAACAAATAAGTAGTAATTATATAAGAAGTGTAACTAGTACAACTAAGAGAATGAAAATAGTTCAACTGGTATTAAAATGTTGTAAAACAAAATCAGTATAACTAGTAAAACCCCGCTTTTTATAAGTAATATAACTGGTACAACTATCAAATGTATAACTAGTTTACCTAATACAACTAAGTATTGTATAATTAGTATAACTTGTACAACTAAGGGATTTTGTGTGATATAAGTCAGTTATTCAGTGTATTTTATTTGTGTTTTCAGGTTGAGGAGACGATACGGCTGGTCCTACGGCTGTAGAAGCTGACAGACTTGTTGGCTTTTTCTTCAAGCCGAGTGCATATGAGAAGGGTTGCAAGCTCTCCTCAAGGTGCAACCTCTACCATTTTCAGGACACGATCAAATATTTTCATGAGTCAGAGAAGAATTGGTTTAAATAGTTATTTGTTTGACTAGTTATACTACTAGTACTAATTTACTGTTTTTCTAAATCATCTTTAATCTCGAAGTCGAAGAAGACAGTAATTGTACTAATTGTATTGTATCATATAATTATACAGTTACCTTAGTGATACCACTTATTTATGTTTACATGATTTGCATGGTTACTATGTTTTGTTGTAGATGATATAGGACATGAGTGATGCCATATCGGTTGAGGAATCAACTAAGGAGGATTGTAACTGAAAGAAAAAGCTTGAGAAGGATGCAATTGAAAATGAGGGGGCAGTTGGAAATGAGGAGGAGACAACTAGTAAAACTACTCATCTTAATATTCAACTATAATGATTAAAACATGATACACATTAAAACATGATGCACAATACAAAAAGAAATAACATAGTTGTACTAGTATTATAGTTGTACTAGTTTGTACATAGTTGTACTAGTTTTTGAGTTATACCGATTTGTACATAGTTGTATTTCGGCAGTGAAATCAAAAAAACTAGTTGTACCACATAAAATTTAAACTTACTTCAGTTGTACCACTTCTTGATGTGTACATGCATATGCCCTAATACAATGAAATCACCAGTTTTATTAAAATACATTTCATGTATGTTTTCCAAATGTTATGTGGACAAAGAAGTTGGCAAACCTTAAAAGCATAAGGTAGATTATGCAAACTTATATGATTGTGTTATAATTACAAAAAAAAAAAAAAAATATAGCTAATCTAATTAACAAACCTTTATTAAATATAAGGTATGTAATGTAAAACTAATGTAACAATATAATAGTTGTAAGAGTTTTTGAGTTGTATCGGTTTGTACATAGTTGTACTAGTTTTTGAGTTGTACCAGTTTGTAAATAGTTGTACTAGTTTTTGAGTTATACCGGTTTGTACATAGTTGTACTTTGACAGTGAAATAAAAAAAACTAGTTGTACCACATGAAATTTAAACTTACCTCAGTTGTACCACCTTTTTATGTGTATATATGTCTTCGCCCAATACAATGAGATCATCGATTTTGTTAAAATGCATTTCATATATGTTTTCCCAAAAATATGTGGACAAAGAAGTTAACAAACCTTAAAAGTATAAGTTATATCATATAAACTTATGGAGTTGTGTAATAACTTTTAATTTTTTTTTCAGAACTTCAAATATATTAGGAGAAAAAAAAACTGACTACATACCATTTTGGATATTTGATAGTATTCTCATATGGAATACCAAATTGGTTTGCCAATTTTTTGAAATGTCCAAATTGTACCAGTTGTACCAATAATACTCATCTAATATATAATAAAAAATTATAACAATTATATCAATTCTTTATATGTTTAATTTTAGAAGTTGTACCAATATTTTCATAATAATATAGCTAATTTAAGTTTGACCAAAAAAATATAGCTAATTTACGTAAGAGACCTTAAATATAATATATATATATATATATAATGTAAAATTAAGAGTGTAACGTAATAATTTAACAAAAAAAATCAAAACTACAAATAAAATAGATGAAATTTTGTCATCATATACCAATTAGGATATATGTTTGTTTATTTCATATGTAAAATATGATTATTAGTCGTTTCAATTATAGTAATTGCATATTTTACATGAATTATAACATTTATATATCAGTTATACTAGTTATATTAATTTTTAACATGTTTAGTTATACAAGTTATACTAGTTGTACCCAATTTTCTCTTATCATCCGACGGATCAGATTACATCTCGCATTATCTGATCTAATGGTTCACATTCAACTTTCATTAATGGCAAAAGGGTAATTTTGATACTCTTGGTCCATGATAGATTAGTTTTGGTTGTTGGAGATTTTTTTGAACCCATTTGTCTCATTATAGATCTTGATCCCTTGTTAGCGAGGATAAAGGACAGATGTCAAATTACCGTAACATGATTTTGTGACATCGTAAAGTGACGTGGGTTAATGAGAAGAGAGTAGAGTTGTTCTTTATATATAAAGATACAGTAAAAGTTTTCTATTTTAGCGATAGACTCTATTGATGTAGGTTTATATCAACAACTTTCAAAACACTAAATGTAAAATTTTAGAAAAAAACAATTGTTAAAGCCAATCTGAGTTTTAATTGAAATTTTAATTACTTAGAACATGATTGGTAAATTAAAGTGGTGTTGCAAAGAAAGAAGTGCGGAAAGCATTCAAACTATCTACCAATCACCTTCAAAACTATTGTATTTTTCTCAACATTTATGAAACTACAGAAAAATATTCAATAAGCAATTAACTGTTTACCTTTTATCAAGCTATTCACAAAACAAAATATTTATCGTATCCAACATTTTTGAAACTGGAAGAAAAATTTGAACGATCCCATTTTATTTTTCATGTATACTTCTAGAAAAAATAGTTTTCTTGGTAAAAACTTAAACTCTTAGGTACTTATTATACAATACGAATCAGAAAGCATAAGTCCGCAAGATATAATGAACATAGGTGTTGGTAAATCAAAATTTTTAAATAATTGAAATTTCAATCTATTATTAATGTGATAATATTTTAAATAATGTATTTTTATCATTATTTACCTTTTGCATTCTAATAATTTAAATTTTATTTTAGTAATTTATATTCATCATAGTTTCAATATATACTATAACTTTAAATATTGTAACATATCATTTTAAAATAACATAAATATTTAAGACAATAAATAAGACAATGGTAACTTAAAATTAAATCAAATTTAACACTCAGTTGGACATGTGTGACCTTTAACCTAACTGCAATGTCAAATTAATGTTTGGTCTTGTATTCAAAACATTGATGGCAAGAATAAATTAATATCATCCGGATTATAAATCAATAGAATAAATAAACATTATTCAAAAAAAAAATGTATACAATCTTAAATTTATATAATATCATTTTAAATTTAAATAAAAAACAATTCATTTTATATACTTAATTTTCAAATTTTGATAGTGATTAATTTCTACCAACATTATAAAGATAGAAAATGTAAAAATACAGATTAAAATATTATAGTAGTTATTATGTAAGTTATATACCAAAAATATAATGAGGATTCTGTTAAAAAAACTAGAAAATCCATATTTTGTAGAAAAAAAGTTCATTATTATAATTATTTATGAAAGTCTTACTTGCATTAACTACAATGATTTTGTCAATCATTATCTTTTTCTATTTAATTTAACATTCTATTTCTTCTGATTTTAATTATATAATATATTATATTTATAAACTATATGATTGGAAATTTTGATTAAGAAACTAGCCGCGCGTAGCGCGGCCAAAAAATCTAGTTACTTTTAATAACAGTAAACTTTGATACTTTACACTACAAGAAAACATAAATGTAGCAAGGGCCGTTTTCGTGGTTATTTCCTCGTAAATGAGTTCGAGGAAATAACCACGAAATGGGAAACGTAGTGCTACGTTCATTGTAATTCATATTTTCTCGCTAAAGTCTCGTAACTTTAAGAGGAAAGAGTTCTTCGTAAACACGGGCCTACATTTCCTCGTAAGAGACACACAATATATTCCTGGTAAAATAGACGCTAATATATTCCTCGTTTAATACACGTAAAGCTTTCCTTGTTAAATATTCGTTAACCTTCGCCGTAATTTTCACGTAATTATTTCCTCGTAAAGTCCACGCTAAGTTTCATAGTAAATTCGACGTAAAATTAACGACAAATTTACTTCGACACTTATTTTTTATTCGCTGTTAATAATTAATTATAATATTAGTTACAATAATAAACTATTATTTTTAAAATAAAATTATAATAATAGAAGAAAGCGAAAGTATTAGTATTTAATTTTTAAATTTATATTACAACAAAATGAAATAAAAAGAGCTAGGGGTGGTTCTAGCAGTCGTCGTTCCTTCCGTCCATCTCGTCCTGGCGGTCTGGCTCTAGATTGCCCAATTGTCTCTCTCTCGCTGCTAACATCATCTCCAATTACGGATTTCCAGCCGCTAGAATGTCTAGGAAACCCTCGAGTGAACCCATTTGAGCTTGCATCGTGCTCAAATCAGAATGCGTCGCTTTCAACTCCGAACGCAGCTGAGCAGTCTCATCTTCTTATCGCTGAGCATAAGATGATGTCGCTCTTGGTAAATCATTAATGGAACCAATCCCAAATCTACGTCCCTTTTTCTTAGGGACGACGACCTTTAAAAATTAAAAAATTAATGTTAGCTAATAATAAAAAGTTAGATATTAAATGAATAATAATAATAAAAAATATTTACCTGCTCGTAAATCTCATCCATTTCAGCTGTGGATAGTATGACGGCTATCCCATCGGGGGCCTGCTGGGTCAGCTGGGTTTGACGCTTTCAATCCGAGCAACAACGTCGTTGTAGATTTTCTCGGATCTGAGATCTACAGTTTGCCCAGCCTTGTTCTTGTGGATCCTCTCGTAAAGTTCTTTGAGACATGGTAGAACTCTGTCTCTTTTGGCCTAAAAATATTTTTAAATAATTAATCAATTAAAATAGATATAACAAAAAGTTAATTAATTTAAAATTTACCATCACTAGACTGGCACCGGCGTGGGTGCTTGAACCGAAGAGTGGAGCATCGGCGTGTTGCCGTGCTCATCTTTCGTCAGACGGGAAGATGAGCAGCTGTTGGACACTCTGATCAACGATGGCAAGCTCCAATAATGGATGAGCTCAGCGGGTTTCCCATGCTCATAACCGTTGACCAGATAATTGTCCTTCCAGTTTGACATTGTGTCCAACAATTGTTTTTTTTTTTTTTTTGTCTTTTTCACAAAAGTGTGTTTCACGTCCTCATTTACTCCTATGGACCAACACCATTTTTTCTGTACACCAAAAATATTAGATTAAAAATTAGTCTAAAAGTATTTTAAAATTCATAATAATTAAAAATTAAAATAAATAACCACTTACAACAAACATTTTGAACCACGTCTTTCTGACATGGTTCGGTGTCGTTTTCCAGTTTCGATGTTCCCCGGGGAAGTAACCTTTGATCACCTCAGTTACGCTCCGAGCGACACGATTATCAACTCCAAACCTGAATTGGAAAAAAAATTAAAATTATTAAATATTTGAATGTTGTTATAAAAAAATATATTTTTAAACATGAAACGTACCAGAAAGTGCCTTATGCTCTGTCGGATGTAGGATTGGTAAACCTTCTCTGCATGGATGAGCGAGAAGGTCCTCGACAGTGTACCTAGCATAAGGAGCCGTCAGAGGCACCAGCAAGTTGGGATGAACTTTGACCGAAGCAGGAGGATGAGGAGGATGAGGAGGAGGAGGCACGTCCTTCAGAACATGATCCTACGCTGGTGGTGCAGCAAACGGAGGAACATGTGGTACAGAAAAAGGAGGCGACTGCGTGAATCTCTGAGAATACTTAGTCTCCGGGAGAGTATCCGGAACCAAAGAACCGGGAGCTGAAGAAGATGATGCGCCTATATGTAATGAGCCGCCGCTTTCGTAAGCTTATTCTTTCTAACCATCTGAAAAAATATTCAAAATATTAATCATTTAACCAAAAACATAAATATATTACTAATATTTTAAAATCATCAACCTATATCATCAACTAACTCTATAAACTTATCTAAAATCACTTAGCTAAGTTTCCTTAACTAATCACCTAAACTAACCACCTAAACTAATCCTAAACTAATTACCTAAACTATCTAGAGAGGAAGTAGAGAGGAATACCTTAAGAGGAGACTGAGATGAATTTGCTACGAATGAGAGAACTTGGATGGCTCGAGTTTATATAGGAAATTATGTTTCCTCGTAAACTACTCATAAGCTTAAGAGGAATTAACCAGGTGTTGGGGTCAAAAACGGTCATCTCGAAATCAATGGTTAAAACTACTTTTTCTACGAATGAGTCGTCGAACCAACCCCAGAGATAAGTCAAACCGGTCCACTTTGCCAAACGGGCGAAGTGAAAAGACCGAGCCACCCACCTCGCCCATCCGGCAAAGTGCCTGACGGGCGAGGTGGATCAGTCGTCACACTCCCTTTGGCCCGTTCAATGAGTTGGATCAAACCATCTACCTTGAACCCTCTGTGTATCCTCCTTTTTCGGGATCGACCGGTCTTGCTCTCGTTTCATCTCAATTTGAGCCATCGTTGGAACTTTACGGTTTCTTGAAAGAAGTTTGAAGTCGTCGTATAGAACGGCAGCGGTTAACTTAACACCTTAAGACTGCCCCGCTATACGAGTGATTCAAACGTTCTTCGGATTCGACGTTGTTTCTTTAAAGCGCACTTTTTATAAATCATAAAAACGGTTAAATCAGAAAACAGCCTGAATAGGACCAAAACACGACTTAGAAGCGCACTCGCAGATTTATGAGAAAATCAGGCCAGGAACAATAAGACGGTTTATCTTTTGCTCATAAAAGAAAGATTCCGAGATAAAAATGAAAATCGAGAAGAAATGGAAGTTTTTCGCAAAGTGATAAACTTGACCTAAGGCAAAAAATCGGAAGGAGAGACTGACCTAGAAGGCATATATAGGAGGAGTCAAGGCTAAAGGCGCATGGATGAGAATTTTAGACCTAGAGAACTCTTGTTAGCTTTAAGAAGATATGATTGCGGCAGCTAGACTAGCAAACTTATACTTAGAACATTTTTCTGTTTCTGTTTCTTGATTCTTATTGGTAGCAAATCTTTGTTCGAATACTTTCCTGAAAAATCTTGTAACTTCATCTTCCTTAATTAATAAAACGCCTCTGTGCAATCTTCATCGATTTCTCTGTTACTATTTCTTCTTCATTCTGTGTTCTTTAGCAGAGAATTTGCGATCTCAAGGAAAACTATGCTTTGCCTTGTTTTCCTCCGAATTCACTTTCCTAAACTTTACGGAAATAGACGGTGTGGATTCCATCCCCCACATTTTGGTGCTAGAAGGAGGGGGGGGGGGAATTTTCTAGCCTAAACATTGCTGGGCGATTGAGAAGCAATATGCCTAACCTAACAGGCAGCGATGTTATCACCTTCAAGGAGAGAGCAACGACCTATCAGGTCCAACCTCTCAATGACCTCCTTGTCATCGAGGTGACAATCCATAATGTCGATGTTGTATGAGTATTGGTCGATACCGGAAGCTCAGCCGATATCATCTTCAAAGACACCCTCGAGAGAATAAAAATCAACCCTTCCAAAATCTCGGAAGTTCCAAAAACGATAATAGGTCTCTCAGGGAAAGCAACCATGACGCTCGGCTCCATTAACCTCTCAGTTAAAGCCGGAAGCATAGTCAAAGTCGTGGATTTCTTGGTCATTGATCAACCTTCATCGTATAACGCGATCGTAGGAACTCCATGGTTGAATTCGATGCGAGAAGTTGCGTCAACTTACCACATGTGTCTCAAGTCTCCAACATATCAATGAATCGAGACCATCTGGGGAAATCAGAAAATCTCGCGAATCTGCTTCGCCGCAGAATTAAAACGCAAAAATTCATCGGCTGAGATTTTTCCAATAAAGAAAATAAAACCGTATGTTGGCAATGACGCCCTAGAATGAGACGAGACTGAGATCTTCTGACAGTCGCGAGTACTCGAAGCTCTAGACGGAACGCGCGAGCCAACATGCGAACCCGTTATCATGGTGTGCTTAGACGAAGCTTTCCCAGAACGCTGTGTCGAGATCGGCACAAACGTGAGTGAGTCTCTGAAGACCGAACTCATAGCCTGTCTGAAAAAGAACTTAACACGTTTGCTTGGAATGCGGAAGACATGTCGGGGATCGACATTAAGCTCACGTGTCACGAGCTCAACGTTGATCCAACCTTCAAACCCGTCAAACAAAGGAGATGAAAGTGCGGACAAGAGCGCGCCGTAGCAGTCAATGAAGAGGTCAAAAAACTCCTAAAAGTCGGATCCATAACAGAAGTTAGGTACCCTGACTGGCTCGCTAAACCAGTCATCGTAAAAAAGAAGAACGGAAAGTGGAGAGGTTGCGTTGATTGTGGGAGCCGGAATTCACACCGTTGATTTCTGTAAATTAAGGAACTTAGGGAAAACCCTAATTTCCCAGAGGTCCCGAATATCTGCTTAACAACACGCCAAGCAATTAGATTTCGATAAAGAGAGTAGAAACAATAAAAAATCGAGGTAAAGAATAAAGAGGTTTCTTATTCCGATTTTTCATAAGAACGGTACAACGAGGTAAATCCTTGGCTACAAGAGATGACAGCGAGTTTCCTAGTTCTAGCAACCTAAGACTAAAACCCTAGACGCAGCTCGATAACAAAAACGGAAAGCTGCCTAAATGCTAAGTTTTTCTGTTTGATGAGAGCTCTGCAAATTCTTTTCTCTCTCTGATCTGGTCCTCGACCTTGTGTTTATATACTCCTCTCCTAGGCAATTGGTCTTTCCTTTTCCTCCCCGATTCGCGCTTGTCGGAAATCTTCCATTTATCTCGATCTTTTCATTTTTCTTTGGATAACTTCTATTTTGTCTTCAAACTTGACATTTTCCCACTCCTGTGAATAATGAGTACACCGTCATCATATCTTTGGGTTGGATCTTGTCTAAAGTCGTGAGTGGGCCTTTATCCGTTTTAGGACTTTCCGAGCCATTTTGCGATTTAGCCATTTTATGACTTTATACGAGATCGTTCCATGACGCGATGCCGTTTTTATAAAACATCTCGGGTTAATCTTATAGTTTGGCAATGTTTGGTATTTCGTTTAACCATTTCCGTTTTATACGATTTACTCGAGGTTTTACTAGAAAAAAAAGTCTTTAGCAGCGTTTCTTATAAAACATCTAGAGTTAATCGTATATTTTGCAATGTTTGGTGTTTCATTTAAACGTTGCCGTTTTATACGATTTACTCGAGGTTTTACATGAGAACAAGCCTTTTGAGGTTTTTTCGTAAAACTCCAACGGTAAGACGGATCAAGACAAAACGAGATATGCTCTGATCACGGTTCAGAGTATGATTGAGTCGAGGGGCATGGACGGTTTGGTTCAGCTCGACAAGACGACGAACTGGTAAAGCACGTTCAGCTCGCCGGTTGGCGAGCTGGACAGGTCATTTCAGCTCGCCAACAGGTGAGCTGGTCAAGCACGGCCAGCTTGCCTGTTGGTGAGCTTGTCGGTTGTTCGGTTTCGATTGTTTCTCGTTTTCTCGACCCGAGATCCTCTCAAAGAAAATAAAGAGAAGAAATCGTAGAACATTGATTTCGAGGTTACCGTTTTTGACCTCATCGAATGGCTTTGGATTTTTGGGGAGTTTGGACGTTACGGCCGTTTCTTTCTAATTTGGCCAATCGGGAAATCGTGAATTGTTTTATTTTTGTCGTAACTGATTTTGAACCCAACAGTTACCCCCAGCCCGTAAGAATCGTAGAGTTCTTGCGAGCGGTTTGAACTTGTTTGGCAAGTTTGGTAAAATTAGGGAGAAATTTAACGACCAAAAGTCCGAAGGTGATAGTAGAATCTTGCTTATAAATATGTGGACTAAGTTTTCAAATTCTTTACTCACTTCGTTCCACATAATTTTATCCTAAGGTAGAAAAAATTTCTCTCTCTTTCTTTCTCTCTTTGAATCTTTCTATACTTGTTTGTTAAGCATGTCTACTAGACGAAGAATTTTGGAATGTGCCCATCTACCAATTTTCGATCTGAGCGATCTTGATTGTTCCGGTGGTAATGTACTTCCTGCACCGTTATTTTTAAGATTTACTGCAGATAATGAGGAGATCGAGAGGTATTTGGAGGCCGTGCGTGTTGCTGAGGTCCCGCGGTCTAACTTCTGGGTTCCTTCGAGGCTTAGATCAACGACGAGCAAAAATGTCCGAGCCTGAGTACCGTCCGTTCCCTCAAAGTTATGCGAAGCTCTCGCATGATCCCATATTCGGTGCAGTTTCGCGTTCCCGAATCTGGTCAAGATGCCAAGCATCCGCCTCCGGGTTACTTTACGTGCTACGAGGCATTTTTTCTCAATTGCCAATTGTGGTTTCCCATACCGTGGGTCATAGTCGAACTCTTGGATCTGTTTGGTCTGTCGATCTGTCAACTTTGTATCTCTGGGTTACAGCATCTTGTCGGGATATTGGTGCTGGGTTACGAGCGCGGTATGACTCTCAGCGCGGATTATCTTGAGGCTATCTTGCCGCATAGGCGCGCGAGCGAGGGTTATTATTATCTATCTCCGCGGGGGAAGATGTCGATCATTGAAAATTTTTCCTCGAAGGGTCATAATTGGGAAGAGTTTTTTTTTTACGTTCGAATCGATAGTTCCTCGGTGGAGGAAAGCTGCATCCCATGTTCATGAGTGAATGGGGGGGGGGAAAGGTATTTAGATTGCACGTTTTTGAGTACACGTTTTCCGAATTCTAACTTTGTGTTTTCCTTTTGCAGCGTTTGGTCTTATTACTCTAGAACCCAAAGATCTCGAGCAGGTCAAAAGCCTTCTCCTTGGTGGTCTGTTTTATTGGGGACACTTTTCTCCAAAGAGATTCCGTTGTGACGTTGCCTTCCACTTTTCTAATTCTCAACAAAGCAAGCCTGTTAGGTTGACTCAGAGCCAGGGATGGATAATGTTCCGAGGGAAAGATCAAGATCTCTGCAGGATACATGTGTTCCTGTCGACACGAGCCAGTGGTTTGATGGCTTTCCAGAGGGCCAAACCAGTGATGATACAAAGATCGATATCAGGGATTACATCGATTTCTCGATTCCCCCGTCCGAGGTTAGGCCGGCCGAGACGCCGTTTGAGAAAGAATCGAGGCTGGTTAACAAGGTTTTTTATCCTTTACTGATTTTTACGATTATTCTGTGTATGATCAGATAACAATAGAAAGATTTCTTTTGTTTGTAGGGTCTTCGTTTTATGAACGAGGATGCGAGCACAAGTAACGCGGAGATTCGTAGGGCCGAATCTAGAGTTGAGGCGGCACAAAATGAGGCTGCTCGTCTCAAAGGGGAGATTGACGCTAATTCCTTTCGCGCTCAGGAGTGGGCTGAGAGGGAAGTTGCCCGCATGAGGGAGGAATATGAGACCGATATTCGTCGTGTTACGCCTTGCTCGCAGAGAGGGCAATAGAGAAGTTTCTGAGGAAGTGAAGGTTCGCCGTGAACGGTTTGCAACCGAGTACTTGGGGATTAAGGATGTGCACAGGACCAACGCGACTATCGTGAGTGTTGTGGTGTAGTTGGCGGGTTACACCTTACCCAAATTGCAGACTAATCGTACGAGAGGGAGTATGCCAAGCAAAAGGCACGCTTGGATAGGAAGGAGAAGAAGCAATCCGAGCTCCTTGACTTTGAGGCGCGAATGTGGGCGCAGTGGGATCCCATTGTTGTGTCGCCGGACTCAGTTGAAGTCGGGACGGAGATCCGGGACGAATGTGGTGAGGTTGATTAGCCGGGGGCTGATGCGAATACTGGCCAATGTTTGGCGTCTAGGTTTTATGGATTCGACGGATGAGGTTTACGTCGTTTGTCGTAGTGTAATCGTTGTAGTATTTTTATCGGGAGTGGCCGTTGGTGGCTTCGAATCTCTGCCGCTGGGCGGCGTGTATCGGATGATGTTTATATTAATGAAATTTTTCTAAGTATGAAATCTTTTTTTTTGTTTAAGTCTAGAGGGAAGAATACGAGTTGTCGTCTCATACCTAACTCTTCGCGTGGATCGTCCTATTCAATTGCTCGTATCGGAATGTTTATAGCGCGATTTTATCCTAGTCGGACGTATAAGGACCAGTGGGTCGTATACGTTTCTTTAAGACGGCAGATGTGCTCGGCCGGGCCAATCGTCGAGCGTTTGTGATTTTATCGTCATGGATGAACTTACGAATATTTCTCTAAGAATTTAGGCGAGGTCTCGCCGATTCTTTTTGAAATATTGATGTTGATACGAAGTATAAGTTTTTGGTCGAAATCGACCAAGTGTTTTTTATATAACTTACTGCGGAAATAATTTCCCAAAGTGTTTGGAATTCGAGTTTGTTTTCGGATTATGTTTTTCGATAAGGAAGAGATTTTGTAATATTCTAACTTTTTCTTTATTGAAATGTTTCACAAAATTTTAGAGTACAAAGCGAATATTTTGAAATATGGGAGTATACGAATACTCGTATACGCACCCACTCCCCCTGTTTTAGAGAGGGGGATAACTGAACTTGGCTTTAGGTGATCTGCCTAGGTATCCCTTCCGAGAATCAAGCCATATCGTAGTTCTGATTGTTGGTGCGAGTGTGTTTACTCGATTATTGTTGATCGCTTTAGTCGCTGGTCGGTGTCTTTTTCCGGGGTTTTCTCCTCCGGTTGGGTAGAAGCGATGGGTTCAGAAGTTTGTTGCTTCTCGACTGTTGCCGATTCGGGGTCGTTTTCTGCGGTTGGCGGAGTTGATTTCGCCCATTTTGGTTTTACGATGGCGATCGCCATTTGCCTTAGCTTATATTCTGCTAAAAAGCAAGACCGCGACCGTCTCTGGCATCCCCAAATTTGCTGCGACTCCCATAGGAGTCGGGAATTTGATGCCTAAGAGGTACGTTGACGGAACTGCCTTTATGGCGTTTATCCAAGGCGTGCCTATGATTACGTAGTAGATGGCCGATCGATCGACGACTGAGAAAGTAACGATTTTGCTTACTTCTTTTAAGGCCACCGGGAGTCGGATTGATCCTAGAGTCATGGCCGTTTCGCCAGAGAAGCTGGTTAACGGCTTTGGTGTCGGTTCTATCTCCGTTAATCCGATTCCCATTTGCGTCAAAGTGTCGCGGAAGATCACGTTGACGGTGCTTTTGGTATCAACGAGTACTCGAGCGACCTCTAAATCGCTTATGACTAGGTGGATGATGTGAGGGTCAGCATGCGGGTGGTCGATGCCGGAAGTTTCTGCCTCTTCAAAGGCGATCACTGCTCTCAGAGTACCATCCGATGGTGTCTGCTTGGTCGAACCTGTCTCGGCTTTTCATTGGTAGGACTTGATGGACGAGATGGTATCTCTGTAGTATTGCGATTCACCGATGATCATATTGACCCTTCGGCAGTTAGCATCGTTCCCTCTCCCGCCTTGTCTTTGTCCGTGTTTCTCACCCGTCTAGTTCCCTTGAGGCGAAGTATCTGCCTGCGAGTTCCTATTGGTTTTCAAGGGGGGGGGGGGCGGTCGGAATCGCGGATGAGGTCCTTTACGCTGGATACTTCGGAGAGTTCTCCCATGAGCAGTTTTGTGACCAGTCTTGCGCCGAGAACTTTATAGTTAACGGTAGAATGACCGCGGGTCTGGTGGAAGTCAAAAAGGCATTCTCGTCGTAACTCAAATTCCTGGTCCACGTGTTTCCCGTAGTTCACGCTTGCTCTTATCCAGAGTGTATGGCATAGTTATGCGCCCCTTGGAGATCATGTCCCTCGTGATGGACATACTTGTCATTACGAGGATTTTTATTTTTCGGCTTTTGCTCAGACGCGGCGTCTTTTGCAGACGTTTTCGTCGGTTTATGCTGCTCCGCCAGGATTTTAGTCTCCTCTTCGATGACGATGAAATCAGTAGCTTTGTGGAGCGCGTCCTGGATCGTACGCGGTTTCTCGAGAGTTATCCACTTCTAAAAGAGCAACTTTCTTAGCGTGTCGATGGCAGCTCTGTCGCTTATTCGGCTAACCCTAGCCATGACTAATTTGAACTTACTCATGAAATCGCGGAGAGGTTCCACTTCCTTCTAGAATAAGCTCCAGAGGTCGGGATCAGAAGTATCTCGGTTTATGAACATTGAGTACTGCTTCAGAAACTCCAAGGCAAGCTGGCAGAAACTCCCGATCGAATTCTGTTGGGGTCAAAATCGGTCACGACGGAATCAATGGCTTCGCAGAAAAAGCATACAAGAAACTATAGACTTTCTACGAAGATACTAAATTACGGAAAACTCGTATCAAAGTATGAAATCGTTTAAAAAACCATGTTGAAGTCAAAATCGGTCACGGCGGAATCAACAACCAGAACTCTTGTTAGCTTTAAGAAGATAGGGCTGCGGCGGCTAGACTAGCAAAGTTAGACTTAGAACGTTTCTCTATTTCTGTTTCTTGATTCTTATAGTTAGCAAATCTCTGTTCGTCTACTTTTCGGATAAATCTTGTAACTTCATCTTCCTCAATTTATAAAACGTCTCTTTGCAATCTTCATCGATTTCTCTGTTATTGTTTCTTCTTCGTTTTGTGTTTTTAGCAGATAATTTGGGATCTCAAGGAAAAGTAGGATCTGCCTCGTTTTCCTCCGAAATCACTTTGCTAAACTTTACGAAAATAGACGGTGTGGATTCCAGCCCCCACACCAGGCCCGCATTTTTTCTCATAAAGCCATCGCTAACTTAACGAGGAATTAATTAGGCCCGTGTTTTTTCCTCGTAAAGTACTAGTTAATTAACAAGATATTAACCAGGCCCGTGTTTTATTTAACGAGGATTTAACAAGGTCCGCTTTTTCAGCCCACGAGGATTTTACGAGGAAATGGCTTAAGTGGAATTAACCAGTCCCACGTTTTCGCTTTACGTTGATTTTACGAGGAACTGATTCTTACATGGAATTAACCAGGTCCGTGTTTTCTCTTTACAAGGATTTTACGAGGAAAGGTTTCTAAATCCCTAAAAACCGAAACCCCAAATCCAACTTCCTTAACTTATAACCTCAATCTCTACATCTTCCTCAACCTCAAAATCTACTTCTTCATAAACCTTAATCTCTACATCTTCCTAAACCTCGATCGCAGCATCTACCATTTCGTAAAACATTTTTGCATCTATGTTAGGTTCTTCAGCTTCATCATAAACTACAAATGCATCACCTACCATATCATGAACCCTATCATAATCTACCATTTGTTCCTCCTGATAGTAACTATATTCATTATGTAATGATCATTCCCACAACTATAACCTTCCCCATGTTGAAACCAAATATAGTAATTTGGCGGGAAACCTCTATTTACTAAATGCTTCCAAACATTTTCACGAGGGTCTAGTTTTGAATTGTTGGATTTTTTGACAAGGACAGAACATCTTACCGGTTTCCTGCGTTAGCGGTGTAGAATCTGCTTGATGCATAAATGTCTCCATCCCTTCGAGATATTCTTTCGTCACTCTCCCATTACCATCTCTGCGTGTATACATCCACCTCTGTAACTCGAAAATATTTCCATCACCGGACATTTTTTTTCTTTCACGTGTGGGAACCGAAATCCACACCGTCGATTTTCCGTCAATTATGGAAACTTAGGGAAAAAACCTAATTTTCCCGAGGTCCTGGATCTCTGCGGAAATCACTAAAACAAACGAGTTTAAAGGAATATGGATGAACAACAAAGAATAAAGAGATAAGAAATTGTAAGAAAGCTTTTATTGAATAAGAATCGACAACCGTTACAAGTAGAATTGAAGAACTTAGACATTAAAACGTTCTAAGGATCTGAATTGCTAGTCTAAACGCTAAGTCCTAAATTCTAAGCTAGTAGCCGTCTCTTCTAGGTCTGATTTCGTGTGTGTGCTTCTGCCCTAGACCTCCTCTTTATATACTCCTCATCTTGGCTATCCGATCTTTCCATTTCGCCCAGATTTGACTTAAATCGGGAATTTTCCATTCTTCTCGA
>CAKOAT010278489.1:1971-30334 GCA_932364175.1 Eruca vesicaria subsp. sativa | reverse complement strand
GGCTTAGATCGCCAGCAGGCGATCTAGTCGTGACTAGATCGCGTTCTGCGGCGGTTTCGGTTTTTCGCGGTTTTGCAAAACGAGTTCTCGAGTTTTATAAAACGAGTTTCTCGAGTTTTTATAAAACGATCTTCGAGTTTTTATAAAACGATCTTCGAGTTTTTATAAAACGATCTTCGAGTTTTATAAAACGATCTCTCGAGTTTTATAAAACGATCTTTCGAGTTTTATAAAACGATCTTTCGAGTTTTATAAAACGATCTCTCGAGTTTTATAAAACGATCTTTCGAGTTTTATAAAATGATCTCTCGGGTTTTTATAAAACGATCTTCGAGTTTT
This sequence comes from Eruca vesicaria subsp. sativa, assembly GCA_932364175.1. Classification (NCBI taxonomy): domain Eukaryota; kingdom Viridiplantae; phylum Streptophyta; class Magnoliopsida; order Brassicales; family Brassicaceae; genus Eruca; species Eruca vesicaria. The sequence continues at coordinate 29,995 of CAKOAT010278489.1, read as the reverse complement.
ATAAAATGATCTCTCGGGTTTTTATAAAACGATCTTCGAGTTTTATAAAAGGAGTTCTCGAGTTTTATAAAACGATCTCTCGAGTCTTTATAAAACGATATTCGAGTTTTATAAAACGGTATTAATCATTTTATAAAATGATTTTGCGGAAAATAATGGTTCCATCTTTTACAGAAGCTATCGCAGACGTTGATTTCGAGATTACGGTTTTCGACACCAACAGGGTCCAAAACACCTCTGGGTTATATCGACACCTCCGGGTTATAAAGGCCTATGGGTCCTATAGAAACCTCTAGGTTAATTAAGACCTCAGGGTCCAAAAACCTCCAGGTTATATCGACACCTCCGGGTTATTAAGGCCTTCGGGATCTATAGACACCTACGGGTTATATAGAAACTTCCGGGTTCAAAAAGACCTCAGGGTCTAAAAGCGACCTCCGGGTTCAAGACGACCTCCAGGTCTAAAAGCAACCTCCGGGTTTAATGAAAGACCTCAGGGTCCCAAATGTTAAAAACTCCGAGTTTTACACTTTATATCTGCTTACCTCCGGGTTCAGAGAAAAGACCCATGGGTCTATTCAAAAACCTCACGGTTTTAGACAAACTACTTGAATCTCAAGGAGAGACCTTTAGGATCCCAATTCCTAGGTGTCCATCTACAGGTCCCAAACATCGATTCTCCGAGAACCTACACAGGGACCAGAGTCAGAAAGAACCCTCGAGTTCCCTTAGGACCTCCAGCCTATCATCGGCTCTCAACCCTAAACAAAGGGCCTGAGGATCCTTCTTCAAGGATTTTGAATGCTTCAAGACAAGACTTGGTGGCCTCGATGACGCCTGCATCTGTAGGGACAACCAGCTGAAAGAAAGCCCTCCAAAGACATCCCTCACGATAAGCCTACCTACAAGAAACCTCCGGGTTCAAAACGACCTCCGGGTCCCTGGACGAAAGTCCATCTATTCTGCGGGTCCCTGGACGAGAGTCAATGAAACCTCCAATTTATGAATAATCACATCCTTGAACCTAAGGATTTCAAAACGATATATCCCTAAACCTTCATATTTTGGGAGAGCATGCCTAGCATCCTCCGGGTTCCATTAAAGCACGACACACGGTCACCCCAGCATTGACTGCGGGCTACCTCCAGTGGCAGATTGCAAGGTTACATAGTTGAGAGTGGCCAGGAATCAATGGCAGAGTTCAACTAATGATTCTACCTTCTTTGTTCGGCATAGAACCTACAGCTCGCCGCAAACAACATGTCCAAGAGACCTACTCCGATACAATAATCATCTCCTAGTACCAAGTAGAACGTGCTGAATTCCCTCCCTTCCAAACATCCCCGTGCCAAGAGTCAAGGTACATTCCCAAGACAAGGCAAAAAGCTGCAGCTATAGCATCAAAACCTCCAATAGCATGAAGTATGCTATACGCAACAAAGGGAACCGACATGAAGACTTGCTGAAAGGCCATTTCTGCTTTTACAAGCTCAACGAAGATCATTTTCTTAATAGCAAAATGTATAAGAGGCGCAAGCAAGGGCAGCAGAATCAAGCATGAGAATCCTCACTTCTAGCCTCCGGGTCTCATCCAACCTCCTCACCCTCTTGATCCTTATCCTCGCCAAGATTCTCCTTCTCAGGATTCTAGTGTCTGGACCCATACACTCCTCGACACGATTCGTGGAGTGAGAGAATTCTACATATGCTCCAACTAAAGCCTTAGCCTGAAATCAAGGCGAGAGTAGCTACAGTCAAGACAACTTCATCAGAAACGATGGCACCATGAGCCTTTGGACCGTATTTCTCAACTGTCAATAGAGTTCCTATCCTAATCATGAGTAAAACTACATCCACATGATCATCGTTACTCATACCAAGCACACACCCATTAAAGCATGTATGAGAGTTTATCTACATTGGTCTAGGCCACAACATCATGGCTACAGGGTGTACTGACGAATATACTACTTATTCCAGACCGTGTCACTATGTGGGATCAAGGACTACTGTCCATTTTCCAGGTCATACATCTCCAATCAAGCTGTGATTCCTTTCAGACCGAGCGCAAATACATCTTAACACTACCAACAAGGAAGTTTCATGGCCAAAGCTACGAGCCGACGTCCTACTCCAAGTTTAGCAAGGAGCTTGATACCATGGTACAACTCGCAAAGTCCTATGAAGAAGATTATGTTATTTCTTGCCTCAAAACATCCAGAAAAAGGGGCAATCTGCTGGGAAAAAATAATCCATGAGAAGATTTTTTCAGCTTCTGGTTTCCAGGTTCCGGGCCCTGCGCCAGGTACCGGGCCCTGGTTTTGGGCCGGGTCAGATAATTCATCCTGCTCCAAGTAAAAAGGAAAATTTCATGATAAATGTGGACATTCATATTTATCATAATATGGTCGAATCTCCTTAAATCCAAGAGAAGAAAGAGGAAATATTCCAAGAAATATGGCTGCCTTTAAGAAATTTGGAAATATTCTACTATCTAAGGATATAATGAATATTTCCAAATTCTGTGAGAGAGGCACGACCTCTACTATAAATATAGGTTTATTTAACCTAAAAGATAGGGCAACATGTTCATCCACATAATTCAACCATTCTACAGCCGCCAAGGCAATTCCTTATACCTAAAGGACCTTCTTCTCCGATACTCTAATGAAGGATGATCCGGATGACTACTATCAGATGGATAAAACTCTATGCTCATGTCTGCACATCCACAAAAGTTCAAGACGTCCCTAATAGAGAGAGACACGATCTCATCATCTCAATAGCTGCCAAGGCAACTTTTCGTACCTAGAAGATAATCCTTCTCAACAAACCTATTACAGGCTGAATCCCTATGATAACCACAAACCATATGAAGATATAAGTTCATTGAAGCACGCCTGCAACCCCACTTATTGGCTCAGGCCACGTCCTCCAACTCATCTCCAGGAACACGCCATGTTCGCTGAAGGATACCGACGCTCCATGTTCTCTGAAGCATATCGACCATTCTACCATCTGTTCCAGCCATGTGCCCTCTTGAACAGATGACTCCTATTAACTACAGATCCATGTGCTCCCAATGCCCCGCGCCTCTCCAAGGCCATGCGCCTTTCCAAGGCCCTGCGCCTCTCCAAGGCCTTGCGCCTCTCCAAGGTTTCGTGCCTCTCCAAGGCCCTAAGCCTCTCCATGGCCCTGAGCCTCTCCAAGGCCCTATGCCTCTACAAGGCCCCATGCCTCTCCAAGGCAATGCGCCTCTCAAAGGCCCTGCGCCTCTCCAAGGACATGCACCTCTCCAAGGCCCCGCGTGTAATGACCCTCACGAACCAATAAAATTTTGGTCGAGAAAACCCCGCTTGACTAGTTTGGAGTTGGTATGATCAGATTCAAATAAAAATCAATCTTGTGAATTAACGTGTCGACATGACTATCGTGTGGTCGAAGAATCTTGCCCACTATTAAGCTGGACGAGATTTTCCTTGAGCAAGATGAGAGCTAATGGACGAAAGATTTTTTTTATTTGAAAACTGTCCAAAGTTAATCGACCAATTTTCTAAATGATCTTAGACCTGTCATCTGATTTGCACCAACCTGCCTGCTTTCTTTCTTTAAATGATCATGTGATTGTCACAAGCTGCCTGCATTCTTGGTTAATAAGTAAGTCATGTGCATATCACAACCACTAGCTTCAGCTCCTTGTAGCTTTCTTCAAAGAAAGGAAAGGTTAAGTTGCTTGGTTACTTCATTGGACAGGAAATGATGAAGAAGCTCGCCATGTGTCTTGCTGAAAGCTTAACTTGCTGGCCCTGTTGTTTAGTCATCAGAAGCAGCTCTCACATCTTTTTAACAGTTTCCTCTTCATTCTGGTCGTTCATAAAGGTGAGAGAAGCAAAGAAAATTCAGCGAGAGAGAAGAGAGAAAATCAGACAGAAAAAGAGAGAAAATTTTAGAAAAAAGTCCAGTCAGTGAGACTGAGTATGGACGACGTCTACTCGCTTTTTTGAGCTTTGATTAATCAAGATTTAGGTGTTGATGAAGACCTGAAGGTCAGGTCTGTATGTGTTTCCAAGACTCAGCTTCATTTAAACAAAACTAGTTGAGGCTGTGAGCATATTTGAAGATGATCAGTTCATATCTCTGTCCATTTTAATCACCAAGTCACCTTACTATTTTATATTTACGGTCTGATCAGGAACCAGCCTTGTGTTCTGTTGATACTGAGCTGATTGTAAGAAGAGCTGAAGATCAGTATGAGTAAAGATTGATGACGAGGAACAGCATTAGCCAGTGGTAGTTTTGTTATCCTTGCATTGGTATTTTTATAAAAGCTTTTGTATAACGATTGTTTTTCGATAACTTCAAGGTCGACAATTAATATTTGTGTAAGATGCTTTTGAAAGAATAAGTATATAATGTATAAAGATTGTTTTCAAAGTTAGGGTTCCATATGATAGTAGTCCTTGTACGGACGAACCAACTATTGGGTATTACTTTGTCGGGTTGGAAAGACTCGGGTCGTACCTAATAGGTTATGTGTAGTTAGGCGATTGGCTTAAGGTACCTGGATTTGTTCTGGGGACTTTGGGTTAATCGTTTATGTGCACATTGTGGCTTTTTTGTTTTGCTTTAAGTTACTATCGATTGGCCATGCATGTTCTTGTTTGAGTGTTGCATGGCTGCTCGATTCAATTTGTACTTAGACCAGATCGGGGGTGTCACAAAGTTGGTTATCAAAGCATGGTTATAAGTCTGGAGAGTTGGTTACCTTTTGGGAAAAGGAGAAGAAGTGATGTATTCCATTATTCTGATCATTGGAAAAGTGGAAGATCAAAAGGAGCAGAGCATAGAGGACAATATAGTAATCAAAGAATTCAAAGATATATTTATGGCGTTGGAAAGAGTATCAACACCTAGAAGTAACCCGTTCAGTATTCTTGTGTAAACCGAGTGGTTCTTTCAAGTGGTTCTACCTGGGTTAAAATAGCAGCTAGAAGATTTGTTGGAAAAAAAAATTTTTATTCAACCAAGTTCCTTGTTGTGTAGAGAGCACCTGCATTAATAGTAAAGAAGAAGGATGAGAGTTTGTAGTTATGTTCAGAAGTGTTGGGAATCTATGGCATAATCATCACGACAAGTCTCAACTATTAAGATTGGTTTAATAGTTAAGATCAGTTGCAAGGTGCAGTTCATTTTCCAAGATAGTTCGATGGACGCTTCAAGTTTTAGTAAATTTTGCTGCTGAGATTTGGAAGTTAAATACTGAAGATAGTGAGTGTCAGAAAAAAGAGCTGTTGCGGATATAGAAAAGATCGATTCTAATGAGGAATTGTTGTCTCCAATCTCTGTTACCGAAGAGTAGAAGTTTCATTGGATTAATCAAAAGTTTGTTAAAGGGTTAGCAACCATATCAACCGATGGGATGATTGACAGAGAAAGATATTACCCTAGAATAGAGTATGAAGGATGTAAAAAGTGTGCTATTAGTAGGAGAAAGGCCTGACGTATATGTTCTTAGCTTTGTATGAGCCTAACCAGTCATATAATGTTGCATTGATGCAACGTACGTTTGTTTAGAAGCTTGAGTTGGCGACTGTTTCGTTCTACCCCAAATTTGGTGACCATTTCAATATGGAGAAGGAATAAAAGTGTTAACTGATCAAAGAAGCCTTACGAAAATTAGATATTGTTTCTATGCTTTGAGGAGGGAAAATCTGAGCCGATATTGAGAAGGATCTCAAGAATCATGAAGTGGAAATTGGAGTGTTTTATTAGGCTGCCTTATAGGAGGGAATGGAGAGTTTTCAATTTTTTAAGTAGTAGATTAAGATGGCTTACTCAATCGGATTTGAGGAACTCAGTTGGAGGATGAGAATTTAAGGAAAACTTAGGAAGAACTGAATGAAGAGATCCCCGAGGAAGATCGAAGAGTGCAAGAAAAGGTATAACCATAAGGCATATGGGAATGCTCAAGCTGATAAGATATCAAAGGATGTATAGAAAATACAATGTCGTCGTACAATATTCAGTTAGTAAATCAACTTTGGTATAGACAAACCTGTTGGATCCATAGTTGCTAGACAGAAAAAGGAATTTAGAAGTCAATAGAACCAGACTTTGACATAAGAAACTTCAAAGAGATTTGAAGTGTTAAAAAATTTTGAAGAGTAGCTCATATAGATAAGAGTGTCTTGGTCATTGTAAGGACAATCTTTCCTGGAATGGGTGTATGTGTATATTTGAGAGTAGCACCCTTGGTTTGAATCATGTTAGCGTGATTGATCGTGCATGTTCTTCTTTGATTGTTGCACGGTTAATCAAGTTTTCATTGACAAGACTGGAGATCTTACCTTCACGTATGGCACATCACCTAATGTTCCAGATTTCATGATATTTGGTATGGGAAAAAGATAGATAGAAAGTTCCAGAGATCGTATTCAGAGATTCAAGACTATAAATAAAAGTATGTAGACCGCAGTTGAAGAGAGTTGTGTTACAGTAAAGCATTTGGTTCTTGTTCAAGGTGTTTGCTCAGCAAAGAAAGGATTGTTTGTAAGAGTTGGGAAAAGCGAATATTTGATATATTGATCTATACCGAGTAGCTAGTTGTCTTAGTTGGAAAGTTTGTCTATCGACCATAGCTTCTTGCAGATACGTTTATGCATCTAGTATGTCAAGTGTTGATGTTTTGTAAGCAATTACCGGACCTTGGTATGATAGAACCGCTGAAACTACAGAACTCACAACCCAATCTCGCATATCCTTAAGATCCTCTGCAGATAGGTGAGCGCCGTCTGACAAGATTGGACAATCGGGAAATTGAGTAAGTTCAAGTATTTGGGGAAAATGACCGTGAGTTGTTTCGATATCACACAGACGAGGAAAAGCCCAGAGTTGATTATCTAGAACCCTTTTGCAGAGACTACAGTGATCAGTAAAGGTTGTACATCTATGTTTGGTCGAGAACGTAATGATCCTCACGAGCCAATAAAATTTTGGTCGAGAAAACCCCGCTCGACCAGTTTGGAGTTGGTCTGATCAGATAAAAATAAAAATCAATCTTGTGAATTAAAGTCTTGACATGACTATTGTGTGGTCGAAAGACCTTCTCTTGATTGTTTTCTATTAATCTGGACGAGATTTTCCTAGAGCAAGACGAGAGCTGATGGACGAGAAATATTATTATTTGAAAACTGTCCAAAGATAATCGACCAACTTCCTAAATGCTTTTAGACCTATCATATGATTTGCACCAACCTGCCTGTTTGCTTTCTTTAAATGATCATGTAATTGTCACAAGCTGCCTGCATTCTTGGTTAATAAGTAAGTCATGTGCAAGTCACAAGCTACTAGCTTCAGCTCCTTGTAGATTTCTTCAAACAAAAGGAAAGGTTCAGTTGCTTGGTTACTTCACTGGACAGGAAATGATGCAGCAGGTCGCCATGTGTCTTGCTGAAAGCTTAACTTCCTGGCCCTGTTGTTTAGTCATCAGATGCAGCTCTCACATCTTTTTAACAGTTTTCTGTTCATTCTTGTCGTGCATAAACCTGAGAGAAGCAAAGAAAATTCAGAGAGAGAGAAGAGAGAAAATCAGACAGAAAAAGAGAGAAAATTTCAGAAAAAAAAAATTCAGAGAGTGAGACTGAGTATGGACGACCTCTACTTGCTTCTTTAAGCTTTGATTAATAAAGATTTATGTGTTGATGAAGAACTGAAGGTCAGGTCTGTGTGTGTGTCCAAGACTTAGCTTCATTTAAATAAAACTAGTTGAGGTTGGGAGCATATTTGAAGATGATCAATTTATATCTCCGTCCATTTTAATCACAAAGTAACCTTACAGTTTTATATTTACGGTCTGATCAGGAGCCATCCTTGTGTTCTGTTGACACTTATCTAATTGTAAGAAGAGCTGAAGATCAGCATGAGTAAAGATTGAAGACGAGGAACAGCTTTAGCCAGTGGTAGTTTTGTTATCCTTGCTTTGGTCTTTTTATAAAACCTTATGTTTAACGCTTGTTTTTCGATAACTTCAAGGTTGACCAATAACATTTGTGTAAGATGATTTTGAAATAATAAGTATATAATGTATAAAGATTTTTTTTAAATTGCAGATTCCATATGATATTAGTCCTTGTCCGGACGAACCAACTATTGGGTATTATTTTGTCGGGTTGCAAAGCATCGGGTCGTACCAAATAGGATATGTGTACTTACGCGATTGGCTTAAGGTACCTGGATTTGTTCTGAGAACTTTTGGTTAATCATTTATGTGCGCATTGTGGCTTCTTTGGTTTGGTTTAAGTTACTATCGATTGGCCATGCATGTTCTTGTTTGATTGTTGCACGGCCGGTCGAGCTAATTTTTCGGTCCCTGCGTCTCTCTAAGGCTCTGCGCCTCTCCAAGGCTCTGCGCCTCTCCAAGGCTCTGCGCCTCTCCAAGGCTATGTGCCTCTCCTAGGCTATGCGCCTCCATCAGGCTACTCGCATCTACCAATATGAACTACGAATGGCTTGATCACCTTCCGAGGGGTACGTAGGCAATCCCCACTGTAGGATGCAGCTATGAATCCAAACACCTTCTATGGTTCCATGCCCGAATGAGCAAATACCCATCCTAGAGGCCGGGTTCATCATCATCTAAGGCGGGAAGGCCTCATAGCCTTCACTATAGACTGGCAACCCCTATCTAAAGACCAATACCTCCTGCTGCTATTGAGACCCTAGCAACGTATACTGGCCCATACCCATATGGCAGTATCTAAAAACAGGATCTACTGGTCTATCAACAACTGAGCCAGGAGAAACCCCTGTCACGACTTGTCTCCTTCCTCCTATCATTCCGTAGGCTGAGCACGAATCGCTTGTACCATAAAATACCCTAACAATTATGGCTTTGAATCCTTGTTGCTTTTGCAACTTTAATGAATGAACAATCAGTTTATGTTATCTTTTGTTTCGAGAAGAATGCTTTCGTTTGTTTGAATGTATAGGGCGGTCCGCGAGTTGTCATCTCGCATTCCAACTCTTTTGTAGATTGCCATATTCGTTTGCTTGTTCTAGGACTTAAGAATAGAGTGAGCGTTCAGGTGTAGATGAAGAGACATGCCTTTTGGATCTCAATTCATGCCTTCAGACGTCAGAGACCAGTGTGCTGGGTTTAGGGTAAGACCGATGTTTACTTTCGGTTTTATGGCTTTGCGATGACTAATCGGCGTTTGTTTTCCTGTTGCAATTTTAACCTGATTCCGTGCCGATTTAAAGTCCGGGATAGGTTCTCGGCTTACACAACATAACTGCTCGGAATCGAGCATCCCTAAAAGTGCTGACCAAAATTTTGATTTCTTTATAGCGCTATTTCCCTTGTGTCGGGCATATGAGATCTATCTCGGCGAGATAACTTAATTTTATTTGGAACTGTTACGAGTTTGTTGTGATCAGAAACAAACTTAGGTGGTAGATGTTACCGCTGTTTGGACCTTCGTGGAGGATTCGTATCTTAAGAGGTTTCGTATGTTTTATAGTCGCGGATGGACTGTGTTCGTTGTTTTTAAGAAAGACTGTTTTCCGAATATTGGCGGCGTCTCGCTATATTCATAATTTTGTTTTTCTTTTTGCTGCGTCGTTGAAAATTGTTTACGAAATTTTTAGTTTAAAATTTCGGTAGTATACGAGTATACATATACTCACCTACCCCTCCCCCTTTTATCGAGGGGGGACAGCTGGTCTCGCCTTGTGACGAGATACCTACGTACCCTTTACAGGGATCAAGCCATCCTGCAGTTCAGTGTTTTGCGGAGCGTGTTGCCTAGTGATAGTATTTTTTTGAGGTTTTCTGGGTTCTATGATCGGGGAATTTTGGTGTCCTGCATGTTCGCGATTTCATACGCTCCCGGCCGGACCACCTTTATGACCTTGTATGGTCCTTCCCAGTTTATTTCCAGTTTCCTGGCGTTTCGTTCTGCGGTGTTTTGGAAGACTTTTCGTAGGACTAGTTTGCCTACTTGAAATCTTCGGACTCGTACGTTTGAGTTGTAGTACTTTGCTGCCGCTTGTTGGTAAGTCTTAATTCGCACGAAGGCCTGATCTTGTTGTTCGTTAATTAAATCAAGTTCGTGGAGCAGCATCAGGTTTTTTGACTCTTCTCTTTTCAGGAGCAGCCGCCTGTGTACTCTTGGGAATTCGACTTCTGCTGGGATCATGCACTCTGTTCCGTATACGAGGGTGAATGGGGTTTCAACCGTTGCTCGTCTCGGGGTCATGCGATGTGACCACAAAACTCCTTCGAGGTCTTCTGTCCACTTGCCTCTTTGGGCCTCAAGGCATTTTTTGAGTCTGTCGAATATAGTTTTGTTAATGGTCTCGGCTTGTTCGTTGCCTTGAGGATATCTTGGAGTTGATTTTGTTAATCGTATTTTCCATTTCTCGTAGGAAGCTTTGAAACTAGTCGAAATAAACTAAGACCCGTTATCCGTTACGATTTTGTAAGGGAGTCTGTGCCTGCACACGATATTCTTCCATACAAAATTTTCTACTTGGGCGTCTTTTATGCTTGCATAAGAATCTGCTTCGAACCATTTGGAGAAAAAGCCGGTTAAGACTAATAAAAAACGTTTTCGTTTCGATGCGTGCATCGGTCCAACTATATCCATTCACCATCGCATGAATGGATATGGTGCTTAGATGGATGAGAGTACTTCCGCTGGCTGATTGATAGTCTGGGCGTGTCTTTGGCACTTATCACACTTTCCTGAATAATCCTCGCAGTGTTTGATCATCCTCGGCCAGAAATATCCGTGACGCTTGATTTTTATTGCGAGAGACCTTCCACAGGAATGGTTTCTGCAGGATCCGGAGTGCACTTCCTCCATTATTCGCTGCGCCTATTCTCCTTGCACAGAGGTCATTAGTGGTCCGCAGAATCTCCACTTATAGAGTTCTCTGTCGACCAGAACATATTGTGCGGCTTGAGCCTTTATTTTTGGGGCCGCCCATTTTTCCGATGGGAGTTCCCCGTTGGCTATGTATGCGAGGATAGTTACCATCCATGGACGACTGAACCCGTAGCCAGACTGATCTGTGGCTGGGCTATCATCGTTTTCGTCGATGTCGTCTTCCGGTTTGTTTATTAGGTTTACGACTATGGGCGGTCCGATACAAGGATGTTCAATGAACTCCACGGGGATCACAAGGATGTCCAGGTCGAGTTCGGCTCCTGGTTGTGTGTGCCTCCTGTCGGGAGCTCTTCCAAGAAGTCTGCAAGTACTTGCGATTTCGCACAGGTCTTTGCACGGTATTCGATGTCGTACACGCTCAGCTCGATCGCCCATTTTGCAAACTTTCCCGATTTGCTGGGGCTGTGCAAAATCGTATGGAGAGTGAAAGAAGTGGGAACGACAAGGGTGTGAGATTGGAAATATGGCCTTAGTTTTCTTGCCGACATTACCACTGCTAATTCCAGTTTTACCATCATTAGGTATCGCGTTCCCACGTCTAGCAAATTTTTACTAATGTAAAACATGGCTTTTGCTCGCCGCTTTCTTCCCGGATTAGGACGCCGCTTACGACCGTTATTAACATTGCAATGTAGAGTAATAGTGGTTCCCCTTCTACTGGTTTCGCGAGTATTAGCGGGCTAGCTAGGTAATTCTTTAGCTGTTGGAAAGCCTTCTCGCATTCCTCGGACCATTTGAACATCTTGTTTCCCTTCAAAGTATCATAGAAAGGAAGACACCATGAGCCTTTGGACTGTATATCTCAATTGTCAGGAGAGTTCCTATCCAACTCCAGAGTAAAACTACAGCCACGTGATCATCGGTACTCATACCAAGCACACGCCCATTAAAGCATGTTTGAGAGTCTATCTACATTGTTCTAGGCCACAACATCATGCCTATAGGGTGTACCGACGAATATACTACTTATTCCAGACCGTGTCACTGTGTCGGATCAAGTACTACTGTCCATTCTCCAGGTCATACATCTCCAATAAGTCTGTGAATCCTTTCAGACTAAGCCCAAGTACATCTAAACACTACCGACAAGGAAGTTTAATGGCCCAAGCTATGAGCAGACGTCCTACTCCAAGTTCAGCAAGGAGCTTGATACCATGTACAACTCGCAAAGTCCTATGAAGAAGATTATGTTATTTCCTGACTTCAAACATGAAGCCCGAAAAAAGGGACAAACTGTTGGGGAAAAATAATCCATGAGAAGATTTTCCCATCTTATGGTTTCCAAGATCCGGGCCATGTGCCAGATCCTTGCCCCTGCTCTAGGTACCGGGCCCTGCTCCAGGTACTGGGCCCTGCTTTTGGGCCGGGTCAGATAATTCATCCTGCTCCAAGTAAAAAGGAAAATTTCATGATAAATGTGGATATTCACATTTACCATAATATGGTCGAATCTTCTTAAATCCAAGAGAAGAAAGGGGAAATATTCCAAGACATATGGCTCCCTTTAAGAAAATTGGAAATATTCTACTATCTAAGGATGTAATGAATATTTCCAAATTCTGTGAGAGAGGCACGACCTGTACTATAAATATAGGTTAATTTAACATAATAGAGAGGGCAACACCTTCTTCCACATAACTCAACCATTCTACAGCCGCCAAGGCAATTCCTCATACCTAGAAGACCTTCTTCTCCGATACTCTAATGAAGGATGATACTGATGACTACTATCAGCTGAATAAAACTCTATACTCATGTCTGCACATCCACAAGAGGTCAAGACGTCCATGATAGAGAGAGACACGAGCTCATCATCTCAATAGCTGCCAAGGCAAGTTTTCGTACCTAGAAGATCATCTTTCTCAACAAACCTATTACAGGCTGAATCCCTGCGATAACCACCAACCATATGAAGATATAAGTTTATTGCAGCACACCTGCAACCCCACTTATTGGCTCAGGACACGTTCTCCAACTCATCTCCAGGAAAACGCCATGTTCGCTGAAGCATACCGACGCTCCATGTTTTCTGAAGCATATCGACCATTCTACCATCTGTTCCAGCCATGTGCCCTCTTGAACAGATGACTCCTATTAAGTACAAATCCATGTGCTCCCGATGCCCCGCGCCTCTCCAAGGCCCTGCGCCTCTCCAAGGCCATGCGCCTCTCTAAGGCTCTGTGCCTCTCCAAGGCCCTGCGCTTCTCCAAGGCCATGTGCCTCTACAAGACCCCGTGCCTCTTCAAGGCGATGCACCTCTGCAAGGCCCTGCGCCTCTGCAAGTCCCTGCGCCTCTCCAAGGCCCTGTGTGTAATGACCCTCACTAACCACTAAACTTTTGGTCGAGAAAACCCGGCTCGACCAGTTTGGAGTTGGTATGATCAGATTTAAATAAAAATCAATCTTGTGAATTAATGTCTCGACATGAGTATCGTATGGTTGAAAGACCTTCTCTTGATAGTTTTATATTAAGCTGGACGAGATTTTCCTAGAGTAAGACGAGAGCTAATGGACGAGAAATTTCTTTATTTGAAAACTGTCCAAAGATAAACACCAACTTCCTAAATGCTCTTAGACCTGTCATATGATTTGCACCAACCTGCCTGTTTGCTTTCTTTAAATGATCATGTGATTGTCACAAGCTGCCTGAACTCTTGGTTCAAGTAAGTCATGAGCAAGTCACAAGCTACTAGCTTCAGCTCCTTGTAGCTTTCTTCAAAGAAAGGAAAGGTTTAGTTGCTTGGTCACTTCATTGGACAGGAAATGGTGAAGCAGCTCGCCATGTGTCTTGCTGAAAGCTTAACTTGCTGGCCCTGTTGTTTAGTCATCAGAAGAATCTCTCGCATCTTTTTAACAGCTTCCTCTTCATTCTGGTCGTGCATAAACCTGAGAGAAGCAAGGAAAATTCAGAGAGAGAGAGAAGAGAGAAAATAAGACAGAAAAAGAGAGAAAATTTCAGAAAATAATTCAGAGAGTGAGACTAAGTATGGACGACGTTTACTTGCCTCTTTAAGCTTTTATTTATCAATATTTAGGTGTTGATGAAAAACTGAAGGTCAGGTCTGTGTGTGTGTCCAAGACTCAGCTTCATTTAAACAAAACTAGTTGAGGCTGCGAGCATATATGAAGATGATCAGTTCATATCTCTGTCCATTTTAATCACCAAGTAACCTTACTGTTTTATATTTACGGTCTGATCAGGAGCCAGCCCTGTGTTCTTTTGATACTTAGCTGATTGTAAGAAGAGCTGAAGATCAGTATGAGTAAAGATTGAAGACGAGGAACAGCTTTAGCCAGTGGTAGTTTTGTTATCCTTGCATTGGTCATTTTATAAAACCTTATGTATAACGATTGTTTTTCGATAACTTCAAGGTTGACCAATAACATTCGTGTAAGATGCTTTTGAAAGAATAAGTATATAATGTATAAAGATTTTTTTTAAAGTGCGGGTTCCATATGATATTAGTCCTTGTATGGGCGAACCAACTATTGGGTATTACTTTGTCGGGTTGCAAAGCCTCGGGTCGTACCTAATAGGTTATGTGTACTTAGAAGATTGGCTTAAGGTACCTGGACTTGTTCTGGGAACTTTGGGTTAAACGTTTATGTGCACATTGTGGCTTCTTTGGTTTGGTTTGGTTTAAGTTACAAACGATTGGCCATGCATGTTCTTGTTTGATTGTTGCACGGCCGATCGAGTCAATTTGTGCTTAGACCAGATCGGGGGTATCACAAAGGTGGTTATCAGAGCATGGTTATAAGTCTGGAGAGTTGGTTACCTTTTGGGAAAAGGAGAAGAAGTGATGTATTCCATTATTCTGATCATTGGAAAAGTAGAAGATCAAAAGGAGTATAGAGAACAATATAGTAATCAAAGAATTCAAAGATATATTTATGGCGTTGGAAGGAGTGTCAACACCTAGAAGTAACCCGTTCAGTATTCTTGTGTAAACCGAGTGGTTCTGTCAAGTGGTTCTACGTGAGTTAAAATAGCAGCTAGATGATTTGTTGGAAAAGAAAGATATTATTCAACCAAGTTCCTTTCTGTGTGGAGAGCACCCGCATTAATAGTAAAGAAGAAGGATGAGAGTTTGTGGTTATGTTCAGAAGTGTTTGGAATCTATGGCATGACCATCACGACAAGTCTCAACTATTATGAATGGATTAATAGTTAAGATCAGTTGCAAGGTGCAGTTTATTTTCCAAGATAGTTCGATGGACGCTTCAAGTTTTAGTAAATTTTTCTCCTGAGATTTGGAAGTTAGATACTGAAGATAGTGAGTGTCAGAACAAAGAGCTGCTGCGGATATAGAAAAGATCGATTCTAATGAGGAATGGTTGTCTCCAATCTCTTTTACCGAAGAGTAGAAGTTTCATTGGATTAATTAAAAGTTTCTTTACGGGTTGTGAACCATATCAACCGATGAAATGATTGACAGAGAAAGATATTACCCTACAATAAAGTATGAAGGACGAAAAAAGTGTGCTATTAGTTGGATATAGGCCTGACGTATATGTTCCTCTTAGCTTTGTATGAGCCTAACCAGTCATATAATGTTACATTGATGCAACGTACGCTTGTTTAGGAGCTTGAGTTTGCGACAGTTTCGTTGTACCCCAAATTTGGTGACCATTTCAATGTGGAGAAGGAATAAAAGTGTTCACTGATCAAAGAAGCCTTAGGAAAATTAGATATTGTTTCTATGCTTTGAGGAGGGAAAATCTGATGCCGATATTTAGAAGGATCTCAAGAATCACGAAGTGGAAATTGGAGTGTTTTATTAGGCTGCCTTATAGGAGGGAATGGAGAGTTTTCAATATTTTAAGTAGTAGATTAAGATGAATTAGTCAATCGTATTTGAGGAACTCAGTTGGAGGAAGAGAATTTAAGGAAAACTTAGGAAGAACAGAATGAAGAGAACCCCGAGGAAGATTGAAGAGTGTAAGAAAAGGTATAACCATAAGGCATATGGGAATGCTCAAGCTGTTAAGATATCAAAGGATGTATAGAAAATACAATGTCGTCGTACAATATTCAGTTGGTAAATCAACTTTGGTATAGACGAACCTGTTGGATCCATAGTTGCTAGACAGAAAAAGGAATTTAGAAGGCAATAGAACCAGACTTTGACATAAGAAACTTCAAAGAGATTTGAAGTGTTCAGAAATTTTGAAGAGTTGCTCATATAGATAAGATTGTCTTGATTATTGTAAGGGCAATCCTTCCTGGAATGGGTGTTGAAAGAATCAGAGATTTAAGAAAGTATTGTTGCTGGAGAATGAAGAACAAAGAAGAGAGAGAGAGTAATGAAGAGAAAATATATTTCCTTAATTAAATCAATGTGCCTTACAGCAAAATATATAGGCAAGATGCCTAAAATAAAGTAATTTAAATAATACAAGTTGGTACACGAAGGTCAAATGCATGTGGAGAAGGGCAGAATGAGGGCATTTGAATTTTCCCATATGGTCAAGGTCTCTTTCCATCATGCTTAACATTTGCACCCATGGTCATCGTATTTGAGGTTGACCATATGGTCAAGCTCTTCATGGTCACGCTTGCACCAATGGTCATCTTATTTGTAGTTGACCATATGGTCAAGCTCTTCATGGTCACGCTTGCACCAATGGTCATCTTATTTTTATCTTAGTAACTCCTTCATGTCAACACTCCCCCTCAAGCTTGACCATGTGGAACAAGTGAAGCTTGGAAGCCATGAAGCATTCCCTCATTAAAACCTTAGCTAGGTAAAACCTCATGGGACAAAACCCGAGCCAAGGAAAAAGAGTAGAACACTTCATGGGAGGAGAGATCAGTGACATGAGAGATCTATGAGTCCAAGCTTTGGATGAATGAACTTACAGACCTTGTGTGTAGCTGCCTTGGTGAAGATGTCAGCTAGTGGATCCTCACTTCTTGTGTAGCAAGGGAGAATCACTTGTTGCTCCATGGCTTGTCTCACTTTGTGGCAGTCTACTTCTATGTGCTTGGTTCTCTCATGGAAGACCGAGTTGGATACAATGTGTATGGCTGCCTGCTTGTCACAATGCATAGTCATTGGTGTCTTGATCTCAATCCCCAAGTCCTTTAGCAATCCTTTGATCCAAATGAGCTCACTGGTCAGCTTTCTCATTGCTCTATATTCAGCTTCAGCACTTGAACAAGAGATCACTTTTTGCTTCTTACTCTTCCATGTAACCAAGTTTCCTCCTATGAAAGTGCAATAACCATTAGTTGATCTCCTATCAACTCTATCTCCTGCCCAATCAGCATCACAATACCCAATCACTTAAGTGCTTTTGTTGCAAGCCATCCATACACCTTGCCCTTGAGCTTCTCTTAAATATCTCAAGATCCTTTCCACCATTTTCCAGTGATGAACTTTAGGTGATCCCATGTGTTGGCTTACTTGATTCACAGCAAAGCATACATCAGGCCGAGTGATGGTAAGATAGATAAGCTTTCCCACCATTCTTCTATACTTCTTGAAGTCTTCAAATGGAGTATCCTCATACTCCCCCTCTCGCAATACTTTGTAACCTTCCTCAAGTGGTGTCTTGGCTTGTCNCATACATCAGGCCGAGTGATGGTAAGATAGATAAGCTTTCCCACCATTCTTCTATACTTCTTGAAGTCTTCAAATGGAGTATCCTCATACTCCCCCTCTCGCAATACTTTGTAACCTTCCTCAAGTGGTGTCTTGGCTTGTCTTCCTCCAAGATCTCCTGCCTCCTTTAGGATGTCCAAGGTATATTTTCTTTGGGACAAAAACAATCCCTCCTTTCATCTACATATCTCAATGCCAAGGAAGTACTTCAGCTCTCCTAGGTCTTTGATGTCAAATGCAGTCTTGAGGTAGGTCTTTTTTGAGAGGATTCCCTTCTTATTACTACCAGTGATGATTATATCATCCACATAGACAAGAATCACAACAATGCCTTGCTTGCTGGTAAGGGTAAAGAGTGTGTGATCAGCTTGAGACTTCACAAATCCTCTTCCATTAAGTGTGGTGCTTAGCTTGTGGTACCAGGCTCTTGGTGATTGTTTCAAGCCATAGATTGCCTTCTTGAGTCTAAGCACATTTCCAGGTTTGACCATCTCTTCCATACCAGCAGGTGGCCTCATGTATACTTCATCTTCTAGCTCTCCTTGCAAGAAAGCGTTTTTCACATCCATTTGCCATAGATCCCACTCAAGGTTAACCGCCAATAACAAGAGAATCCTGATGGTGTGACGCTTGGCTACTGGTGCAAAGGTGTCTAGATAGTCCTCTCCATAGACTTGAGTGTAGCCTCTTGCTACAAGTCTTGTTTTCTTTCTTTTCGGTTTTCCATCAGCTCCATATTTGATGGTGTACAAGAGACAACTTGTTACTGCTTTCTTGCCTTTAGGAAGCTCAGATTCAAACCATGTTTCATTCTTTATCATGGCTCCAATCTCATCACCAACAGATTCTCTCCACTCATCATTCTCCATGGCTTCTTCATAAGTCTTTGGAACCCATTATTGGTCCAATTCTCCAATGAAAACTTGGTGGTCTTCTGGATATTGAACAAGAGAGCATACACCACTCATTGGATGAGCTACTGCCTCAGCATTGAAGTAGACCCTTGTGTTGAAGCCGGCATTCCAGTTTGAAGCCGGCTTTCTGATTCTTGTACTCCTTCTTAATGGTTGTACTTGCTCAGTTTTTGCTTCTGCTTCATTTGGCTCATCCATCTCAGCTGAGCCTGATGGAGTCTCATCTTGATCATGAACCTCTTTTGAGTTATCTCCAGGTTGAGCTTGTTGGTCTGGTTGTTCTTGCTCTACATTCTCACTGCCCCCCTCAGGATCAGGATGAGTATTTCCCTCTGGTTCTTGCACAGTCTCTGAATGAGTGGGAGCTACTTGTGTGGTATCTTTATCTCTAGAGAGTCCAATCCCAAGGCTTTCCATAATATTTCGCACGTTATTGGCTTGGTTAGATGATTGAGACAGATCTTTGAGCTCATCCCAATTTTTTTCATCATAAAACCCTTTTTCTTCCAGAAACTTCACATCTCTAGACACCATCACTCTTCTAGTTTCTGGATGGTAACACTTGTATCGCTTCTGCGTGGAAGAATACCAATGAACATGCATTTCATCCTCTTTGCTTCTATCTTGCTTCTTTGCTCTCCCGGTATTAACACAAAGCTGACGCATCCAAAGACTCTAAGATGATTGATGAATGGCCTGGTTTTGTTCATCACTTCATAAGGAGAGACATCTTTTAATACTCTGGTTGGGATCCGGTTGATCAGATAGCGTGCTGTCACCACCGCATCACTCCAGAACCTCTTTGGGACATTGGCATGAAACATCATGGATCTAGCCACCTCCATGAGATGTCTATTCTTCCTTTCAGCAACTCCATTTTGCTGAGGAGTATATGGACAGCTTGTTTGGTGCACTATGCCATGTTTTGCCAAGAAAATCTTGAAAGCATGGCTTATGTACTCTCCACCATTGTCTGACCTTAGAATCTTCACATTTGTCTTGAAATGATTAACCACATAAGCTTGAAAGTTCATAAAGGCTTCTAGTACACGATCCTTGGAAGGCAGCAATGTAATCCATGTGTACTTTGACTTCTCATCTATAAATGTGACAAAGTACTTGTGATTATCCCTTGACACACATGGAGAGGTCCAGACATCAGAGTGCACAAGATCAAAGCACTTCCCATAAATGGTCTCAGATGTTGGAAAGACAGATTTGCAANTTGCAATGTTTTCCCAAGATTCAAGCTTCACACTCCAAGTGATTGAGAGAAACTCCAGGCATCATGAGCTGCAGAGCTCAAGCATGAGGATGACCCCACCGAGCATGCCACCTAGTTTTCTCATTGGGTTGTGATTCACTGGTCATGTACACATGAGGTTCGGACAGTCTTGATACATTGTTATTTTGGAGATGGTATAGATCACCCTTGCTGGTTCCTTTACCAATCACCTCCCCTGTCTTAAGATCCTGAAACTCCACATCATTTGGTCTAAAAACCACCTGACAATCCAAGTCAACCGTAGCTTTCTTCACAGATAAAAGGTTAGATGTAAAACTGGGCATATAGAAGGCTTTGGACTGTCTATCAAACAGCTTGAGGTTCCTTACTCCTTCTATCTTTACCATATCTCCATTGGCAATTCTTACATTCCCTAAGGCCGGTCTAACATCACTAATAAGGTTCCCATCCTTAATCATATGATGGCTAGCTCCAGAATCAATACTGATGGACTTAGAGTTATGGAGATATATACCAGACTGTTTTGCAGAGATGATCGCTGTTGGGCCCGAATTTAGCCCGTTAGCTTAGTTAATGGGCTGAACAGTTGAAATCATTTACAGGACATTATAAGCCCATTAGGAAGCTGTTCCTCAAACAAGAATCAAACGAAGTCGTTACCTATTAATAAAAACAGGTCACGGATGAAAGGCTCGGGACCTCATTTACAAACAGCTAACAAGAAACAACTCAAGGAGAACGTGCAAGACTTAGTCAAGAGGAAGCTGTTGCAAATCCCGCAACTCATGGAGATTATCTCGGAGACTTTGCTGGGAGAATTTGGACGTGACCTAGAGCTATTTAAAGAAGAGAGGAGGTCAGAGATAGGGGATTCGATTCATTCAACACAAAAAGACTCTAATACATTTTGCTCTCAGTCATCTTTATTAATCATTGTTATTTCGATTAGATCATCAAGATCATCCTTGTAAACTCTTTTTATCATCAAAATCAATATACAAAAGCGTATTCATTCGTACAAGTCCCAACAGGATTCAGCCCACGATTATCTTTTCCCAATCTAAACCTAACCTAAACTAGAGAGTGAGTTTTACCCCTCACATTTTGGCGCCGTTTGTGGGGACGAGATAATTGAATCCTTCACTCCGCGACTTGAGAATGGATCCATCCAGCCAGGCAACGAGCCCATCCATCCCGGATCCCGTGATCCAGATCGACGGATCACCGAACAGGAGAGACCCGGACCCTCAGGAACCGGAACCTCGATCCACCGATCACCGATCCGAGCAACGGCCTCCGGCTAATGCTCAACCGAACCGAACTAGGATAGCTAACCCAAGGCCTTCCAGTGGAAACAACACCGGAGCCACGCTCCCTGAAAACTCTCAACGCCAACATGCTCCGCATCATTCGGAAGCTCAGCTATCCGAAATGCGCCGAATGATGGTGCAGTTGGTAGAAAGAGCTCAGGATAATGAGCGTACCTTGCAACAGCTAGCTGCCCGGCAACAACGGTTCGAAGAGGTGAGTAGATCTCTAACCGAGACAACTCATCCGTCGCAACGTCAAGGACATGCCGTCACCTAAGACAACCAGAGAGGTACAAAGACTGACTGGACGAATCGCCGCTTTAAACCTATTCATATCCAAGTCCACTTACAAATGCCTCCCATTCTACAAACTTCTAAAAAATAACAATAAGTTCTTGTGGGATGAGAAATGCGAGGAAGCCTTCCAACAATTAAAAGCTTACCTCTCCGAGCCTCCAATCCTATCCAAACCAGTAACAGGAGAACCCTTGTACCTATACCTCGCGGTGTCAACTGCGGCGGTTAGCGGCGTACTGGTACGAGAGGATCAAAATGAGCAAAGACCTGTCTATTACACGAGCAAAAGCTTAATAGACGCCGAAACCAGATATCCTACCATGGAAAAGTTAGCCCTGGCAGTCGTGACAGCCGCCAGGAAACTACGACCTTACTTCCAATCACACTCGATCGTGGTAATGACCTCACAGCAAATACGCACGATCCTGCATAGCCCTAGCCAGTCAGGACGATTGGCCAAATGGGCCATAGAGCTCAGCGAATACGACATCGAATATAGACCCCCGAGCTGCCATAAAAGCTCAGGTCCTCGCTGATTTCATCATTGAGCTATCATCTGAACAGCTAGATCCAAGAGCCGAAGCTCCGGAATGGAGCCTGTACGTCGACGGAGCCTCGTCAAAAAAGGGTTTCGGAATTGGCCTAAGGCTGACCTCATCAGCCGGAGAGACCATCGAGCAATCTTACAGGCTCGGCTTCAATGCTTCAAACAACGAAGCCGAATATGAAGCCCTAATCGCAGGGCTAAGACTCGCCCTAAGCCTCGGAATCCGAGAGCTGAACGCCTACAGCGACTCACAGCTGGTAGCTAGCCAGTTCCACGGCGAGTATGAAACCAGGGACGAAAGAATGGGGGCATACCTTGAAGAGGTACAAAGCCTCACTAAACAGTTCATTAAATTCGAGCTAACGAGAATCCCACGGGGAGAGAACTGCTCAGCAGACGCGTTGGCTGCGTTGGCATCCACATCAGATCCCCTGGTAAAACGAATCATACCCGTAGAAGGAATCGAAAAACCTAGCATCGACATAGCTACCAAAGCTGAGATCGATAGCAAACCGAAAGAGCAAACAGAAGGTAGCTGCTCCGAGTCAGCAGCAACCCAAGTCCTAACCACATTCTGGTTCCCAAAAACAAAATCCCGCAAATTCCGAAAGCACACCTCCGGGGGCATAGTCCAACCTTCGAGCTCACTTGTCCTGAGAGTAAGTACTCGCAGAACAAGATATTCCCCCGAGCCCGAAACTCCAACCGAGGATACAATCCCAGCCCCGGAAATAAATAACACACCTGGAGACGTCCCTCCAGATCTAGGTTCCGACGAACCTAACAGAAGGAACATCCCCAGGAGAACAACCTCCGGACGCAACAACAACCGAGAGCCTGATCCCGCGCCGGGACCTCCCTCCTCCCTCCACGAGAAAATAATAGGAAGAGAGGACTGGATAATTCCAATCATGCAGTATATTTCAGAGGGCAAGGTCCCCCCCCCATAAATGGGAAGCTCGAAAACTTAAAGCAATAAGCGCTAGATACTGTATAATGGAATCTATCCTTTATAAACGAAGCGTATCAGGACCTTACCTAAGATGCGTCCACGGCCTCGACGCCATCAAACTCATGAAAGAAATGCACGACGGCTCCTGCGGGAACCATTCCGGTGGCAGAGCTTTAGCTATCCGAATCAAAAGGCAAGGCTATTTCTGGCCTACCATTATCGCTGATTGCGAGACCTACTCGTCCTCATGCGATAGGTGCCAGAGACACGCACCTTTTATACATCAGCCATCGGAGAAATTGTCCTCGATATCCGCCCCATACCCATTCATGAGATGGTCCATGGATATCGTAGGACCACTAGTCGTATCCGGAACAGGAAGGCAAAAGCTACGTTTCCTACTAGTCCTAACAGACTACTTCACGAAATGGATAGAAGCTGAGGCTTTCCAACNATACATCAGCCATCGGAGAAATTGTCCTCGATATCCGCCCCATACCCATTCATGAGATGGTCCATGGATATCGTAGGACCACTAGTCGTATCCGGAACAGGAAGGCAAAAGCTACGTTTCCTACTAGTCCTAACAGACTACTTCACGAAATGGATAGAAGCTGAGGCTTTCCAACAGGTAACTAAGGTTGAAACCGAACAACTCGTATGGAGAGACATCATTTGCCGCCACGGTGTCCCATATGAAATCGTAACCGATAACGGATCACAGTTCATATCCCACGACTTTAAAGACTTCTGCGACAAGTGGAAAATTCGCCTCACCATGTCAACACCACGATACCCTCAAGGAATCGGCCAGGCGGAGGCTGCTAATAAGTCAGTATTAGCAAACGTCAAGAAACGCCTTGGAATCGACAAGAGTTCGTGGTCCGAAAGGTTACCCGAAGTACTCTGGGCTTGCCGAACCACCCCACGAAGAGCTACGGAAGAAACCCCCTTCTTCCTAGCCTACGAGATGGAAGCCGTCGTCCCAGCCGAAACTGTCACAGGGAGCCTCCGTCGAGAGCTCTGCACGACAAATCCCGAAGCTAACAATCAGCTCCTATCTGACCACCTTGACCTCATCGAGGAACGGCGGGATCAAGCCTTGCTCCGCATTCAAAATTACCAACAAGCAATGGCCCGACATTACAATTCCAAGGTCAGGTCCCGGCAATTCGTTATAGGTGACCTGGTACTCAGGAAAGTTTTTAGCCATACCAAAGAGCCAAACACTGGAAAGCTAGGGACCAATTGGGAAGGCCCCTACCGAATCATCCATGTGGTACGTCCAGGCGTTTACAGGCTCATGAAGGTACGAACCGGGGTACCCGAAATCCGATCATGGAATGCAATGAATCTCAAAAGATACTACCATTAGGTACCTAAAATTTATTGAACTACGACTGGCTTGATCCCTTGACTGGGTACGTAGGCAACTCCGTTATGAGTGCAGCCCCAATCTCACCTCAACATATTCATCTTCACACTCAAAGGGGGCACGTGTTCAGAACACCCAGCTCAAGCTATTAACTCCATGATTATGTACTCCATCAAAGTTATAATAAAAACATTCACGTTCAATCGTCTCATGTTTCTACTATCTAAAATCAGGTCACGCTGAACCTGAACCTAAGGTCTTGAAATCCTACTACCTAAAATCAGGTCACGCCGAACCTGAACCTAAGGTCTTAAAAATCCTACTATCTAAAATCAGGTCACGCTGAACCTGAACCTGAGGTCTTAAAATCCTACTATGTAAAATCAGGTCACGATGAACCTGAACCTGAGGTCTTAAAATCCTACTATTGTTGGGGTCAAAATCGGTACGAGGAATCAATAGCCAAAATTCCCCGCAAGCGCGTAAACGCAACAGTTTTATGAATCTCGAGAATCGCTTTATAAAACTCGAGAGATCGTTTTATAAAACCCGAAGATCGTTTTATAAAACTCGAGAGATCGTTTTATGAAACTCGAAGATCGTTTTATAAAACTCGAGAGATTGTTTTATAAAACTCGAGAGATCATTTTATAAAACTCGAGAGATCGTTTTATAAAACTCGAGAGATCGTTTTATGAAACTCGAAGATCGTTCTATAAAACTCGAGAGATCGTTTTATAAAACTCGAAAGATCGTTTTATAAAACTCGAGAGATCGTTTTATAAAACCCGAAGATCGTTTTATAAAACTCGAGAGATCGTTTTATAAAACTCGAGAGATCGTTTTATAAAACTTGAGAGATCGTTTTATAAAACTCGAGAGATCGTTTTATAAAACCCGAAGATCGTTTTATAAAACTCGAGAGATCGTTTTATAAAACTCGAAGATCGTTTTATAAAACTCGAGAGATCGTTTTATAAAACTCGAGAGATCGTTTTATAAAATTCGAGCCTCTCCGCTAGTTCGCCTGCTGGCGAACTAAGCCGAGCTGGCTTAGTTCGCCAGCAGGCGAACTAGGAGCTTCTCCACTAGTTCGCCTGCTGGCGAACTAAGCCGGCCCGGCTTAGTTCGCCAGCAGGCGAACTAGGAGCTTCCCCACTAGTTCGCCTGCTGGCGAACTAAGTTGGCCCGGCTTAGTTCGCCAGCAGGCGAACTAGGAGTCCCTCGACTAGTTCGCCAGCAGGCGAACTACTGACTTTGCCCCACAGGTTTTTATCACCTAGTTCGCCATATGGCGACCTGGCCAAGCTGAACTAGCTCGCCGTACGTCGAGCCGACCATCCCGAGCCTCGATCTCCCACATCCTTGATTCAAGGCATACGTCCTTCGACACGATCGTATTCCGANTCCGAATCACGGTCGAAATGTCTCCCGTTTCGTCCCGATCCGTCCTATCGTTCGAGTTTTACGATAAAAACCGTAAAACTTTGTTTTCTCGAAAAGAACTCGAGGAAATCGTATAAAACGGCAACGGTTAAACGAAACACCGAATATTGCCTAAACTATACGATTTATTCGAGATTTTTCGTAAAAATCGTACCAAACATGTTTTTAATAAAATCCCGAGTAAATCGTAGAAAACGGCAACGATTAATCGAAACATCAAACATTGCTTAGCTTTACGATTAACTCGAGAAACTTATCTAAAAACGGCATCGTATCAGGAAACGATCTCGTCTAAAGTCGTAAAACGGATTTATCGCAAAACGCCTCAGAAAGTCATAAAACGCGATAAAAGCCACTCGCGACTTTAAACGAAGTCCAACCCGAAGATACGACGACGTTTTGGCGATTTACTCGCAGAAAGAAGATAAATGTCAAACTTGAAGATAAAAGTCAAGTTTGAGGATAAATAGAAGATTTCCGCGGGAAAAAAAGGAAAGATCGAGACAAATGGAAGATTCTCATTAAGCTCGAATCTGGGCGAAATGGAAAGACTAAACCGCCTAGGAAGGGAGTATATAATCAAGAGGCATGGGGCAGAAGCAGAGGGACGAAATCCAGAGCTCTCATCTGAGACTTTCACAACTTTTCTAGACTTAGAATTTTCCGCACTTAGAAACTTAGGCTTTTTCTAGACAAGTTCGGTTTCTATGACTGGCGCTCAATTACTAGACGAACTCGCCCAGGCAGTTCGATCTCTGGTCTAGCTCTACCAACTGAACTACGTTCGACTTGATCCCCGAAAGGGGTACGTAGGCAGCCTTTCATAAGGTTCAGTCCGAAATCATTCAAACCTTTTTTTTCTATCTTTTTCCGTTTTTCGTTATCGAGCTGCGGCTCGACTAGATCTAGGGTTTTATGTTTGTAACTCGATGATGGCCCCTGCGGCCAAAGCCTTTGTAATTCCTTGTAATGATCGCAACGCTCTTACGCGAATCGGAAATAAGATCGACTTTCTTTATAAATTCGTTTTACTATGTTTTTCATATTTTTCGGCATTTATTTGGTTACTTGTCGTTGGCTTTCGCAGAGATCCGGTTCCTCTGGAAAATTAGGGTTTTCCTAAGTTTCCTTATTTGACGGAAATCGACAAGTGTGAATTTCGCTTCCCACAGTTTGGCGCTAGAAGGAGGGGGGATCGGATTACTCTTACTCATAGCCGCAAAACGCTTGACCGAAACGATGTCTGGATGTATGAAAGACAAAGTCTCAACTCGCAAAAACGCTGGTAAAACAACTCCAGCAGCGACTACTCGTACAGCCAACGCACACGCAAACGCTTTAGCACTCAACAAAATCGAAAACCTAATTGCGACTCTTCGCCACGGGAAGAGCAACAAAACAAGCTTACGATTTCTATCTCAGATCACTAAGGGCAACGATAAAATCTATCGAAACCCCATAGTCTTTTTCTTATTTTCGAGTTTGACAAATCTCACGGGTTGAGCAAAAGACGTTTTTCGAGAACTTTTCGGAAAAATAAAACTTACTCTCCCAGAAACCGCGGAAAAACCGTAGGTTACTCGCGGAAAGACCCTAGGTTATTCGCGACAAAACCCTAGGTTACTCGCGGAGAAAGCCTTAGGTGACTCGCGGAGAAAGCCTTAGGTGACTCGCGGAAAAACCGTAGGTTATTCGCGGCAAAACCCTAGGTTGTTCGCGGAAAAACCCTAGGTTACTCGCGGAGAAAGCCTAAGGTGACTCACGGAAAAACCGTAGGTTATTCGCGGCGAAACCCTAGGTTGTTCGCGGAAAAACCCTAGGTTACTCGCGGAGAAAGCCTTAGGTGACTCGCGGAAAAACCGTAGGTTATTCGCGGCAAAACCCTAGGTTGTTCGCGGAAAAACCCTAGGTTACTCGCGAAGAAAGCCTTAGGTGACTCACGGAAAAACCGTAGGTTATTCGCGGCGAAACCCTAGGTTGTTCGCGGAAAAACCCTAGGTTACTCGCGGAGAAAGCCTTAGGTGACTCGCGGAAAAACCGTAGGTTATTCGCGGCAAAACCCTAGGTTGTTCGCGGAAAGACCCTAGGTTATTCGCGACAAAACCCTAGGTTACTCGCGGAGAAAACCCTAGGTTACTCGCGAAGAAATCCTTAGGTGACTCGCGGAAAAACCGTAGGTTTTTCGCGGCAAAACCCTAGGTTGTTCACGGAAAAGCCCTAGGTTACTCGTGGAGAAAGCCCTAGGTTACTCGCGGAAAAACCCTAGGTTATTCGCGACAAAACCCTAGGTTGCTCGCGGAAGAGCCTTAGGATACTCACAGAATCGGGCAATACTATCCAGCCAAAAAGACGATGAGATCGCCAAGCAACCTAGCTTGCC
>CAKOAT010278488.1:474442-489632 GCA_932364175.1 Eruca vesicaria subsp. sativa | reverse complement strand
TGTATATTAAATTAGAAAATATGACATTTTATTTTAATGCATAACATAATCACGCACTAGCATATGATGAAGATTTAAAGAGGTCTGAGACCTTAGTTATCTTGTTTCTCTTAAAAACAGATTTTATCAAATTAGGACACTGAATTATGTGAAATCTGATATTTTATTAAATTGATCACTAAAATATTAAAAATAATGCGCATGTATTATGAATCTTATTTTAACATACATTAATATAGATTTAGAATGTGATTAGGTAATTTTCAATCAACACTAAAGAGTCTAAACTTCAGAATATTGCATTTATCGGAAAACTAGAAATTTTCGTAGGGGTTAATCCACATATTTCAAGAAAAATTAGAAATTTTGATATTTAAGTTTTAATGCATATCTGCATCATGCAATTGCATACTTTGAAAATTAAAGAGGTTTGAGACCTTAGGTTTTTCCGTTTCTCCAAAAAACAAACATTTGATAAAGGTTAGTCTAATGATTAAGTGGTAAATGAAGCTTAAATAAATACTCGTCTGAAAAATAGAAATGATGTCCATGTACCACGAATATTATTTAAAGATACATTAATATAAATTTATAATGTGATTTGGTATTTTTAAAACAAAATTAGAGAGCCTAAACTTCATAATTTAACATTTATCGGAAAATTCTATCTTTTGTAGGGGTTAACCCACATATTGCAAAAAAAAAAAATAGAAAAACTATATTTTTTGATAATGCTTAGCTGCATCATAAAATGACATAGTGTGAAGATAAATAATGTTTGAGACCTTAGGTGTTTCCGTTTCTCTAACAGAGATTTGATAGGGGTTAGTCCATTGTTTAGTGGTATATGAAATATAGATAAATTACTCGTTGGAAATCAAAAATGATATCCATCTAAAATTAAAATATGTTTAGTATGCATTAATATAAATTTAGACTGTGGTTAGTTATTTTAAAAACAATGTTTAGTATACATTAATATATATATATATATATATAGTTTATTGGAAAACATGATTATTTTGTATATTAAATTAGAAAATATGGTATTTTATTTAATGCATAAATTAATCACGCACTAACAAATGATGAAGATTAAAGAGGTTTGAGTTCTTAGTTGTCCCATTTCTCCTGAAAAAAAAAACAGATTTTATCAAATTAGGTCACTGAATTATGTGAAATGTGAAATTTTATTAAATTGCTCACTAAAATATTAGAAATAATTCTCATGTATTATGAATCCTTTTTAACATACATTAATATAGATTTCTATGATTAGTTAATTTTCAATCAACAATAAAGAGTAAGTTTCAGAATATTGCATTTATCGGAAAACTCGAAATTTTCGTAGGGGTTAACCCACATATTTCAAAAAATTTAGAAAATATGGTATTTTAGTTTTAATGCAAAGCTGCATCATGCAATGACATAGTATGAAAATTAAAGAGGTTTGAGATCTCAAGGAAACAGTGATTTGATAGGGGTTAGTCCACTGATTAAGTGGTAAATGAAGTTTAAATAAACTACTCGTCTGAAAAATAGAAATGATGCTCATGTACCACGAAAATTTTATTAACGTACAATAATATAAATTTATAATGTGATTAAGTATTTTTAAAACATTAATAAAGAGCCTAAACTACAGAATTTAACATTTATTGAAAGAGTCGATCTTTTCGTAAGGGTTATCCCACATATTTTAAGATAAATTAGAAAATGTGGAATTTTTTATTTTAATGCATACTTGCATCATGCACTAACACAGTATGAAGATTAAAGATTTTTTAAGACCTTAAGTGCTGCCATTTTTTAGATCTAGAGATTTTATAGGGTTGGTACATTAATTAGGTCGTATATAAAGTTTAAAAAGATAACTCATTGGAAAATTAGAAATGTTGTCCTTGTACCTTGAAAATATGTTTTGCATGCATTAATATACATTAGATTTTGGTTGGGTATTTAAAAAACATTAATGAAGCTAAACTTTAGTATATATAACATTTATTCGGCAAAAAAAAACTTCATATCTTTGAAAGATAAATTAGAAAATGTGATATTTTGTTTGAATGCATATTTTAATCCTACAATGACATCTGATGAAAATTAAAGATGCCTGAGACCTTATTTGTCCTCGTCAGTCCAATGAATTAGGTGGAAGTTTTATTAAATTACTCATTAATATATTAGAAACGATGCTCATGTACCATGAAAATAAGATTAACATATATTAATATAAATGTATAATGTGATTTCGTATATTTAATCAACGTGAACAAGATTACACTTCAGTACATAGCATTTATCTAAAAACTCGATCTTTTTGTAGAGGTGATAACCCACATATTTCAAAATAAAGTATACAATATGATTCTTTTCTTTTAATGTAAAGATGCATCCAACACGGATACAAGATGAAGATCTAGAATGTCTGATACTTTGTTGGAAAATTATAACTGATGTCCATGTACCAATATAATTTTTTACTTGTTGGAAAATAAAGTATACAATATTAGTATAAATTTATGTCCATGTACCATGAAAATAATTTTAGGCTACATTAGTATAAATTTTGAATGAGTTAGATATTTTGAACAACACTAAGGAGGATAAACTTAAGTACAAATAACATTTATCAGAAAAACTTGATTTTTTGTGAGGGTTAACCCATAAATTTCAAAATAAATTAAAAAATTATATATTTTTTGTATTTATGTATAGCTGCATTCAACACTAATATATAATAAAATGAGTCTTTGTGCGACATCTCACGGGTTCCTTACCTAGCTTTTCTAATGTAAAGCCCAATTATATTAAAAAAAATCGGCGAAGATAATCTTTCATAGAACTCGAATTTATGAATTTTTAAATGATAAAGACCAGATAATCTAAATGTTTTGGACAGTAAAATTAGAATCATCGGTTATGAATACTCTCTATGTTTCATATAAAATTTCTTTGTAGAGAAATTCTTTGTTACCAAATAAATGTCATTTTCGATTTTCAATGCAAAATTTATTAATTTTATATTATAATTTATTATTCTATTAGTTGAAATATGGTTAGGTGTATAAGTAATTATGTTTTTATGTAGAAAATATACAAAATTAATTATTTTCTTAATCTGTGTACACAAAACTAAAGTGACACTTAATATGAAATAGAATGAGTATAATTCTTCTCGTGGACTAATTAAAGCAACATTAACAAAAAACAAAAAAAAACAACCATTAAAATCCTGAAATTTTAAGTTAAGTAAAAAAGCTTCTAACTCGTGTTTGAGCCAAAAAAACTTAAATTTCAAATATTGGTCGTTTTAACTCTTATATTTTGATGGCTCAATCATTTAAAAACTCTGAATTGTCAATTCTTAAACGCGATTATAAAAATACATGTATGTTAACTGTGTAAAAGATGTCGTTTTAAAAAATCAGTCAAACAACATTGTTTTACTTTTTTAAACACTTAAAGTATCTAACTAGACTCTCTAATCGACTTTATCTTCCTGACTTGAAAATGAGAAAGATGAAGACGATTTTGGGTATATGGTTTTGCGAATGAAATGGTTTAAGTGTTTACAGAAGCAAAATAAAATTATTTGATTAATGTTTAATCAATCTTTAAAACAATGTCATTTAAAGAATTAACATACATTTGTTTTGTAATCAAGTTGTTGAATATTCTAATTTTTTAATGACCGAGTCAAGAAAATATGTGAATTAAAATGATCAATACTTAAAATTTAGGATTTTTTTTGTTCAAACATGAGTTGCAAATTTTTTTGGATTTAATTTGAAAGTTTATTGTTTTAATATTCATTTTCTCGTTGTCAAAAAAAAAAGGTCATTTTCTCAAGGAAAAAAAAAACTGAAACTTTCGCTTTAATTTTCACGGTCCTGCAGTACTTGGTCCCAAGAACCCGATTGTTCGACCAGTTGGTCTTGATTTATTATCGTCATGTTGTGGGCCTTGTGGCCTCATTCAGATCATATCGTGTGTTAGGCTTTGGTCTGGAATTGGACATGTCTAACATTTCTGCTGGAGATGGACTAGTTTGATATGGAAGGTTTCTTTAATTCTTGCTAAACTAATTCAGCGCATTCTTGACAAAGCTGGGCTGCTTTTTAAAGGAAAGTTGTATGAGCCTTAAGGTATCGCTTGTGTAGCACGACATGATCAACATCATCTTCCTGATTTGTATATTTCGTAGTTAGTGTTTTGATACTATAGTCGATAACTCTTATGATAAGAAAACTCAACTTGTGATTCCATTAATGAGTTGAAGAAGTATGAAAGGGATTGAATATGGAGAAAATTAGGTACGAGTCGCAATTAATACCCTAATTTGGATGGTTCCCATGCTTATCACGTCTATTTTAGATGGACCACGATATTTTCTATTTCTGTGAAATATATAAAGTTGTCAAAATACGCAAAAACTGGAACTAAAATGCCTTTACTCAAATTAGAAACTCGTGAGAGTCTTTACCATTTAATTGACACGAAAACGTGTCTTTGAGACATACTGGGATGTGAAAACACCTTTGATTCTTCAAGGGTTAGGACTTTGGTGGTGAATTCAGATATCACAATCGTTTTCTTTATTGACTAATCAATACTACTAATTAACTAGTTTACCCAGCTATTTTTCTATTTGGTTACTTGGTTAGCATAAAGCCTTCATATTATGTCACACGGTATATAAGGATTAAGTCTGAATAGTAAATCCCTTATAACGTCATTTTAATCTGCATTTCTTTTTTTTTGAGAAAAATCTATTAGATATCCCACATCGGGTATTAATATGGTCCTTGGGCAATATATATGTGTATGGGCAATCCTCCACTCTTGAGCTAGCTTTTGGGTGTGAGTTAGGCCCATCACTAATATGGTATCAGAGCCCATGGTTTGGCCCAGCATTATGATTTCCCACATAAACAGTTTCCTACCTATGTAGCCTGTAAAAGTGGCCCATATGCTGTGGTATTTCCGAGATGTTGGGCTTGGGCTGTTTCCCTATGGACCGTTTCCCACCCACATCTCGAGAGGGGCTATTATATATCCCACATCGGGTATTAATATGATCCTTGGGCAATATATATGTGTATGGGCAATCCTCCACTCTTGAGCTAGCTTTTGGGTGTGAGTTAGGCTCATCACTAATAAAATCTGTATTTCTTTAGTGGCCTTGTAACGTGATTTCGGTTCATGGAAATTTCACTCCATAAAGAGAGCTGATAAGATGGATTCAACAAAATGCACTTCAAATTGAAGTTTACTATAAATGGAAATATGGTGAAAACGATGGGACAAAAGAAAGGCAATAAGGTAAGAAAATTGTCGGTGAGGGACGACAATATATGATGAAGCTGTGTGTGTTAAAATGAGTCTTCTCCACTTGCACCTAAAAAGAGATTCTTCATTAAGAGAAAAGAAGAAGCAATATAATTTTAAACTTTAACTACTATACAATTTGATGTATAAATATTAACTGTAATGCTAAATATTGATTACTATGTATCATCAACAAAAGAAAAATAATTACATAATTCACATCTCACGTTTGTAATATTAACTATATTCTTCCATACTCTACCCCTTTATATGTGCTTCTGATGAAATTATAATTTCATTTTTTTTTCTGCGTTTTATCCTTTCACGATATTTTCGGACAATAAGACGCATCGAACTAATATTCTAAATATGGAAACTGACAACTTGAATGGCAATACATAATTAAAAGAAACAAAGCCGAAAAGAAAAAGAAATGGCAGACTGTAAAAAGTAATAGTTTATATTTATCTTGCAGGGTAAATATACTTTCTACAACAACAGAAATGTCATTTGTTTCAGAGAGTTTTCTACTCTCGTGAAAAGAGGTTGAATCTATCATCTACGTGCCTCTGCAGAATAGACATTGCTTCTTAGATACGATGCAAAAGAAGAGATCTTAAAGTATAACTTAATAGATGTTTTTATATGATTTATGCTTTCAAAATTGTTATAACTTTTTGTGGTTTACTTTAGTTGCTGCAGATTGCAGAACATGAGTTCGTTCATCGCTGTTAGTAATAATAATACTGTATACATATTACAGTCTAATGTTTATTCCGTGTTTACAGTTTTTTCTCGACAAAGCATGAGAGACACCTGTCTTCGTTTGGGACCACTCTAATTTTATTTCCGAGTAATAATTCTTAAACTTAGTATTATTAAACTTGTTATATTATAAAATATTCTAAAAGCTATTGTTACTAAACAAGAAATCAAGTTGTTGATTTTAAAGTGTTTTAAGTGTTTCCAGATTGTCTGAGAGGCTCTTAGTTATAAAATCGAAAATTCAAATCCCATGATTTTAGATAAAGTTATATAATGGTTTCTCAGATTCACTTAAAATTATTTTAAAATATAATTAAAATTAAATCATTTCAGATTTTATATTGGCTATATCTTTAATAAATGGTCAGTGAAAAAACAATTGTTTTAAATTATATGTCGTTTTGTTTTTTCACATAAAATTTATTAACTATTATGTAATATGATTTTTTATTGTATAAATATTCTTTTGTTGAACTGTAACTAGTTAGATCGTTAATGATATTTTTAACTAAAATATGGAATTCAATAATTTATGTGTCTAATTCCAAAACGTCATATAAAAAAAAAATTTAATGGAGTATTATTTAATTCAAAACTAGAAACATTAGTTAATTGACACCCTAACTTGTCCTCTACCCAGTAAATAAATCATTTAATTGAAGAAATTACACTATACCATATAGAAAAATTCATCACATGGTCCATCCAATTGATTTATAATAATTTGTTCGATCAGAGACGATCCTAAATAAGGTTCGAAACAAATGGGTAGTTACATACTTAGTCCAAAATCACATTCCAGTTGACAGTTGTGATGAACAAAAATGCATATAACCCATATGTACAGCCTCATACATAAGTTATATTCCTTTAGGATAGATTTAGAATATATATGTATTCATCTTGCTAAAATGCATATAACCCATATTTACAGCCTTATACATGTAGTTTTATTCCTTTAGGATA
Organism: Eruca vesicaria subsp. sativa; assembly: GCA_932364175.1. Taxonomy (NCBI): domain Eukaryota; kingdom Viridiplantae; phylum Streptophyta; class Magnoliopsida; order Brassicales; family Brassicaceae; genus Eruca; species Eruca vesicaria. The sequence goes on along the minus strand of CAKOAT010278488.1, from coordinate 482,570 downwards.
TATTAAATAGTATACTTCATTTTATATAAAAAGGATCACACGTATAAGTTAAAAAAGTGAGTTTGAATTATCATTAATCTATGATATCGATTTTATATTCTAGGTATTGCTTGCAAGTTGTTTGTTTTCCAGGAGACTCCATAAGCAAAAAAGCATATCCACTATTATTTAATTATATGCATTCTTAATTAGTATCTTAAACTTTCTCTATTGAAGAATTTTATATTGAAGCACTAAGAACAATCAAGAAGTGTACTGGCAAGTTGAGTAATACGATTATCCTCGTGAGACTACAAATCTTGCCACTTATAGAAAATTATTAAAGTTAAATACTACCCCTCATGCCATTATCATATTTCCAAAGTGACGACTTCAGTGACGAAATTAGGGTCATCTTCAATTTAATACTACATAAAACCGTACTTAATACTTTACTTTATTTGTTTTAGTTTATGCAGACAATTTATATTCATCGACCAACTGATTCCTTATCGTATGATTAAAAACAATACTCCATGTACCGCTTCATTGGTCAACTAATTACAAAGTTTCGAAATTCCCCACGAAGTCTGCATTCATTGGTCCATGTACCGCTTCCTCGTACACTAATCTCCACTTGCCTTCGAACCCTAGATATATTTTAACATGCTCGAAACAACACACACATACAAATAGGTGCATATACAAATTAATACGAGTATATATGTGATGCAAATTGATCTTAGGACGAGGTAAAAGTTGTATATTCATGTTATATATTATGTTTTTTGTTTTTCGAGAGTTGGCTTTCTATTAACTGTTATTTAATATGTTTAGTTTGTTTACAGTAGGTACCTATATATACTGACATAATTCAGCATGCTTAGTACATCTATACAAAAATTAAACAGGCGACTATAAATTTAAAGCGATCATTGTATTCGCTGTAAACCCAAAGTACATTGGTTAAGCTAACGTAGTAGGTAGAAAGCATATGTAGTAGGAATACATTAAACCGTAAATTACTATGACCAACGGATGTTTTAAGGAGGAACAAGTTAGACAAAATAAAAAGTGAAATCTAGGAAAGGTTTCATGAATAAGTGTAAGATTAGTAAACGTGTAATTAAAAATACCAACCTTTAAAATTAAGAGAAAGGAAATGAAGCCGTGAAGTCTCTCTCACCATTATAACAATGTCTGACTTCTTTTGGGTTTCTGTGAGGATAGAGAGAGAAACTGATTCAAAGGATACATTACTTGAAAATGACCACTCATCCTTAATAATCCCCAATTTTAAACTGCCTCTTTCCTCTTTATAACTAAATTTAATATTTCCAAGATTTGTTTTTCGTCATAGTATTCATTAGTCTTGGAATATTATTTGTTCTCTTTTAAAATGAACGGTCTCAAAGCTTGGAATATGATTTGTGTAAAAAAAAAGAAAGAGATCTTGCGGTTGATATTCATTTATACTTTTGTTGAGATCGTAAAATAACTGCGAGGCATTCTTTTTCTTACTCCATTAGGGAAACATCAGTACCAATCCACTTCTGTTTCTCTCTCTCGTCTAACGATAAATGATGTAAGAACATAAATATCACTGTTTTCTGTCGGTAAAAATATCTAAGAAGTGGACAAAACAAAAAACATCACGTTTATAAACTATGAAAAGTCTTACTGTCTCCATTTCATATAATATTTGTCATTCTAAGCTTATTTTTTTTCACAAATTAAGTGTTATTTCAGAATTTCGAGGTAAAATTTATTAGTTTTATATAATATTTTATTTTTCTATTAGTTAAAAAGTGGTTAGTTATATAGGTAATTGTGTTTTATCTTGAAAATATGTAAAATTAAATGTTTTCTTAATCTATGTGAAAAAACCTAGAATAACAACTAAATTGAAACGAATGGAGTATTTATTACTCCATCAATCCTTTTTTTTTGACAACTTACTCCATCAATCCCACTTCAAGCTATATAAGGTTTTTTATTTTGTTTTTATTAAATTAGTCAATAAGATGTGCTAGTCATGATTGTTGTCAAATGGAAGTTCAAAACATATTTTGACTAAATCTACCTTTTCTTTATGACTTTTTGTAACCGTAAAAGATAACTTTTCTCTTTGGCAGATTTTTTACAGTTGCTTGATGAGTTTCATTTGGATTTAATTGGGTGAATAGTTTGAAATAAACAGAAATAAAACGAAGTAAGTTTGAGGAATAAAAAAAAAGCTGGACATATTAATTGAAGTGTTTGGGGGTAAAATCTTTCAATATTATTTGAGGAATGATAAAAACAAGATAGGGCTGAACAGAGTTGTAGATAGGTGCAGGCAACATGTAAAGCAGTAAGGTTTAAATTCTTTTAATAAAAGTATCGAGAAGAAACAACAAAAGACAACTCATACAAATCACTTCTCAACCTTTTTAGTCAGAACATCTCAAATCATACAACTATCCAATTTCCCATATATCCAAGTGATGTGAATAACTGAATATTTTTTTGGCAACAGAATAACTGAATATATTATATTCATAAAATATCCGATCAAGGAAAGTTTAAATACCATTGAGTTTCCTGAGAATTCTTCTTAGCCTAATTTAACAAGACGTTTAAAGAGAATTAAACAAACAAAATCCGATAATTAATTTAATGACCATGAACATATGGGGCCAGAGGCTTTAAACGTTCATTTTCCCTCGAGTTTGTTTCTTATACATAAAAAAAAAAAATTAAAGATTCAAGGTCTCATGAGAGGAGGTTGGAAGCCATTAGTCTGCAGCCAATTCTGATGAGAAGTAGGAGTAGAATTAAAACTCTGATTGTGATGATGAGGAGAGAATCCTGATGATGCTGCAGCATTTGTAAACACTTGGTTCGCCGTGGTCCGACCATCAAACCGGTGGTTCTCGGCCACTGGAAATAGCGAGAATCCTCCTCCGCTGCCAATGTTGCTGCTGCTCGAAAACTATTTTACACCACACAGATATATTGCTGTTATAGAAAAAATCTAAACAAATGAGTGTTTATTGATGTTGTGTTTTTACTCACTTGGTGATGGTTAACCATTCCGGTTTGACCTAATCCGAGAATCTCATTAGAGTGGAGGGAATCTTGTTGGTTCATCTAAATAAAAAGAACAATGTCTTTAACAAAAGAATAATAAATAAAGGTAAAAACTATTAAACCTTTACCTTGAGCCGCATGTCTTGACCCTTTTGCTTCGAATTAACCGAGTTTCCCAAACTCAAATCGAGATTATGATCTTGTTGAATAGGATCCCCTGATGACTCTACACAATGTAACCAAGTTTGTATTAACCCACAAGATAGATAAAAGGACTAGAAAAATCTAAAATAATGAAGAGTTTAAGAAAATTACCTGCATTCAGTTCGTCGTCATATATGCTTGGGTCAAAGTTAGTCACAGCGTCTTTGCCATTACATTTGATTGCAGCTTTGTCGTAAGCTCTGTGGTTCAATAAAAGAATCATTATATGATATAAATTCCAACAATGTGTGTAGTGGAATCAAATAATTTACCTAGCAGCTTCAACCTCGGTGTCGAACAAACCCAAATAAACATACCTAATTTGAAGAATTTTAAAAATCAAAACTCAAGTTAATTACAATAACAAATCTATTTGTATATTAAAGAAAATAATCGAATGGTTTTGTTAACGAAAGTACTTTTTGCCTAAGAATTGACCCATTCGAGCCTCCCAACGACCACACTTATGCAAAGTAACACCTCTATACTTCGAACTTCCTCGAGGGAAGCCTGTGCTTTGTCGGCGAAGTACGTGCACGAACTCTTCCTTCGTTAAGTTCGTCATCTATCAACAGGTTTAATTTTTATTATTAATCAATCAATATATAGATTGTATATTTGTTGTTGTTATAGAAGAGTTACCTGCTTCAAGTCATTATCATAATCTTCGATTGTAAAATTGATATCAGCTTCCACCCCACGGAATTTAATAGCAGCTCTATCATATGCTCTACATAAGAAAATAAATGAAACTGAAACATTTAAATTATATACGTCTTTCTTGGATTTTTTTTTTTTTTTTTTTTTTGGAACAATACGTCTTTCTTGGATATAGAAAATTTTAATTACTAAAGAGATGTCTACGAGAGAAGAAAAACATACCGAGCAGCTGCATGAGCAGTGTCAAATCCACCTATTCAGGAAATTTTATTTATTTTAAAACATTTTTCAACACCAGAATACAAAAAAAAAAAGAGAGTAAAATTACCTAAGTAAACCTGTTTCCCACAGTCCCTGAAATTCAGAGATACATAAGAAAAATACTTTATATTAATATCTTTGAATATGATTTGATTATATGATTATACCAAATTAACAAAATTAGAATTCTTTTTAGTGTAGTTATTTTGTTACCAAATATGAGATTCCCATCTTCCGGTTCGCCGGTAAAACGTAACGCCTCTATACTGAGAACTCCTAGACCTTGGTCCACGCCTACTCTTTTTTAAAGGCTGTGCTGGCTCCACCACGGCAGCAACGGTCGCGGGTTTACCCGCCGATGATCCGGTAGCTAGATCCGACTGAGAGAACTTTACACCAAACCAGTGAGACCGAGGAAAGCCCGACCCGGTACCACCATCATCTCCTACGACACTAGGTTCCATCTCAGGGAAGAACTGATGGGTGATAAGTGGGTTGTTAGGTTTGACCCGGTTAAGTTCATCATCATCGGATCCATCTTCGATGACCACAGCAGATGAACTTGAGTTAGAGAAAGATCCGACCCGTTTACCCGGTGAAGAATAACAAAACTCTTCAGATTCTTCTTGTCTGAATGTCTGGTGTGGTGAGTCGTTTAGATCCCACATTTTTTTTCTTTGTCCTAAACCTTTTCTTTTCTTGTTTTTTTTTTTTTTGATGTTTGAGGTTTCAAACTTTAATCCTCTCTCTGGTTTGATTCTCCTCAAGGTTGTAATCTAAATAAGAGAGAAACCAAAGAAAGAGTTAGAGAGAGAGAGAGAGATGTTTCAGAGTTTGCTTCTACGAATGATTTCATTTTTTATCCTTTACTTCATATTTACTTCCATTGCCCTTTTCTCTCTCTCTCCACTTTTTTAATAATATTATTCTCTCTCCAACCACTTGCTTTCTTTGGAAAAAAGATTATATTCGAAACAATTCCTCGTATTGGAGTTTCTTTATTTTCTTATAAAAATATTTCCACTTTTATTATTATCTATGTATACAAACATCATCGCTGATTAATCAAAGATTCCATTAATGTGTAATTTCATGTTTTAAGAAAATTAAAGTCCACGGCTTGGTTTGGCAAGCAATCTATTAAAGGTATTTTTTTGCAATAAAATGTATAATTTGATAGATTAATGTACCCACCCCACCACAAATTTTCCAAATTTGATAAAACTTTTGCTCTTGGCACGAAGCTTTTTATTTGTTTTCTTCTTCTTTTATGTATGAATAAAAGCTAAAGGGATACAAATACAAGTAGGTCACGCATGGGTCTATATATGTTAATTGTGTATATTTATGTACAATAAATAGGTGTTCTCACGATCAAGCATATTAAAGTTGATGAGATATCAAGTTTTATACTAATTAAATAATTTATTTATATGCTTATTTATAGTGAAATTCCAAAAACAGCAATTTCTTGAAGAGAAGCAAGTAATAGGTTCCCACTATAGATTATAGAAGGAATTGCTAGCTATAAAATACAAATAATATTTATAATTTATAGTTTGTATTCATTGACTAATGCTTAGAGCATCTTCATTACTTATTCCAAAATAAAATTTGAAGTAAGAAATACTCTAATTCGATTATATTTTATACTTCGTAATAAAATAAAAATAGATTTACTTCATAAATAGATAAAAAATTTTGTTTATTCTAATTTTCAGTTCAAAATAGGATAGGATATAGCAAACCATATTCCATTTGGAAAAAATATGAAATTTTGCATTAAAGATGTTCTAAAGCTTCAAATTCTTGCCCAATCTTTTACTTTTTCTTAACGGTTTGTTCTAACCAGAGGCTTTGCTAAATTAAATAACTTTTTTTTTAAATAAATAACTTAATTTCCAAAGCTTTTTAAACTCATTTATCAAGCTATACTAGTTGTTTACTTGGTTGTGACTAATTGCTCACCAAAATAACAAATCTAATTATTTTTTCCTCTTTTGATGGTTAGTTCGTTTGATTCTTACTGTAGTAGTCTTTTCGGGTAAAAGTTTGACAAAATGTAAATGCATTAATCGTTACTTACAAACTAATAATTCTCAATGCTATAGACCATTTGTGTTGTCAATGTTTTACTTGTGAACTTTGGGCTCATTGTTCATTTATTCATAATTTTGTTTGTTTTGTCAAGCTGATGAAAGCCCTGAAAGAGAGACATCAGCTCAGCTTCCACCAATACCAGAGCCATTTGCGGACAAAAGGACCTATAAATCTGCTTCAAGTTGAAAGGTTCCATTAACATGATTCATCAGTGGATACGGGCTTTTCATAGATGTAGTAGTCTCTATTGATCAGGCGTCATAGAGAAGGCTTAAAGCCACATGCAACCTTGCTTACAAACGAACCGTTCTCAATACTAAAGATTACCTATGTCAATATTCCTAGAAATACAATTCCATTTCAATATTCTTGTAGGTTTTCTTGTCTGAAACTTCGGTTGTGTCCGGTACAAATATAAATTCGATTACGTTGAACGAGTGGCGCAGATCAATCCTGGGGGTTAGTTTGAAAATACGACGAGGATACATACGTATATACAAGTGAATAATACATTTTAAAATAAAATAAATCAAAGAGATTTTTTGTTATATCAAAAAAAGGAAAAAGGAATTATGAGAAGAAAAGGAAAATGTTACCAGAAAAGATCAATCCCCTAGTACGGACAAACTGCGGGGTCCACTTTTTCCCTCTTTCATCCACCAATGACCTTTCGTTTCATCTATTACCTCGTATTTTCATCTCACGCGCAGGTCTAAGCGAGTGTCCTTCAATCCTTCCCTCAGTTCGCGCGTGCTCGCCACTAGCTCGGGTCCGAGATGCCGTTTAGTTTCTACTGACCACAATGCTGGAGCCAACTATACTTTGGTTTTGTAATAAGATTGGTTTGTTAGATTCGTATATTTTTTTGTGAGAGTATTCGTCATGCTTGACATCATCTTCATTATTTTCTATTCTTAAAATTCCAAAATCAGGGGTTTTAAAGAGAATTCTCCACAATAGTGAATAAGGAAATAAAATGTTTTATTGGCCGACAAAACAAATGTTTTATTGTTTTTATATAAGAGAAATCAAAGTAAGTGAAAAAAATACAGAAAAGGAGATGAGGGAGAAGGACTGGTGTCGGAAAGGGAAACATACAAATTTATTACGTATTTATGTTGCTGGATGTAGAGAAAAAGGCTTTGGCTAACAAAATTTTCGAGGTTGCCAAGTCACTACCCACTTTGTGAAATTACCGATGAGTCTGGGTTATTATTTTGTTTTTCTTAACTTCAACTTATTACTAACTAAATAGGTAATACATGATTTGGAACCGGAACCTGTCCTGGGATATATCTAATGAAATATTTGTTTTAGGTTTTCAAAATTTTTGAAGAAAATTACATAAATATAGGTCTTCAATTTTTTTTTAAACCCTCAAATTTTTCTTTATATAGACACTATCATAAACCCAAAAATCTTAAGACCGACAAAGTAATCTAATCACCTAAAAATACATAAATGGATCTTACGCTACCCGATCTTTTCTATTTTCTTGTAATTTTATCCGATAATTACAAACTCTTCCTACGGCCGATGAGTCTAGGTTATTAGTATTGGATTTTTTTTCAAATGTTTATAACTTTGTCGAATGTTTCTGAATTGAAAATGTAAAAGTTACCACATATATTATCTCTTTTTTGGTTGACAATCCTGAAAGCAAAGGCTTAACAGAGGTGAAGAGGTAAAACTTTCTTTTTATTTCATAAACTCTCTTACATTGTTCATTGCTTACAAAAGGTTATATAGAGAGTTCTACTAGGGTTTAGGAAGTCTCTGCCAGCTCATTACATAGGGCTTGGAATCTATTAGCCGTTGTGATCACATGAGCTGTCTTTGGTCTTGAGTTTGC
>CAKOAT010278488.1:364664-473679 GCA_932364175.1 Eruca vesicaria subsp. sativa | reverse complement strand
GCTGTCTTTGGTCTTGAGTTTGCTTTTACAGAAGCTGTCTGCTGTCCTTTAACGTTGGGAGAGTTAATGTTCTCTTTGTCTTGTTTGCAGGTACGGATTGCAGCAGGGATTGATGGTGCTGCGTCGTTTTGCTCAGTTGTGCACTTGGGCCTCCACACTTGAAGTGGTTTCGAAGTGGGCTTGGGCCTGTCATTAATAATTACGACTACGCATTCATCGCAATATGACTTTAAGACAATTGAAGCTGCAACAAACAAGTTTTCAAGGAGTAACAAGCTTGGTGAAGGTGGATTTGGCGAGGTTTACAAGGTAAGTTCCCTTCTTTCAAATTTTTTCTAAGTTACTACTATAGATTATTTATGTGTAACATTCCTTATAATTGTAATAGTATAATTCAGCTTTAAAAAAAAATATTATAGGTTCGGAGAATAACTGGCAATGCTTGTTTCTTTCAATGGTATGTAGGGTATACTATCAAATGGAACTGAAGTCGCTGTGAAGCGACTGTCGAAAAAATCAGGACAAGGAATAAGGGAGTTCAAGAACGAAGCTGTTCTTGTCTCAAAACTTCAACACAGGAATCTAGTCAGGCTTCTTGGATTTTGTTTGGAAGGAGAGGAAAAGATTCTGATCTATGAGTTTGTCCCCAACAAAAGCCTTAACTATTTCCTATTTGGTATGGTTCCCTTAAATAGTTTTCTTGTTGGAAGGATTCTTCTTCAGCTTTAAACTGATTTTCCACATACTATGAGCAGACTCTAAAAGGCAAAGTCTAGATTGGACTCAGCGGTACAAAATTATTGGAGGCATTGCTAGAGGGATTCTTTATCTTCATCAAGATTCACAGCTAACAATTATACACCGTGATCTCAAAGCCAGCAACATTCTTTTAGATGCCAATATGAACCCAAAGATTTCAGATTTTGGATTGTCGACGATCTTTGGAATGGAACAAACTCGAGGCAATACCAGCAGAATTGCTGGAACTCAGTAAGTTCTGCTCACAATAGCTGACAACACACAAAGTTTGTTAAACCTCTTTTTTAGGTCATATTAACCCTGAGTTGTATGTTTTCAGTGGTTACATGTCTCCTGAGTATGCAATGCATGGTCAATACTCCATGAAATCTGATATTTACAGCTTTGGAGTCTTAGTTCTCGAGATTATAAGCGGCAAGAAAAACAGCTGCGTTTACCAGATGGATGAAACTAGTACTCATGGCAACTTGGTCACTTATGTGAGCGTGAAGAAAAACAACCAATATTGTTTTAAATAGCATATTTGAGCATATGACTCATATTCTTGATTGTTCATTGTGTTAGGCCTGGAGGCTGTGGAAAAATGGGTCACCTCTAGAGCTGGTGGATCTGGCCATTGGAAGAAATTATCAGAGTAATGAAGTCACTAGATGTATCCATATCGCGCTCTTATGTGTTCAGGAAAATCCAGAAGACCGTCCAATGTTATCAACTATCATCTTGATGCTCACTAGTAACACAATCACTTTACCAGTGCCTCGGCTACCAACTTTCATCCCTCAGAGCAGGCACGAACTGGAGCAGCTATCTGAGGGACTAGAATCAAGTAGATTACTAGAATCAAGTCAATCTACTGGAAGATCTATTAGTTATTCTGTTAACGACGTGACAATAACAGATCTAGACCCTCGTTAGAGATGTAAGTATTCTCTATGTGCAAATTTGCCTGATGCTTGTAAAATTTTTTTCCAGTATTCTCTCTGTTATTTAGCATTCATTTAGGTTGACTGGAATAATAACACATTCTCGCCACTGGAGGATCTTTGATATAAAATTTGGAAAGCATATCAAAATATATAAAACAGGGCAAAAACAGAGTAGTAATGTTTTTGAATTGTTTTGTTTTAAACAAGACATCCTTGTTTCCCACGGCAACAGTTCTGATTATCCCCAACAATATTTTCCCAAACAAGTGTTGCAATAAGCATTTGCTTTTAAAACGAATAAAATATTAAATTTTTATAAATAAATGTATAAATTAGGGATTAAAACTTTAAATTTTTAATTGGCTTATAGTTTCAAAAAGGTTATAAATATATGATTATTTTAAAAATCATTATTTTAAAAATATTAGATTTTGTTTTGAATAGAGGTTAAATTTTTCTTAAACTATATCATTATTTTAAAAATGAGAATTCGGCCAAAAAAAACACGAACTTTACACGAATTGCCCAAAGAAACCTGAACTTTTGGCATGACCAAAAAAAACATAAACTTTTTATTGACTTTTGAATTAATTAACAAAGTTTTTGTTGACTTGCCAATTTGGCACGCCGTCAACAAATTTAACAGAAAAAATTAACGTTGTTAATTATTGCCGTTAGGATGAAACGACGTCGTTTTAAGCGATTTGAAAATAAAAAGCCGTAGACCACTGGACTCGAACCCGGGTTAATCGGATTAAATTGCAAGGTAGTTTACCACTAGGCTAGTGGCGCATTCAATGTACGTACTAACACATTTACTTATATTTGGTACTTATTGAATATAAAAAAATTCTATAAAAACTTTAAAAAATCTTTAAATTTCAAAAAATGAAAAAAATAAAGAGTTTTTTTATAAAATTAATTCTGAAATTAAAATTAAAATAATTTTTTTTTTCTTTAAAAAAATCAGACGGGAACTCTTAAAATTTTATTTTTCTTTCAATATATCTACTAACACATTTACTTATATTTGGTACTGATTGAATATAAAAAAAATTCTATAAAACTTTAAAAAATCTTTAAAATTTCAAAAAATGAAAAAATAAAGAGTTTTTTTATAAAATTAATTTTAAAATTAAAATTAANTCTTAAAATTTTATTTTTCTTTCAATATATCTACTAACACATTTACTTATATTTGGTACTGATTGAATATAAAAAAAATTCTATAAAACTTTAAAAAATCTTTAAAATTTCAAAAAATGAAAAAATAAAGAGTTTTTTTATAAAATTAATTTTAAAATTAAAATTAAAATAATTTTTCTTTTCTTTAAAAAATCAAAAAATCTTCCAAAATTTTAGTTTAAAGAAAAAAAGAAATTATTTTAATTTTAAAATTAATTTTATAAAAAACATCTTTATTTTTTCATTTTTTTTTGAAATTTTAAATATTTTTTAATGTTTTTATAGATTTTTTATATTCAATTAGTACCAAATATAAGTAAATGTGTTAATAGATACATTAAAAGAAAAATAAAATTTTATAAGTTCCCGTCTGATTTTTTAAAGAAAAATAAAATTTTATTTTAGTTTTAATTTCAAAATTAATTTTATAAAAAAATTCTTTATTTTTCATTTGTTTTGAAATTTTAAAGATTTTTAAAGTTTTTATAGAATTTTTTTAATATTCAGTCAGTACCAAATATAACTAAATGTGTTAGTATATACATGAAAAATTTACGTTCTAGAACACATTATGTCTTTTCTTTTACGGTTTGGGACACTTTCCCCATCTTACACACTTTATCTGGTCACAAAGTCATAGATGCCCTTATTCTTAACCTAACCAGAGTTCCCTTTAACCACACGTGTTTCTCTGGTTAAAAAAAAACACACATTTACATTTCGAAACTAGATCTATTTTCCCCCAATTCCCAACCCTAATTTCTCTCCTCATCTCCGCCCCAAACTCTCCGCCTCTCTGCTTACATCCTCTCCGTCTCTTAATCACCGCCGCGAAAGATGAGGAAACCGAAGATCAAGAAGAAAGTCAAGAAACCCAAGGACCAAATGCCACCACAAAACGAAATCGGAGGTATTTCGTACTCTACTCTACACTCACTTTTCATTTCAAAACCGTTCTTAGTTTAGTTTCTAGAATCAATACTCATCGGCGATTTCAAATGTAGGTACTTCTTTAGCCGACATCCGTCTACCTCCTAGACTTTTCGCTACAGACAGGTTCCCCACCAAGCGTCTCAACATTTACTCCTCCCCGGATCTTCTCCCATTTATCCGCAACGTCCTCCGCGACACGCCTGAGTTTCAAACCATCCGTCAGTCCTGTTTTGGGAAGCTCTTCGACCTCCCTGCTCGTCAATGCCCAGTGTCTTGTAAGCTGATTCACTCGTTTCTCACTCGTCAGCTATTGTGTCTTCCCAAGAATACTCTTTGGTCTGTATTTGGTGGTTCTCCTTTACGATATGGTCTTGAGGAATTTGGGACCGTTACCGGTCTCCCTTGCGGTTCCTTCCCGGGAGGATACAAGCCCAACACCGGTAAAGCAATTGTTGCCGGGAAAGACAGAGTATGGAAGAGACTTTTTGGGAAGAAAAAAATTGTCACCGTTGCTGAACTATGTACGATGCTCGATAGCGACAGAAACATGGATGGGTGGAAGAAGATACGGATCGCTCTGATTATCATAGTCGACGGTGTTCTTATTGCTCACAAACAAGAACCACGTCCTACTCCTCGTTATGTTAGGATGGTTGAAAACCTCGGAACATTCTTTTCTTTTCCTTGGGGTAGAGAGTCTTTCCTCAAGACCATTTCATGCATGAAACCACCAAAGTTTGTCCCCAAAAAATGTGAAGATCCTGTTGGTACACTTGTTAAGAAGCTCAAGCAGCGCAGTTTCAGATTACAAGGCTTCCCGCTCTCACTTCAGTTGGTTGCATTTCGTGCGATCCCTCAGCTTTTGGATTATATACCAGCCCCATTAAACAATCTTACAGTGATGGACTTAGAAGATTGTCATCTACCACAACACCCCTCAATCAATTCCATCGACATCCGCCGCGTGGAGTTCGACCCCGATGTAAGTACCATATATCAATTGCGGTTCTCAGCACTAGTTACTAAGAATAATTATTTTATAAAACTAAGTTGTTTTTAATTTTTCTCAGTTGGTAGTCACGCCTATTATACCCATCGAAAGTCAGGCACAACCAGGATGGGGAGTGTGGCATGACGATGACAAGGATGACAGTGTTATCTACTTGGAACAACTGATAGCTGATGAACATTCCTTCAACAAACAAATGTGGCATGGTGGGGTTACATCTGAGCCTCTCATCAACGAGCCAAAGAAAAGGGTCCGGGTTAAGAAGAAGTCTCCTCCTATTAAGCAATCTTTGAAACCAAAACAACCATCTTCATCGAATCAAAGGCGTATAAGTTCCTACTTTACGCGTTCAACCGTCCACAGCTTCACAAATGTTCAACTTACGGAGATTGTGATCCAGCTTTCAACGGAAATTAAGCAGCTCCGCCGGGAGATGAAACGTAGGAAGAAACGTTCTCATCATAGGCAATCATCTTTTCATTACTCCATGCTTCCCCGTCGCAAGAAGTCCAAGACAACTCCCCACATGCCTGAATCAACACCACCCAACACCGATGGCCTTCATAATCAGGTGAATTGACTTTTTCAATACTTTCCCAAATAGTGTTTTTGATCTAAATTTTAATTGTAGCAAATGGTTTTCTTCTGATTTTAAGTTGCATGTACTCTTGATTTTAACTAAAAAGCTTGCTATATCTTTTTATATTCAGGATGGCGGAATGGAGACAGATGAGTTTCCTCTAACGTGCTCCCCTGTCATCAGTCAATACGAAGCTCAATTACATCGTGATGCTACAGCTGATCCCCTTCTGAGCGATCCCTGCATCCAGTCACAGAGTGTCCACGTTTCACCTAACCACAATAATAAAAGTGTCCACATTTCTCCCGACCACAATGAAGGCATCCACAATCTAACTGTGCACAGATCTCCGGACCACAAGGAAGAGACTGGTCACCACTCCCCTGTTGATCCACAAACCATACATCACCCACCTCCGATTAGTCAGACGATCCCCCCCACCAATGAGGACTCAGATTCCTATGACGAGCCACCTCTTACGCCAGTCAGCGTGCAACCTCCTTGGTCTGAACTCAAATCCGCCATCTACGATAAAAGTGATCACCCCAACAGCCCCGAGATTAATCACATCCTCTATCATGGTGTGAGGATTTATGATCCGGTCAATCCAGACCCACCAATCTTTGATTCATCTATTCCTCCATCCTCTCCTCAACCAATCTTTGATTCATCTATTCCTCCATCCTCTCCTCCACGCAATTGCTTGATATTGTCACCGCAGCCTACAACACTGCTTACATCACCCACTAAGAGCAGAGACAGTTTGTCGGGCTTCGCTGGTCATGCTGCTACCGTTAATGCGTTCACAGCTACAGCCTCCTCCAACACTCCACCTCATAAGGTACAAAACCACAATACACTCTCCCTCAACATCATAGTGCTTTCCTACTCCCTCTTTGACCCTTTTATATATTATGTTCATACTTTTAGGAACAAAAAACTGAAGGAGTTGACCCAAATACTGATGGAGTTGTTGACCTAACGGAGACAAAAGACATGGAGAGTCACGTTCTATCTGAGGAGGAGATCCATCTTTCTAAGGAATTATCCAGATCGCCATTAATCCCTGCGATTGCACTCATCTCACCACTTCCATCTCGAGAGTGGGATCTTTTCTACAACACAATCAAAACTAGGAGCAACGTGTAAGTTAACTCATTTGCACCACACCCCTTTCCCACTTATGTCACAGTTACCACACACCCCCATCTGACTTTGAATTCTCTTTTATATCACAGCTACCACACCACCCTATCTGAGTTTGAATTCTCCAACAAATTTCTTATCGATCTCGCTAAACCACAGCAATGGACAACCAGCCACGTAAGAATTATGTCCTTTTAATTCTTCTCTTCCTAATGGACAACCAGCCACGTAAGAATTATGTCCTTTTAATTCTTCTCTTCTGTATTGTTTCAGCACATGGAAATTCTAATATACATGCTCGCTGGGAGACATTCAACACATCTTCTCAGGGAAAAATCAGCATTCACCACACCCCTCCTAGCTTCTTACATCTATGACAGTTGGTCTGTTTTTGGCCCCTGCAGAAAGAGATCAACCTTTGTCTGGGATGAGCGTCTTGCTGACATTGTTCTCCAGGAAGGGAATAAATGGATGCACGATATTCACACCATCTACACTCCGATGCTTTGGAACAACAACCACTGGGTAGGGCTAGCCATCAACCTTGATTTGGGGTTAGTTGAAATCCTCGATCCTATTCCGGCTTTGTATGCAGACACTCGTGTTGAGCGGTTCATGCAACCATTGGTAACCATACTCCCGTATCTCGTAAGGAAAGTTGCAATGTGTGAGCTTACTCAGTTTTCTGGACTCAAAAAGTTTGTCTGGCGACGCATACCTGACCTCTACAACAACACTNACACTCGTGTTGAGCGGTTCATGCAACCATTGGTAACCATACTCCCGTATCTCGTAAGGAAAGTTGCAATGTGTGAGCTTACTCAGTTTTCTGGACTCAAAAAGTTTGTCTGGCGACGCATACCTGACCTCTACAACAACACTCGCTCTGGTGACTGCGGACCGGTCAGCATTAAGTTTCTAGAGTTCCACGCCCTTGGAGACCCAGCCCCTCATCTTGGAGGCATCACAGACAAAAACGTTGACGACTTCCGCAAACAGTATGCGCTGGACATCTACAAAACTCTCGTCATGCCTGCTTATGACCGCTAAACAGTCTTTGCTAAACCACTAAGCCATCTTACATTATGTTTTCTTCAAAAAATGGCCACCTTTTGTGTAACAAATGGCCTTCTTCTATGTCTATCACTGATTTTAAACTCTTCTACTCTGTCCCACGTTAGTGGCTATATCCTAATCTATTGTGGTTATTACTTTGTTGTTATTGAAGTAATTAGTTTGTGGTTATCCTAAACCCAAAAAAATGGGTCCGTCCACGTTTGAAGTTAGTATTTTGTGGTTATGCTCAAGCAAGAGCCCCTGATTCCTGAATTTATTAGTGTGTGGTTATCTGAAATTAACTTGCTTATCTTCATCCACGTCCACAGGTGAGATTTTGGCTTTTCAAAATTCGAATTTTGCAACCGTTTCCGCACCACACTAAAATTTTTTTTTAAAAATAAAAGCAATTATTTTCTCAAACCTCAGAGAAATACGGCGGACCTCACCACATTTCTTCGTTTTTGTTTTACAATTCAACCTAAAAAACCCTAAATCGATTAGATTTCGGACCTCACCCCCTTTCTTCATCTCATTCTCAAACCAACACGAAACAAAACCTCACCATGAGCTCCGGTAGTTCGTCGTCAAATTCTCAAAGACGCAGAGCAACAGTTGGCATTCCTAATCGATGTTGGTGTGGGTCAAATCTGACTACCTTTGGTGCGAAGACAAAAGAAAACCTCTTCCGCCGTTTCTACAGATGTGAAATTGGCGTCCAGGTAACTAAATAGAATTTGTTTCCCAATTTAAAAACTTTCAAACAACTCATAACACTTATATATTTGTTGGTCTAAATTAACTGTCAGAGACAATCTGAACACCATTTGTTCAAATGGATAGACGAGGCTATTATCGACGAAATTAGACTAGTTGATTCAAAACAAAGTCAGCTTCACGAAGATGTCCAATCTTTCAAGAACACTACCACACTTCATCTTCAGGAGCAGGGTAAATACGTTGAGGACTCCTTGCTGGAGATGAAAAGAATTATCCAAAACCAAACACTCCAGCTTGCTGAATTCAGGAGATACTCCACTCATGACAACGACACTGCAGTAGTTGATGCAACTTTGGAGTCTCTCAATAATGGGTCTTCTATTACCAAAGCACAGTCCCCACTCATCAACATTGCTGCTGCTGCTATTGCTCTAGGAACCATGGCATGGTTGTATGCAAAAACAAGCACTTGATTATTCTGTGGAGGATCTCTGCAGTCATCACCATATTTTCCTTTAATATTTGTCTTCCTTGTAATATTTGTCTTCCTTGTAATATGCCATCACTTATGCTATGATGCAGACCTTATGACTTCCTTATGATATGGGTTACAGAACTTATGATATTGCTATGACTTCCTTTTGATATTGCTCTGTATCAAATTTGTCCACATCAAAATATAGATTGTTTTCAAAACCAACAACTGCAGACTACATGCGGTGTCCACATCCACATATTCAATACAACAAAATAAACTAATCTGAAGTCATGAGTTTTTCCTAACCAACAAAATATCCATATGAAACATCAAAGACTCTGCCATTTGTCTAACCAAGAACAACCAAAAGAAGGCCATGATTTAGTTGCACTTCAAAGTTCCCAAAAATATTAAAAACAACAACATCCCGTGAACATTAAAACAAAAACTGGGTTCCAAATAAATTGTCTTGAACCCACAAAAATGTTCTTCTCTTCAATTCAAATCCAAAATAACAACTCCTTCCACCACCTTAGATGGGCACTGCGCAGTTCGTCCTATTGTGTCCTTCACCCCTGCACCTACCACATCTGTTCTTAGTAAGCTTTTTCTTCGGTGCCTTCAACAACAACAATCACAAGTCAGTTTACCCAAAATTTGGACACTTAATATGTTTATTACAACTCACAAGTCAGTTTACCCCAAATTTGGACACTTAATAGGTTTATTACAACACACCCTAACAATCACAAGTCAGTTTACCCCTGATTTGGACACTTAATATGTTTATTAGAACTCACCCTTATCTCCCCAGTCGATGGTATGCGTGTTTTGCGGCGTCTCCCTGATTGTCTCTTCGTATTGGGAGGGTACAAAACCATACTGCTGACTTTTTCCGGTATATCAACATCCCTTGCATCATCGTGGGGGCTGATAACGCCTGCATATGTCTCCCTCCACACTGTCGTTTTGTACCAATGCCCACACAATGTGTCGTGAGGCACACCGACCCCGTCAGCTGCAATCATAGCATGACCACAAGGAATTTTGATATTATCAAAATATTTGCAGCTACACTTTCTCTCTCCTAGCATCACTTTGTCTGATTTACCGAACTTCCCCAAAATCTGACTGGTCCAGCCATCAACTGCATTAATCTTGCTTCCTTTCACAGTTGCCATGTTCTTCGTCATCTGTTTGTCAACTTCCAAGCTCACCAAACCTCTGTGTTTCTCTGCTTTCTTCCTTCTGGCACAGAACCATCTGGTCATCATCCTTTGTATGAAAGTTACCAACTCCACTATAGCAGCTCCCCTACCTTCCAGTAACGCCTTGTTAAGTTGTTCAGCAATATTGCTAGTCATAATGTTATACCTATCACCTGGGAAATTTGCTCTAGACCACCGAGCAACACCTATTTTACCCAAATAGATACCACATGCACTGTTAGCAGCCCTAATCTTTCCGTAAAGATCTTTAAACACCCCGGGACTATNTCCACTATAGCAGCTCCCCTACCTTCCAGTAACGCCTTGTTAAGTTGTTCAGCAATATTGCTAGTCATAATGTTATACCTATCACCTGGGAAATTTGCTCTAGACCACCGAGCAACACCTATTTTACCCAAATAGATACCACATGCACTGTTAGCAGCCC
This sequence comes from Eruca vesicaria subsp. sativa, assembly GCA_932364175.1. Lineage (NCBI taxonomy): Eukaryota > Viridiplantae > Streptophyta > Magnoliopsida > Brassicales > Brassicaceae > Eruca > Eruca vesicaria. The sequence goes on along the minus strand of CAKOAT010278488.1, from coordinate 463,231 downwards.
TAATCTTTCCGTAAAGATCTTTAAACACCCCGGGACTATGGGCCATTGCAGCGGCTGTAACCATCTTTGCTAAGTTCTTGCTTGAAAACCTAGAGTTAACATTCCTAGCAAGATGAACAATGCAAGCCCCATGCTTGGCCTGAGGATAAATCTTGCTAACTGCATTAGATATGCACACAGCCCTGTCTGAAATAATCGCCAGAGAAGGAGAGTCCCCAAGAATCCTCTCTACTTTCTCAAGAAACCAGGTCCAAGCATCCTCATCTTCACTGTCCACAACTGCAAATGCAAGTGGGAAAATTTGGAAATTAGCATCCTGTCCACTAGCAGTCAACAACACGCCTTTGTACTTGCCACTGAGGTGTGTTCCATCAACCACCAAAACATGTCTCAGCTTCCTAAACCCACTTATTGAAGCACCAAAAGCTAGAAACAAATATAGAAAACGTTCGTCCCCGTCTTCATCCACATCAGTTTTCAAATCAGCTATTGTCCCAGGATTTGCAACCTTCAACATATGCAAATACTCCGGCAGCTTTAAGTAAGAGTCCTCATCTGAACCACGCAACCCCAAAACAGCTTTCTCCTTCGCCCGATAGCATTTCATGTACGAGGCGTCCACCCGCAGATCCTCTAGAACAAGTCTTTGCAAATCCCTAGCAATAGGCGGCTTACTTGTGTCTCCAAACTTTGCCTTATAAACAGCAGCTATCACACGAGATGTAGCTTTGCTCCTGTATCCATTCCTAAACTCTATGGGACAGCTATGATCAAGTTGTGCCTTCCTTATCTCATAGTACCCACATCCCCTTACTTCATGTGCAGTTACTCGCCAATCACATCTGCTATCCGGACACTCAACAACAAAAGAATCTATTTTCGTCCGTGTTTGTTTGAATTTGAACTGCTGCTTTATCGCATATATAGCTAAAGCAATCTGACAATCCTCTTTGCTTCCAAACACCTTCCCTACTTCTATCCTACCGTCACACTCATCCACATCCATATCAGGGATTTCAGCTGCATCAAATTCTGTATCATCAAACAACGGTGGTATATCAAACTCCTCATCATCGATATCCTCAAGTCTTCTTTTTGGCACACTCCTGTTTAAATCTCCTGCTTGCTCACTACCACCTCCCATCCAAGGATTAGAAGCCTCCGTTTTCTCATATTTGGCTTTCTCTTCTCCTCCACCGACCTCAACATAGTGGTCAAAACAGCTTTGTGTGTCACAGAAATAACTACGTGCGCCTCTCTTCTTGGTCATACCCTCAACAATCTCATCCTCATTGTAAACAACATTCACAGCATCAGAACCTCCAAAATCACCAACTAGTAAGGGTTTCCAAAACTCCTTATCATAACCTCTTGGCCTCAGCGAAATCTCGTCCATCTCAAAGTTCACTTCTTCATCTGTTCCTAGAGTACAACCACTATCATCCTCGACTTTGCTACTATCCCCTTTCACACTTTCACTCATGATTCTCTCCTCTACACTCTCTACTCCCCGCACAAAATCTTCGTCCTCGTCAATGTCGACTACTCTGGTCTTTGAACCAGCTGAGGAAACAAACCCCTTCTTTGAGGAACCACAACTCAAGTCCTTCTGGCACCGAAATCTCGCCGCTTCTGGTGACACAAATCCCATCCCGGAGTCGTCCACAACTACGTTGTCCATGTTCTCTGTCTTCAGTTCAAACTTCGCAAACAAATTCATCCCGCCTTTCACTTTTTGATGTTGACAGAAATACTTCACCGCCCCACTGTTAGTTATCAAAACCGGGGGAGTTCTTATCCCCGTAGCAATTTCAAAACTTGTTGGTGGCCAATAGCTTAAAGATACACGGTAACGCTCCTCATCAAGTTTAAACTCTCGTAGCACATTCCCCTCCAGCTCCTTGCACCCAATACCGTCGTACATATGAACCATACGACCCATCTGATTTTTCTCGATGACAAAATCCCACGTACCTCCTTCTCCAAAAACCCAATCACCGCTTAATACCATGCAATGTTCCTCCATCGTTGAATCCCTAAACAAAGTTGAGAATGTCAGTCCGTCAAACACTAAAATCAAAATAGACTGATAAAATGCTTACAAATACAGGAAGCTATACTTGCAGATACAAAACTGCTTTCGATAAAACAGAGAAGAAGGAGAGTAATGAAGCATTTATTATCATACCTACTTTCTAAACCTCAGCTCACCCTAACCCTTAGATTTGCTTCCATCCGACGGCTGTTAAATCTCCTAATTCCTCACAAAAAAAAATTTATTACTCCTCAGAAGAAACAGAAAGCACAAGGAAAGCACAAGTATGTGCTGTCGTTTTCAACGGAACAATATAAATATATTAAAATCCCTAAATCAACATTTGTCTCAGTTAAGGAAGCAAAGGGCAATACTGTCCGAAATGAGCTGAGAATAACAATAAAGTGTGCCAAAGGCAACTTGTGTTTCAATGTGTCAAAAAAGATAAAAAAGTGCCTCAAACCGTTATCAACTCTATATACATTGAATGTGCCACTTAATCCAATCAACCCGGGTTCGAATCCAGTGGTCTACGTTTTTTATTTTCAAATAGCTTAAAACGACGTCGTTTCATCCTAACGGCAACAATTAACGTCCGACTTAACACCGTCTTAACGGTTTGTTAACGGTGTGTTAAAAAGGCGAGTCAATCGTAAGTTTCTTAATAAACTAATAAAGTCAACAAAAGTTCAGGTTTCTTTTGGCCAGACTCGAGTACAGGTTTCTTTTGGCCATTCGTGCAAAGTTGGTGCTTTTTTTGGCCGAATTCTCTTTTAAAAATATTAGATTTTGTTTTGAATAGAGCTTAAATTTTTTTGAGACCGTGTTGATGGCATATCATCGTGTAGCGGAACGCCTAATTTGGGCAACAAGACTTAACGAGTCACTTTGGTCCACTTGATTTTAGGCTAGACCTTTCCATTAGAGGCTTTCCAGCACTAATTAGCCGTCTCACTTACCACATATGATAATAAGTACCCACATGAAAGATGGCGCAAATCATGACAAGTATACATAAAACGAAATTTGAAAGTGTAAAGTCAATTTCACATAAAAAAAAAAAAAAAAGTCAATTCCACACAACGCAACTATTCTCACGCCTACAATAAAAATTGATATCTGTAATGTAAACGATCATCATCTGTCTTTTATCCATTGGCTTCTAGTGATATACTACCCACATAAGAATATTTAACATTATTATTATTAACGTTGACTTTTTACTGATCGTGCCGTGTCTGAAAGTGAAGGTTTGAGGGATCACTGTTATCAGTTTGACGAATTCAAAACTAGAAATTCCGGAGAGAAACTTCCATTAAACAAACAGATGCGTGAATACTAAAGACAAACATTTTGCTTTTGCTACAACAACCTTAACAGAAAGAATTATGAAGCAGAGGAGTTTGTTTTCAATCCTCTGTTTTGTCCTAATCAGCTTTAGCGTTGCTTCGGTTTCAGCACAAACATGTATGGATGATAATGGACATTTCAGGCCCAACAGTACTTACGACACAAACCGCCGTCTCATCCTCTCTTTACTTCCTTCCAACGTCACAAGCAAAGAGGGGCTCTTCTTCAACGGTTCCATCGGACAAGAACCCAACCGTGTCTATGCAGTAGGGATGTGCATCCCTGGATCAACTTCAGATGACTGTTCTGATTGTATCAAGACCGCGTCTGATGATTTAATACAGAATTGTCCTAACCAAACAAACGCATTTACTTGGCCTGGTGACCCCACGCTCTGCTATGTGCGCTACTCCAACACTTCTTTCTTAGGATCTGCGAATCTGTACCTGCCTGCAGTGGTCTATAACACAGGAGACATCACCTCAAATCTAACAGAGTTCACGACAATATGGGAAAACCTAGTTGTCCGTATGATTGATGCAGCCTCCTTAGCAAAAAGCACACCATCCTCTAGTAATAACCATTACAAGGCTGATGTTGCATCGGTGACATCTCTCCAGAACATATACGCTTTGATGCAATGCACGCCAGATCTTTCCTCTGGTGATTGTGATAACTGTCTGCGACAGAGCGCAAGGGACTACAAGTCATGCTGCGGTCAGAAGCAAGGAGGCGTTGTTATGCGACCAAGCTGCTTTTTCAGGTGGGATATGTATACATATTCTAAGGCCTTTGATAATATCACGGTGGCTTCTCCTCCTCCTCCTCCTCCTTCTCGTGTGGCTTCTCCTCCTCTTGCGGCTACGCTGCAACCTCCAGGTGATCAGGCCAGCAAGTGTTTTACTATTGAAGAAAGTTTATGATTGTAAGAAGAACTGAAACATATATGACATTGTTTTTATGTGATTATGAGAAGATAGCAAAGGAATTTCATCTGGAGTTGTTGCGGCGATCACCATTCCAACTGCCATTACCGTCTTTATACTGCTTGTTCTAGGAGTATTTCTTTGTCGGAGGAGAAAGTCAATGCAAAGAACTGAAGTTGAATGTTAGTTTCTTGTCTTGTTGTTTCTTTCATTATAAGCATATATTGTCCCTTAAGCCAATAGAACTATACACCCTTTGCTTTGCAGCTAATAGTGATATTTCAACTACACATTCATCACAATATGACTTTAAGACAATTGAAGCTGCAACAAACAAGTTTTCATGGCGTAATAAGCTCGGTGAAGGTGGATTTGGTGAGGTTTACAAGGTATGGGAGCTCTCTATTTTTCATTTTTTTTTCTAAGTTACTATAGGTTATGATAATAACCGGCTATGTTTCTTTCCTTCAATGGTATTGTAGGGTACACTTTCAAATGGAACTGAAGTGGCTGTGAAGCGATTATCGAAAAAGTCAGGACAAGGGATAAGAGAGTTCAAGAACGAGGCTGTTCTTGTCTCAAAACTTCAGCACAGGAATTTGGTTAGGCTTCTTGGATTCTGTTTGGAAGGAGATGAAAAGATTCTGATCTATGAGTTTGTCCCTAACAAAAGCCTTAACCATTTCCTATTTCGTATGGTTCTCTTCAATAGTCTTTTTCTTATTTTTGGAAGGATTCTTCTTCTATTTTAAAAGTGACTTATCGTACATGGACATGTGCAGACCCTGAGAAGCAAAGCCAATTAGACTGGACTAAGCGATACAAGATCATTGGAGGGATCGCTAGAGGAATTCTTTATCTTCATCAAGATTCACTACTCACAATAATACACCGTGACCTCAAAGCCAGCAACATTCTTTTAGACGCCAATATGAATGCAAAGATTTCAGATTTTGGATTGTCGACAATCTTTAGAATGGAGCAAACTCGAGGAAATACCAACAGAATAGCTGGAACATAGTAAGAGTCCTGCTCACAGTAGCTGACAACACACAATGTTTGTCTAACCTTTTTCTACTGCATATTAACATGAGTTTCATGGTTTCAGTGGTTACATGTCTCCGGAGTATGCAATGCATGGTCAATACTCCATGAAATCTGACATTTATAGCTTTGGCGTCTTAGTTCTTGAGATTATAAGCGGCAAGAAAAACAGTGGCGGTTACCTGATTGATGAAACGAGTACTTACGGCAACTTGGTCACTTATGTAACCACAAAGAATAATAACCATTTTTTTTTTTTTAGATAATATATTTCCACATGGCTGATTTTCTTGATTATTCATTTTTGTTAGGCTTGGAGTCTTTGGAGAAATGAGTCACCACTAGAGCTGGTGGATCCGGCCATTGAAAGAAATTATCAGAGTAATGAAATAACTAGATGCATCCATATCGCGCTCTTATGCGTACAAGACAATCCAGAAGACCGTCCAATGTTATCAACTATCATCTTGATGCTAACTAGTGACACGATCACTTTACCAGTGCCTCGCCTACCAAGTTTCATCCCTCGGAGAGGGAACGAGCTGGACTCTGAGGGACTAGAATCAAGTCAATCTACAGGAAGATCTGTTGGTTATTCTGTTAATGACGTGTCAATAACTGATTTAGAGGCTCGTTAAACATGGAAATATTTTCTATATGTACATATATATGTGTGATGCTTGCATAATCTTATTTCATGTATTCTCTCTGTCTTCGCTCAACTCAGTTTAGAAATACTTAGCAATGCAAAAGAAAACAAAGAGTAATACATTTTCTGCCATTGTAGGATTTTTGATATCAAAATTCGGAAAGCATATTCATTATATCCATCCGTATATGAATTAACCATTTTTTTAAAATTGAATGTTAAGCTACTCAGATAAAGTCGTTTGGTTAGAGACTGAATCGTTGAGGACTTGGTCTCAGTAGAAACTAGAGCTAAAAATTTAAAAGCGGGGGATCAATTCCACACAATGCAACACTTGTCATTTCTACAATAAATGTTGATGTCCGTAAGGATCATCATATCTCTTATAGTCAATTGTTTCTAGTAAAAATAGTATCACCTATGTCGTCAGTATTATGGATCCACATTAGATAATTCAACATTATTATCAATAACATTGACTTATCGTGACAGTTTCTGAAAGCATATCAGATAAACTTCCATATGCTGTTTAAACCTTGCAAGAAACGAACCGAAGCGTTTGCTTTTGCTACAAGCTTATAGTGAATCATAAAACATATGAGTTTGTTTTCTATACTCTGTTTTGTCCTACTAAGCAGCTTTGGCGTTGCTTCGGTTTCAGCACAAAGATGTATGAATAAAAATGGGTATTTCAAGCCAAACGGTACCTACGACGCAAATCGCCGTCTCATCCTCTCTTCACTTCCTTCCAACGTCACAAGCAAAGAGGGCCTCTACTTCAACGGTTCGGTAGGACAAGAACCCAACCGTGTCTACGCAATAGGGATGTGCATCCCTGGATCAACTTCAGAAGACTGTTCTGTTTGTATCAAGACCTTATCTGATCGTTTGATAAAGAATTGTCCTAACCAAACAAACGCGTTTCATTGGCCTGGTCAACCCACGCTCTGCCATGTGCGCTACTCCAACACTTCTTTCTTAGGATCTGCGGATCTGGACCCGCGTGCACTGCTCTTCAACAAAGCAGATATCAACTCAAATCTAACAGAGTTCACAAGAATATGGGAAAACTTAGTTGTTCGTATGATTGATGCAGCCTCCATAGCAAAAAGTACATCATCCTCTAGTGATAACCATTACAAGGCTGATGTTGCACCCTTGACAGCTTTTCAGAACATATACGCTCTGATGCAGTGCACGCCAGATCTTTCCTCTGGTGATTGTGATCACTGTCTGCGGCGGAGCGCAAGAGAATACCAGTCATGTTGTGGTCAGAAGCTAGGAGGCGTTGTTATGCGGCCAAGCTGCTTTTTCAGGTGGGACATTTATAGATACTCTAAGGCCTTTGATAATATCACGGTGGATGATCAGGCCAGAACAACCGATAATGGTAAGTGTATTCAAATTGAGGAACATATATAATGATTATATGAATTACTGAAACACATGATATTATTTATTATGTGATTAATGAAAAGACAGCAAAGGAATCTCATCTGGAGTTGTTGCGGCTATTACAGTTCCAACTGTCATTACCGTCTTTATACTGCTTATTCTAGGAGTTGTTCGTTGTCTGAGGAGAAAATCAATGCACAGAACTGAAGTTGAATGTTAGTTTCCTGTCTTTTAGGTTTTGTCGTTTAAGCATATATTGTTCCTTAACTCACCCTTTGCTTTGCAGCTGATAGTGATATTTCAACTCCACATTTATGGCAATACGACTTAAAGACAATTGAAGCTGCAACAAACAAGTTTTCAAGGAGTAATAAGCTCGGTTAAGGTGGATTCGGAGAGGTTTACAAGGTGAGGAGGTCTTTGTTTTCCAAGTTTTTTAAAGTTACTATAGGCTATGAAAATACCGAGTTATGTTCAATGGTATGTAGGGTACGCTTTCAAATGGAACAGAAGTGGCTGTGAAACGACTGTCGAAAAAGTCAGGACAAGGAGTAAGAGAGTTCAAGAATGAAGCTGTACTTGTCTCAAAACTTCAGCACAGGAATTTGGTTAGGCTTCTTGGATTCTGTTTGGAAGGAGATGAAAAGGTTCTGATCTATGAGTTTGTTCCCAACAAAAGCCTTAACTATTTCCTATTTGGTATGGTTCCTTTCAATAGCTTTTCTTCTTGGAATGATTTTAAAACTGACTGATCTTACATGGAAATGAACAGACTCTGAAAAGCAAGGCCAGCTAGATTGGACTCAGCGATACAAAATTATTGGAGGCATTGCTAGAGGGATTCTTTATCTTCATCAAGATTCACAGCTCACAGTCATACACCGTGACCTCAAAGCCAGCAACATTCTTTTAGATGCCAATATGAACCCAAAGATTTCAGGTTTTGGATTGTCGACAATCTTTGGAATGGAGCAAACTCGAGGCAATACCAGCCGAATAGATGGAACCTAGTAAGTTCTGCTCATAATAGCTGAAAACACACAATGTTTGTTGAACCTTTTCTAACCCTGAGTTGTATGTTTTTAGTGGTTACATGTCTCCTGAGTATGCAATGCATGGTACATATTCCATGAAATCTGACATTTACAGCTTTGGGGTCTTAGTTCTCGAGATTATAAGCGGCAAGAAAAACAGCTGTGTTTACCAGATGGATGAAAATAGTACTCCTGGCAACTTGATCACTTATGTGAGCATGAAGAAAAACAACAAAGAGTTTTTCTTTAAATAACATATTTCAATGTATGTCCGAGTTTCTTGATTGTTTATTATGTTAGGCTTGGAGGCTTTGGAGAAATGGATCACCACTAGAGCTGGTGGATTCGGCTATTGGAATGAACTATCAGAGTAATGAAGTCACTAGATGCATCCATATCGCGCTCTTATGTGTACAAGAAAATCCAGAAGACCGACCAATGTTGTCAACTATCATCTTGATGCTCACTAGTAACACATTCACTTTACCTGTGCCTCGCATACCAAGTTTTATCCCTCGGAGCAGGCACGAGGTGGACTCTGAGGGACTAGAATCAAGTCAATTTACAGGAAGATCTATTGGCTATTCTGTTAACAACGTGTCATAACTGATTAAGAGGCTCGCTAAAGATGGAAGTATTCTCTATATGCACAAATTTGCGTGATGCTTACATAAACTGATTTCATGATTTCGAATATAATACAGTATTTAGGCAATTCATATAGGTGACTGGAATATTCTCTTTTCAATGCAAAAATCATAAGAACACTGCAAAAAGCATAATAACACATTTCAATATATGAAACAAGACAAAAACAGAGTAGTAATGTTTGGGGGGGAATTGTCTTTTAACAAGACTTTCCTTGTTTCACACGGCAACATTTCTGATAATTCCTCAAACGCTATTTCTCAAACAAGTGTTGCAATAAGCCTTTGATTATAAAATAGTTCATTCATTGCAATATGGTTGATGCTACAAGAAACAAGATTCCGAGGTGATGGTAGCTCTTCTTTGACTTAGTATGCTAAACCCGTATTACCCAAATAAAACGATTTTTTTTACTGAAACCGGTTAGTTTACTAAACCGAGATCGCATAACCAACGGTATTAACCATGATTTTTGCCATCTCACTGTTTCTCTCAATCGTTCCTCTGCGGATTCTCATTTTTCTGCGGTAAGGAAAGGGAATAATAGCATTCTGGTTCGAAGTGGTTTTAGGATGTTGACTAGGTTTGGAGTTTTTAGTTCATTGAAATTAATTTTTCATCTGTCTGTTTAGAACTCTATTGCTGCTCACGGTAACACATACTGTGCTGCTCTGTTTTTTTGCATTGCATCCATAGAAAGTTTGCAACTTTTGCAGAAGAATTAAACGCCTGAGTCAATTTGGAATCAGTTACGTTGAAAATCTGATGTTAGGACAATTCTAAGTCAACAAAGTTGAGTTCTTGTAATAATTTTGGATTTGAAATGTCTTCTCTTTGTGTTCCACTTTTGAAAAACAGGTGGAATCTTGAAACGTCTTGTGATGATAAAGGCTTTGGCTTCTCCTTGTAGTGTATGTAACTGTATCCCTTTTCGCACTCTTGAGTCTTGTTTTCTTTACTCCATATTGTTCAATCAATGTGGTCTAATGTAACCTTTTTTATTTTATTTAATCCAGAACCATGTCGTTGACCATATGAGTCTTGTTGTGTATTTATTCGTTTTGTTTAGGGATTTGGATCTCAGAAACCTGACAAATCTTGTAAGAAAGTGAAGCCAAGAGCAGTGAGAATGGAACTCACAATCACTCAACCTGATGATTGGCATCTTCATCTCCGTGATGGTGATCTTCTTCACGCTGTTGTTCCCCACAGGTCATATAACTTCCTGCATTTCTCTTTTAAGATGTGTTTGCATTTGCTTTCACTGCTTTGATGCTTGTGTTTTGTCTTGATGGAAATGGGTTGTGTGGCATGTGTCTGTAGTGCGAGTAACTTTAGGAGAGCGATTGTGATGCCGAATCTGAAGCCGCCTGTTATCTCCACTGCAGCTGCCATTACTTACCGTGAATCCATCATGAAAGCTTTGCCAAATGACAGTAGCTTTGATCCACTTATGACACTTTATTTGACTGACAAAACCCATCCTGATGAAATCAAGCTTGCCCGTTAGTACCTTTGCCATTGCTGCAAGTAGTCAGATACATTTTCATTTCTTGAATTGAGATTCTGTTGGAGGCAGTTTCACTTTATGTATAATATAACTTCGTTCTTTTAGGGGAAAGTGGTGTGGTTTATGCGGTGAAGCTGTACCCTGCTGGAGCCACAACCAACTCTCAAGATGGTGTCACCGACCTCTTTGGAAAATGCGTACCTGTACTAGAAGAGATGGTCAAACAGAACATGCCTCTTTTGGTAAATAAATCACACAGCAGATTAGACTGTCTTTTAGTCTTTCTTGTCTAAGGAATGTTTTTGGTTAGGTTCATGGAGAGGTCACAGATCCGAATATTGATGTCTTTGACCGCGAGAAAATCTTCATTGAGACAGTTCTGCAGCCTCTAATCCAACGCCTTCCACAGCTTAAAGTAGTGATGGAACACATCACTACCATGGATGCTGTGAACTTTGTTGAATCTTGCAAAGAAGGTTTTGTGGGTGCAACAGTGACACCACAACATCTCCTGCTCAACAGGAACGCTCTTTTCCAAGGTGGATTACAACCTCACAACTACTGCCTTCCCGTTCTCAAAAGAGAGATTCATCGTATGTTCTGTTCTTCACTTTCCTTCGTTGAGATTCTATTTCTTATAGCTGATTTCTGATGATCATTCAATTCTACAGGAGAAGCCATTGTTAAAGCTGTAACTAGTGGAAGCAAGAAATTCTTCCTAGGCACAGATAGTGCTCCACATGAACGAAGAAGAAAAGAAACATCCTGCGGATGTGCTGGTATTTACAGCGCTCCTGTTGCTTTGTCCTTATACGCCAAGGTCTTTGATGAGGTAAGTAAACAAAAACAGTGCTACTTTTCTCGGTTTTTTTAAGTTTCTTTTATGTTTCGTATCTGTTTGTTAATGTTCATAGGCTGGTGCGCTTGACAAATTGGAAGCTTTCACAAGCTTCAATGGACCTGACTTCTATGGCCTCCCGAGAAACTCGTCAAAGATCACTTTCAAGAAAGCTCCTTGGAAGGTTCCAGAGGCTTTCTCCTTCTCCTTTGGGGACATCATTCCAATGTTTGCTGGAGAAACCCTTCAATGGAAACCATTCTTTGAATGATATGGTAATTTGTTGTCCAAAAAAAAAAACAGTTCTCCCAAACCGGAGTACTTTGTTGTATCTTTTGGATTGGATTGTCTTATGACTTGAGTTATATGCACTGCAATTTTTTTGAGGAATAAAAGCAAGAATGTTTATTATGTGTGTTTGAATCTGTTCTCCATTGAATCTAATTGACAGTACAATCCTCAATCAGAGTGTGCATGATGCCTACTCTCTCGGAAGAAGATGTTCCATTCTCACAAACACTAGGCAGACTTGCTGTTGTGTTAACTCTAGATGGACTCATTGGCCAAGGTATGTCTTCCTCCGTATTCATTGATTGATTCTGATTGTGTCCATATGAATCCGTGTAAGAGTCTTCTTCTCCACTTTCATCATTGCTTGTCATGTCCATAGCTGTTTGCATTTGTCTAGGAGAATGATCTTGTAAGCTGGAAGTCTCCTCTTCCTCAGAAGACTTTGTATTTGAGGTTTCTCTGCTCGTGGAATCTGAAGACGTTCTCTGCAGTATGTTCATCATCTTGTATTTTAGATTTCTTCCAGAACACTTAGAGAAACCTAAAAATTAAAGATACCTGAAGCTGCTTTGTTAGAGAAGAATCTTCTTGAATTGGCTCTACAGCTTGTGGTTCGTCTGTGCTTATAATTTCTGAAGCTTGTTTTCTAGTTTCACCGCGCTTCTTAATGTCCAATTCTTTACTGGGAGTGTACTTTGGTAGAGAAGATGGATCACAAGCCAATGGCTCAGTGTGAAAGTACTGTTTCACAGTGGAAGAAGTTAGCCATAAAGAACAAACATAACATGCATTTTACAGAGGGAATATGTAATAGATTCAAACCCAAGTACCTCGCTGTTGAGAGCAGTAGCTGCAGTGCCTCGAAGATCTGGATCAAGAGAGAGCAAAGTCTCTAGAAGAGAAATAACAGGATCTGGAAACTCTTTGAATGTCTCTGCTATATTTGATCCATATGGAAACATTGGTCTCAATGGAGACGAAAGCTGTAGCTTCAGCTTTGTCCAATAATCCTCTGAAGGTGATCCACACAACTCGAATATCTTTCGCAGTTGGTCTCTCTTAACATCAGAACACAGATAAAAAGAAAAGTTCTGAGACAATGCTTATCTGGAAGAACAAGACTGGTTTGAATGTAATAAGGGGCTTACCTCGTCTTTTCCAGGAAGAATAGGCTTTCCAGCGAATATCTCACCTATTACACAACCTGTGCTCCACAAGTCGATGCCAACACTGTAATGAGAAGCTCGAAGCAAAAGCTCAGGAGGTCTATACCATAGAGTTACAACGTTGGTAGTCAAAGGAACACTGTTGTGAGGATCAAAGAACGTTGATAACCCAAAATCCGCAATTTTGAGGACTCCATGTTGGTTTATGAGAAGATTAGAGCTTTTGATATCTCTATGGAGTACATGGTTAGTGTGACAATGATCAAGCCCTCTTAAGAGCTGTGTCATGTAGCATTTAACCTGATAAGAAGATAGATGTGTCATTGATGGTTTACAAAGATTTTTTGAATTAGAAGTTTTATGAAACAGTACCTGAGGTTCTGAGAATTCAACACCGAGTAATGAAGAGAGTCCCAAGAGGTCATGTTCCATGTACTCAAAGATCATGTAGAGGATAGAGGAGTCGTGTTCTACAAGCATCAGCCCTTCTAGTTTAATGACATTAGGATGATCTAGCTTGCGTAGGATTTGGATCTCTCTGGCTATGCTGTTGATGCTTTCTTTGTCTCTGGGATCGAAACGGATTCTCTTCAGAGCTACGGTCTTGTTGCTGAGAAGATCTCTAGCTTTGAACACCTTACTGAATGTTCCTCTTCCAATCTGTTGCAGATACATAGAGAAGAAGTAAGTTTATCAAATGAGAATCAATAAGGAGAAGAGAGGGTGAGAGAGAGAGAGACTTGTTCTTGCTTCTCGAAGTGAGATTCATGGCGAGGAAGCCAACCAACAAGGGCTTCAGCAGCGTCGGGAATAAGCCACGGTGGCCAACCGGAGTCAGCTAATTCTGTACAGCGAGGAGGAGGATTAGCAACAAGAACGCTCTCTTCTCTTTTCAGCTCCTTGGGACTTACTTTATCATTGACCTTATCGGAGACCTTTTGTGCTTGATCACCATCACCATTAGCTATTATTGTTGCTGTTGATGGAGGAACGTGGAAGCGAGGAGGACGGTGTTCAGGGGACCCTTTTGGTGCCGGTTTCTTTCTTCGAGAAGAAATGATGCAGCCCATACTGACAAAAGCTTGAGACCCACGACACTGAATGTGCTACAAAAGAGGATACATTGTTATATGAGAGAATATAGAAATTGCAGTGAAGGAAAGCAAAAAAGCTGGTAAAGAGGAAATGTCTAAAGTCTGTGTACAGAACCAAATTCGCCGGAAAGGGACAGGACAGAACTTGAGTCTTCACTTTTTCTTTTTGTGGAAAAACACACATATTGACGTGGACCCCAATCCAGAAGGCTTAGTGGTGGCTTAATCATTTTTATTCTCTTTTGATTATGTTAACTTGAAATACAAGCTAATGGTTGGTTTAGTTTGGTTTATATAATCCATTTCGGAAACTTGACCAGTCTAGTATGTAACATTAACAGTTTCTTAAGAGTTTATATAAAAGAAGATTAAACTAATTTGAAGATATTTTTTTTCCTAAAAGTCTGGGGGTTATAGGTCAATGTTTGAGTAGCCTATATTGAAGTCTGGGGGTTCTCATTGAGTACTCTACAACACTTTCTCATTTCGAGCTCTAAAGATAAGAATCTAAAAAGATTTGTATGAACCAAGTTAAACAAATATATTGTTAAATTTTTTTTTTTTGAGAAGCAATATATTGTAACTTATAGGTTTGAATACATAAGTAGAAACGTATTTTACAGGTACTTTTTTAAAAAAGTTTGACTCCTTGACTCAGAACTAGGTAATAGTTATTATAACTTATTGACATCTCAGACTTTTGGAAGAACATGTATAAATATAAAAAAAAAAAAGATTAACACACATTATTGATAATTAGTTTTGAGGAGGGGTTTTCTTGGATTGTCTTGTCTCCGGAGGTCCAATGAACAAACCAGTCTCCACTTCCATATTGTCATTGTCTTCCATGTTCACTTCTGCTGATGATAAAGTTGATGATGATGATGCTACTACTATAGCTCCCATTCCATGCAACTTTTATTTACAGTTCACCAAAGCTCTAATCAGAAAACATTTCACTTCATAATAATAATAGTAGTGACACTTACCTTCTCCTTCAGTTCTTTATTTTCCTTGGTGAGATTCCTCTCCTACGATTTTGACAAGCAACAGAGAATTTTCTTACTTTAAGTATTGCAAATCGAATAAAACATGATTTACAAACATCATTATATAATAAAGATGTTCACACGCATTAGAGAATGAAAAAAGAGTAAATGTGAATTTTTTTTACGTACCTCTTCCTTCAACTTCTCAATTTCTTCACGGAGTAATTGGTGCTGAAAATAATTGAAAATACAAATATATGTAAGAAAATAATTTACATAGTAAAGATAATTTAAATAATATATACACCTTTGCATGTACATTCCAATGAATCTCTAAGCTATATACCCACACTATATGCAATTGCGTTGTAGATATTTTTTTATTACAATATTATCTTGAGGTTGGTAATATCATTAGTGAAGCCATGCAAATCATGCACATAGACAGCAACGATTTATACTCATGCATGGAACGCCACAGACAGAAATTAAATAGCATATTAGACATTTAATAGAACGACATGTATTGTTCTAAAATAAATTTTTGCAAAAAATACATTTAGTGTGATATTATGCGGGCTTTTTTTGTTGTCAATAAGATTTACCTTCTTGGCTCTTATCCTGGTCAAGCCTCGCTCCAACTGATTCTCTAGCTGTTGCAGCTCCTCAATAGAACATGCATCAATACCTTCTCCAAGCAATTTGCTGCAATTGATATACAAGTGACATGATACGACAGTTTCGAATTCATATCAGTAAGTAATTTGATCATATGATTATGAATTTAAAACCGTTTAGATATCTCTAGCTGCTCAATCTTTTTTGTCAGACCATATGTTTCTCCTCTTGCTTGCTGTAAACCAAAGTATGAATGAGAATTAAGAATAACTAAAATCAAAGTTTGAGACAGAGTTTTGGTTACCTGAGAATTATCATCTCTCTTGTGGTTATTCCCAATTTCTTTGACTCGTTTCTGGTATCGTTCTATTGTTTTTGATATACTGAAAATAATTAAATGCAAATCAAAGAAACGAAAATGTGGAGTCAGTAACGTAAGCCTTTTCACTTCAGTTTCCAGCAAGCAAGCAAATTAGTTACATATTATACATTACTATATCAGAATTCTATAACTAAAAATGTGACTGGAAAGATGAAGTAAAATATCTATGCGAATTTATATATAGTTTATCGCATTTTCTGTGGAAATTCAAAAGATTGAACCATATTGACCAGAATTAAATTATACAGAATAAATAATTAGCTAGATGGTAAATGGGTGTGACTTAAGAAGCAATTATTCAACTTATTAAAATAATTTCAAATGTTATTGTTTCCACTCGGATACTTTTTCACTTTACTCAAAATAATTGTCACCCACCAAAGTATTCTACAATGTGGTAAGAAAAACAAAGATAATTAATCATGTGATTAGTTGCATTGTTACCAAAGTTAGAATTTGATCACATGTTTCGAGGTTCATATATAATGTATGATTAATATACTCGTTTTGGATACCCCAAAAATCTCATTTGACTAAATGAAAACAGAAAATTGATTCCTCTTGTTTTATAAGAAAATCCTCTTTACTTCAAAATGCAAAAGACTGTAAAAACCATAGCAACATTGAAGTTGCCTTGTTTAAATAAAAAACATAGCAACTTAATGATCCAACATCATACATTATTACACATACATACATAGATAGGGATGTATGTATAGCTAGACGCACGTGGACATGCTCAGATCGATACTGAAACTACTGATCTCTACCCTTTAAATATCACTAAACACTGTTAAAACTATGATTCTGTCGTTAAGAATGCCTAGTTAATTGTGATTAACCTCTCTTGGCTTTGCGCAAAAGGCACTTGAGTACACGTATATTCTTGAAGTGTCTAATTGTTTTACTCTATATATGTTTAATAAACATACTAATTGTTTATCAAAAAAAATCAGTAAAACTATATAACTAAATCAAATACATAAAAATAAGAGAAACCATAGAAATAATGAATATTATTCTGATCTACACACATGCGCTGACTCATTCACTGTCCATTGCTTAAGTAAAGCGTTTGTGGGTGAAAAGTGGAGCAAAATCTCTCTTTGTTGCCACATATTTATACATACATGTATATAATACATCCATATACACACATATAGAAAAGAAGCAATATTAACTTAAATTTCATGGGTTTCCAACTTAAAACCAATTAGAAATACATAAGTTGGTCATAACCTTTTAGTTAATTATTTCACCATGTGGAACTTTTCATTCCTTGGTTAACAAATTCCTTTATTAGCAAGCATGTAGAGTCGCATATATATCAGAGTACAAATGTTTTACATACTTAGACATGCCTGTTCATAAATAAATGAGTAATCCATCCATTATTTTCAAACATTTGTAAAGAAAAATATATAGACTAATGTGTATATTATTATCATTATATATAGTTATATAAGGAAACTTACTACCACTTCCAAATAAGGAAACTTACTACCACTTCCAAGGATAATATTTTGCCATTGCATTCTGATAAAACAGACCTAGTTTGAGTAACTAGCTGACACTAAGCTCAAAGTCACATACGATAAAACTAACTAGATGTGTAGATAGATAAATATTGTTGACTTGTCTTTGCCATAAAGGGATAAAAGTCAAGTATCTGTAAAACTTAAAGCTTCCTGATAAAAATATCTCATTAGAGAGAGAGAGTGTTAGTCAGATAGATCAACTCATCTACAGAAAGAAGTGGATGGCTCACACTAGTACACTTATATATACATCATACATACACATATATATACACCCTAGGTTGCAGAGCCATGTAAATCTGATTTCTATCTACAAACCCCTAGAAAATCACTCCATTTTCTTTCTCCGATCTAATTTTATATAACAAAAATCACTATTGAAAAACTCTCTCTCTCACGACTTTGATTATCACTCAACCAAATTTAATCCACGGGTTATCCCTAACCCAATCCATCAGTATAAATCGAGTTTAAGCACAAGTAGATCGATAAAATAAAGGAGAGGATAAGAAAGACATATGTAAACGTACCTAGAGCTAG
This sequence comes from Eruca vesicaria subsp. sativa, assembly GCA_932364175.1. Classification (NCBI taxonomy): domain Eukaryota; kingdom Viridiplantae; phylum Streptophyta; class Magnoliopsida; order Brassicales; family Brassicaceae; genus Eruca; species Eruca vesicaria. The sequence continues at coordinate 445,184 of CAKOAT010278488.1, read as the reverse complement.
AGAACTCATAGAGTTTGGAACTTGGAGAGAAGATGATCAAAGCAACTTCAGCATCACAAAGGACTGATAACTCGAAAGCTTTCTTCAAAAGTCCATTTCTTCTCTTGGAGAAGGTCACTTGCCTGCTCGTTGCGTTCTCTATCCTCTTCATCTCCGTCTTTCCCCTCACCATCCTATTCAAAGTTAATCCTATTCTTTAATTAAATCATAAAAAAAAAAAATTAGCTCAAGAAAATGAATAGTATCCAGATATTAAAATTAATAAGATGAATTATGTATAATATGAACAGCATCTGTAGAATTAAAGAAGGATATGACAGATTACGAGATTTACCCTCTTGATTTGTATGTGAATGCGCTTGGATAGAAGTGTTTATCTATTTGTGTATATAGTATCTATCTATCTATGTGTGTCAGGTCGAGATAGATAGAGAGAAGAAGAGAGCTTTCGGGGAGAGGGTGTGTGATACAGATTTCTGGGAACTTCTCAGAAACCCTAGATTTATCATGAATGAGGGGAGAGAGAAAACAAAACAAATTTTGATATTTTTATGCTTAATATTCGATAATCGTCTTTATTAATAATACTTCAATATGCTTTTTATTAAATTTGCCATTTTTTGTTATGCCTATAGTGCTATATAACCTAGACCTGACTCAAGAACAGTCTAGTATATTGCATTTTTTATTTTTAGAAACGGCATTACGTAATATCTTTCTTCTTTTGGTAAAAAGTTTAACTTCATTTGAAGGCCACTACATATAATAATGTAGTGTAATAATTCTGTGCGGGAATATAAAAGCTTCCAATAGATAATAAGTTTGATTTCATTGTTGTGAGAATTTTTCTTTTGGATTCTAAAAATTTCAGTTTAGTTATTAAATTATACAACTTGGTCGTGATCGTATATATCTGTTTATACATAAGTAATAAAATCAGAAATACTAATAACATTCTGGTATATTATCTCTGCAAGTAAGAAGTGAAGGTTATGGGGTCTTATACAATGAGATGTGGACAAAAAAAGATATACTATAAGATTTTGACACGTGTCCATGTTAACTGACAACCTACAGATCCGGTGTCCGTCAAAGTGGGTTTCCCAGTTCATCTGTGGACAACCAGCATCTCTGTCGGTTGCCAGCTCCTCTCGGACAAGATGTGCTTAATTATTTGATCAAAAGATACTATTAGTGGAGTACTAATTTTTGAAGTAAATGGGTAAAAGTTTAAGACAAAAAGTTACTGAAACAATCGTAATTTATTAACATTATACTTTGTTTGGTGCGCTTTCTTGCTTTTACTTTATTCGTTCCCGGCGTTTTTTAATCGTTTAATTATTGTAACTAGTCTGCGTGACCAAGTGGTTATCCACTATTGGATGCTTTATTATTAAGCTAATACTCATACATTTAAATAACATTTGCATTTTATTCATCTTTTCATATCTCGGTACAGGTGTCGCACGCTGCAAGGACCACTTCGTTTTCACAATTTGAGTTCAGTATTTGGGAATTTTACCTTTACTTACATTGAAAACAAGAAACCTATCCAACTTTTACAAAAAAATTATAATGATAATATTATTTGCTCATAAACGAAAACAGATCTTGTATAAGTAGTAGTTACATCAAATGATCTGATTCCCAAGTACTGCGAAGGTAACATTTTCTTTTATGAACGTATTGCCACCAGTACTGGTCCTGACATGGGAAAGACCAGAAGCAATTTTTAAAAAATTGGTCATTTTTATAAAACCATTTATATACCATAATAATAATTTTCTTTTAAACAAGGTTGATTTTTCAAATATTTTTTAGGGCTAGAAGCTTTTGCTTGTAATGCTTCCTCTCAGGACACTGATTGCCACATTTCTTCTCTCTATATAATTTTGGAAAATGCAACACAAGTATTTTCTTTGCTGAGTTTAATCATAAGCTGCAGATTCTTAGACTATTTATGAGGTCAGCATCAATGTAAATCTGTAATATGATCGTTAGATCACAGATAAGTTTGTGCTAATGATTATATATTTATGGTACAATTATAATTTTAGTGGATGGAGAAATGAATGAGTATAGTATACCAACGGTTGTTTGCCTGATAAATATGTTTAATATTTTGTACTCTGCTAAAAATATTTTTGGGTGGTCAAATTTTTCGCCTAATGTATGCATTCGGAATGATATATCTAATGTTTGATAATACTGGACTAAAAATTGTATTATATCTATCACGCTTAAAACGAATGACAATACTTAATTTTTAAAATAGTACATTTGCATTTGATTTTATACGCTTGATGTGGTACATGCGCCAATATAAGAGCTACAACAGCAACTCTGTTTAGGTAAATTCAAGGTTAGCTCAAGAGCCATCTATATAAGAACAAACACTAAGTTCACAAGAAATTAAAACGAAGTGCATATGATGAAACTCAACAAGAAAAATTGTGGTGAAAAGTCCTAACAAAGTCCTCACCTCATCACATCAGGATTTAGATCGTGTCCTACAAGTATTGAAAAGGTATAAGAAAACACAAGTCATACAGACTGTGTTACTTTTTAGTTCGACCATATACGTTATCTCGTCTTTCTACAAAACATAAGACGGCAGAAAGAAACTTATGTCCATTTTATCCTCTTTTGTCTCCTAAACTTCTGCTTGTACTTTATTCTGTTTGCCATGAAGAACATGACCAGGGACCTCTTGGTGCAGAGTATGTTCTTGTACCAAAACCTACCAAAATTTGAGTAACGAATAAAATACTAAAACTCGCAAAAGAATTAGCTCACGATCTAAACCAAATTTACCTAAAAAGTATCCAATCACAAGATACCAACTAAAGTATAGTGTAACATTAAGTCATTACCGAAACCAGAATAGTGTTTGTTTACATTTCTTCTGCGTAAACTTCAGGAGAATTGTGAAATAATACACATCAAATGACCCGGATAAGTTTACGGGATGGCAATTGATAACCACCAAATGATAAGCATTTTATACAGCTGAGCCTGAGACTGTGTTCAAGGGACACTGACTGAAGAGGGATGAGTGTTAGTCATCAGATGTGAAAAAGTGTGTAAATATCTCTGCAGGTATCAGTGAAGAAGAAATCATATGATTCACATGTCTTCTTCAATACAAGAAGTGAAAGTAGTCCAACGATGGTCTAAAGATGGCATATGTACAATCATGAATGTAAATTCTCCTCATTTCTGTGTAAAGTTCAGCTTATTCTTTCTTCATTGATTTTTATATGTTTGGGATACAAACAAATTTAGCTAAGCAATCAGACTTTTCGATTCTTGCTTGGTTGAAGTGTACTACGATGTATATCATTCCTTCGCCCTTTGTAATCAGCGTACCGTATGTATTTTTGGTAATATTTTTTGCATTGAATCAAAAGTAAGGTGGATTCAGTTCCATTACCATTGTGAGAATCCCTCTTTTCCTAATATGTTTGTCGAAAAGAAAATAAGCATACCTTCAAATAGCTTGAATTCAGCTGTAACTGACTCATTTAACGATCGATGGCTGACCAACACAATCAACCAAGATGCTGAATGTCACATGTTCTACACAGTATGATGAAGCTAATATATAACTGTCAATTCAAAAAACAAAAATTGTATTGTTGTAACCTGAATAAACAATGTATGTTAAATACACAAAAAGTGACATGTAACTTACTAACACTTTTATAACATGAAATACCAAGACAATTGTATACCATGTGAAAATCTTTTTACAAATTAAAGATATAGAATCTTGGTCAATATCTCTAGAGTCTCTTTCTTTCTCTTGTGTTGGTTATCTGATTTACTTCATACCCGTCAAAGAACCCTCAAGTCTAAGAAGATGAAGAAGGAAGAAGAGCTTCAACTTCTTTTTTCCTTGTGATACCCGTTGGTACACCATAACACACCGGCGCTGCCCCAATCAAGTATGGTAACGTACACACTTCTCTAGCCGCAGCCATGAACGAACCTATTTTGCGTCCAGGCTTGTGGTTGCACTCAGTCTTCCCTGACTCATCGATATTTGATTGAGCTGCCTTGTTACGCAAAGACGGCTTCCTTGTCCTCTTGGTGTTGTTGCCTTTTAGATTCATGGCTGCAAGTTCGTTAGCTAATGACTCACATTGGCTGCAACCACCCTCTGAGGTAGAAGAAGAGGAAGAAGAATCTGATCTCTCTCTCAACCAAGCTTCCAACAACGCTTTCCCAAACCGATCAATGTCTCGGTCTGTTACGTCCCACAGGTTCGCCACAATGGCTGGAGATCCAGCTAAGAGATATGAGAGTGGTATGCCGTGTGGGATGTAGCAGCCTTTTAGCCATAGTGAACCACTACTGCATCCCATTAGGAAAGTTGCAGAACAGTTGTCTAGCTTCTCTATTTCGCGGCTAGACAGATATTGTGCTCCTGCAGTAGAAGATATGATTGGAAAATCAATCTCTAAGTAAACGAAGATTGCATCAAAGATTTACTTAATTAAACAGCTAAAAACAACTTTTTCAGGAGTGCTCAAGGAATCATCATACCACTTCCATGACCGAAATATAGAAATAGATCATGGTTTTGTAATGCTTTTGTCAATTCTTCAGCACTTGGTACTGATCCAGCTTTCCCCTGGAAGTATACGCAATCACGGAAGTTTGAAAAATTTAGCATCAAGGAAAAGGTTAACGACAAGTATGCTAGCTCTGTGTATATGTTACCTCAAAGTTTTTATCTCTGAACCAACTCTCAAAATCGCTTTGTGTCTCGCTGAGATCACCACCGGGATTCAACAAGTAAAAGGAATCTAGCGGATCAATAAGAGGAAAGGAAGCAGTATGAGATCTGGCTGGTTCTCCTTGGAGAGAGCGCTTCTTTAGCACAGCAGATATGCTACCTACAGAAGGCATTCGGTACACCTCCTGTTTCCTTAGTATTGGAATATTCTCCCAAGGAAGCATCTAATCAAATCAGAACACAGTTGCATGTAAGCAAATCTGTTTACGCATGAAAAAAAGGTAGACTCTTCTTTGTTCAAACAAACCAAAACACTTAAAACTAAGCCAGCCAAAATTTATAATCATCAAACCCAATGATTGATATCGTGCAAGAATGGCCAGTATATTTCACTGGTATGATCTATGGTGTTTAGCCTTGGAACCGTAACAGATAAACCAAGCAGACAGAAAGTGATAAGGATGTAATTGACGAACCTGAACCTCAGGATCTAACACAAGGATGATAGGCTCTCTATTTTCATTTTCGTCCTGTTTCTCTAGTTTGCTTGCTGCTTCATGTATCAGCTGTAAGGCCAACCCATGCCTGCTTTCAGAAATATTTGGCACGGCAGTAGGAGTTTTACAGCTATCTTCTTCATAAAGATAGCCCCCTCTACCTACATAGCAACCATTTCTTAGAGAAAGCTGAGCCACACATGCTTCTCCTTTAAAGTCTTCCATCCCACCTCCAAGAATAACCTTCAAAAGCATCTCATTCACTTCCATTTTGCACTTGGACTTGAGATCTTTTACCAGTTTTTTCTGTACAGAGTCAGGCAACTTGAAGTTTGACAAGTCTCCAAGAAGCAGACATCTCCAGGGACCCAGCCAGGAAGCTTCTAGGGTCCTAGAACAAAAGAGTGGTTACCCAATGTTGTTAACAAAAATGCAGAATCGTGCCTAGTTGGTGTATTCATAAGATGGATTAAAAACAGTTGTCTATGTCATAGTTTAAACTTTTAAGAAGCGATTTAAATGTAAAAGAATTTGGTGGCATGACAATATTCTGCAAATGTCAAGAAATGATCGATCTTTTCTGACTGTTAAATAGACAGATGTGTATACGAGTTATAGAAAGAAAGCCATCTAACCTGAGGAACTTTCTAAGATGATGATCAAGTTTCTTTCTCTTCTCCCACCACGAATTTCTATGCTCTCTCGTGTCTTCTACAAGAGATTCAAAAGATGCGTGGCTTTCCTCCAATATTGATTTAAATACTGGAGCTACATCATCTACTACGGAGGAACCCCATGGACAAAGCCAGCGGCTCTCCAACTTCTTGACTTGAGTCGCTTCCGTAGAACTAAGATTTCCGCTGTCATCGGACATGTCTACTAATTCAAACAAATCATGAGTGCAAATAGGAAATACAAAAAACAACAAGTAAGCAGTTCATACTGTACCTTCTATAGCCGAATCTACAGGCAGGAGAGTGGCGACCGGTTGACTTTTCAAGTTGAGGCGTGATATGAGCACCCAGGCACAAACAGGTGAACGAATTTGCATTAGCTCCTGTAACAATTGACTGAAAGCGCCTCCAAGCAAACTAATGCAGACGATTGTTGAGCTTGGAAGATTGTTAAAGAATTCTTCAGCAAATTGTACAAGATCTTGAGTACGCTCAGGAGCAAGCCTACAGTGGCAATGTAAGGAAAAAAATTGAGTTAATCAACAGAATTACAGAAAACTATATAGCACGTCTGGTTGCTTAAGTTAACTCATCTCATACCTGGGTAAGTCCAACACCTCGGGAACCATACAGCTCGAGCAAGTAGCTTCTTTACACTGTAAATACAAGCTGTTAGATAAGAGAAGCAACACGTAGCTCTAAATATGAGTAGATAACATATTATCAATAACACTGAGGCTACAGGTGTTAATCCACCAATCGACAAGCTGAAAATACCTTTACAACCTCTTTATCTGAGAGGCACTGTGATTTGTGTCTTCGGCTCAAATTCGAAATGAATTGATAACTAATATGGGTACCAAGCGACGCTTGATGGAAATATGAGACCCAGTGACTTGCAGACAGCTCCTTTCCATCACATTCGAATGAGAATTCATCATTTGAGGAAGAAAGCATGTATAAAGAAGCAAGCAATCTTGAAACCTGTGGGGTACAAAAAAGAGAAGTATTACACCAGACAGTAATTACGACTGAAACTGAGCCATCAATTAGCTGAGCATTTACCTTCTGAAATACTATTGGAACCTCTCGGCTGAGTATAAATGCTAATTTCAACCATGAAACCAGTTTTGTGAAAGGAACATGAGACAGATCACAGCAAATAGACCTGTTAAAAGTAAATCAGGAGGCTAAGGAGGATGGTAGGTACACAATTCTAAAGGGTATATTTGGCATACAATTAAGCACGAGAAAGGGCAAAGCTTAAGCATGGAAACTGACAAGAGTAAAACCAATAGATGACACATATACCTGCTCTCCCTGTAATAGTAATTGCGCAAATTCAACCAGCACAAGTTGTAAAGTATTATTGCCCGATCAATGGCAAATACATCCCTTGTAGTTTCTTTCCCAATAAATTCCAGCAACTGACTGACAGAAGGTTGGTTGTGGCTGAACCGGTTACTTTTAAATAAAACACAGATACTATGCAGTAGTGCTTCATGAGCTAGATGAACTCTACCAGACTCCGCCAAACATTTTCCTGAAATGGAAAACGAGATTATAAGCAGACACTTCTTCTAACGATTCTCAGTTACTGATATGTTTTTGTCAGAGAATGAACAAAAAACGGCAGGCACATCTGTCATGCTGAAACGGGAATGGCTAGAAAACAAAACACAAACATGGAAATGGAGAATAAGATCAAACTAGTTGGCTCGAAACTCCCTCAAAGTTTCCAAGACCCTTTACTTTTTTTATCAACGATGGGTGAAGTTAAATTCCTACAGATACTAAATCTCAGTTCTCCTCTACCCCATTAAGCTACCATTATTAGATTGTTTTCAACAGGAAACGGTCAAAAGGCTAACTTCATCTTGCATGAGCAGATTCATAAAGTGTAAGAGCATACCGAGGTCAACAAGTATTGAGGACGCAACCCTCCTATGGCAGAGTTCCCATTTCAAACTTACTAAAGTGTTGAGAGACCCAGGTTCCGTTGCTTTCTCAGAGAGGCACTGCATATATTTTCCTTTGTAGCAAATGCAAAAGCCATGGTCTGTGTTTTTTGTGTCTAACAACACCCTTTCACACCCAGAACCATCAGATGTATCACCGACGCTAGCCGTCTTTGAACCAACTTCAGGCACATTAGAACGGTTTTGGCATTGCTCTTTAAGTGACTGACGCATTGAGCGAGTCATCCTTGAAGTTGGCTCAGATACCAAATTATGATCCTTTGACACACGAGTTTGGGAACTTTTAGCTCTCCGACCCCTCCTGGAGCCTTTGCTTTCAGTTGGCTCCTTATTTATACTGAGTGTTTTGCCTGAATTATATCCTAAATCTTCATCCCCATTTTTAGCAATCGCTATTCCCTCAGGAATTTCTTCTCCCTGAGATCTAATGCAGCTTTTCCATGCTGGACAACAGATTTTCCTGAGAGCAGAAGCAAACAAGCCTTCAGCATGCAAGAATCCATCTGCTTCGGAAACTCTTTCAAGTTTTTTTCGAGATATCTCTCCAAGTTTCTTATTTAATGTAACTTCTAACTTCAGTTCGCACTTTGCGCAAGAAAAATCTCGCGAATTAGCATTTAATATCTCTTTTGCATTTTGAAGTTCCTTTTCTGCCAGATCCAGACTCTGCTTTTTGTGGTAAAAAGTTCCTTGCGAAATTAAAGAAGACAAAATAAAAACAAATCAAGTGGCTTACTGACAAAAGGAATAAGTAAAGATACAAGATAAGACAATGCAGTTGGAAAGAGAGCGTTCGCATACCTAAAGCAGAAGAAAATGCAACCACAAAAGGGAATAGACTCTGCGAGTATGAAATGGCTTTCCCCCATGATAGAAGAGATTCTGCCTCCAGCCCATTCCCTATCAGCTCATTAACAATTCCAACCTGCACATTTTAGCACCGAACTGAGAAACAGAGAAGTTATGAAACCCTACTAGACTAGAAGCTCTGAGCATAAAAAGAACCTGAAGGGTGCTTTCCAAATAGCATTGGAGCACATTCCAACTACTTAAGTAACATCGATTGATGTCCCACACAAAATTTCCACATGGCCAAAACTCAGTTGCTAAAGATCTGTACACTTGAAAATTTGTTATGTTATAAGTCCGTATCTCTGATATTTTCCCTGCGTCCTTGTGCTTTTCCAACTGCTTCTCAGCTGTATACTTATATTTCTCTTGAAATAAAAGAGTTCGTATTCTATAGGCCTCTTTGGCATATGAAAGAGCCTGCGTAAGAGAACAGCTTACCATCAAGAGACTGCAACAATGAACCAGCCAAAAATTCACAGCAAAATGTTTGTGAAAAATGTAAAATGCGTATGACAATTTCACCTCAGAAAGCTTTCCAAATGATATGAGCCTTTCACAGAGATCATAGTAGAGATATGCAGCTACAAAAGATGCATGACCAGAGGGTGAGGCCTGAAATAACATTCATTAGCAAAACTGATACCACCATGAATAATATTTGGTGACAAAAAAAAATCTACAGAATTAAATTTCGTACACTTGAAGTGAGTTCTGAAGCTGCATCTGTAATATCATCTATCGTGATGTCCGATTGAAAGGGACCTTCATCACTGGAGGTACGCAAAAAATCGCTATGTAAATCATGGAAGTTCTGCTGGAATCCAATTAGCTTTGCTTTTGAATCTTTCAGGCAATCTATCCAGAAAGTCATGCACGTAGATTTATCACCACAAATCTCTGATAAGCTCAGGATAAAGGCATCACTTATGGGGGAAGGGCATAAGGCATGACTTAGCCGTCTGCATTCCCACAGCATTGAAAGGCAGACCTCTAATTTGACATGCTTGTGTCTAAATAATCGGAAAATCAGCTGGTATATATGATGATGGAGTTCCGTGCATCCCTGGACATGGAAAAAAGAGTATCAAGGAACAGATACAAACCAAGCACGCACTATACAGTAAGCCACTAAAAACCCATAATCCAGCTAAACTATAGGAAAAAGATACCTTCACTGACATCAAATCGATCATATTGTAAAGTAACGGAATTATGTCCTCCGTTGGTAGACTGTCCCCACTATCGTCGAGGCTAGGAATCCTTAGCCATAGATTTAGGGAAGTGCTAATATCTTGAAAGACTATCTGCACAAAGGAGACGAGCCAAAATGTTTCGAGAAAGATAAACTAAAAAGTGATCCACAAACCACCAACAGAATGATCAACTATTCAAAACTAGAGGATGTGTTGAAAGTTCAAACCTTCGAGTTTGGTTCAGCTTCATGTGTACAAAAAGCTCTCAAGCAATACGCGATAGGTAACTGGTGCGAAGATGGAGCACCATCTTTATTTGGCCCATGATGTACCTCCTTCTGCTTTCATTCAAGAACTTTGTCACAAAATATCTCAAGTAATTATTGAGCTATTAATTCTGACATAGTAAGAGACTGGGAGACATACCAATATAGAGATTGCTTCTGACAGAAAACGAATGCAGTCATCTAGATGCTCAGTTCCAGATGCCCTTGTCATTCTTGCTTTCCATATTAAGATTCTTGCTCTCTCTATATGCATATCCTCTCTGACATAAACATCCTTCAAAAGGATATCTGCTATTTCAATTCGTATTTGTTGACCTAGATTCGAGCTCAAAGAGAAAATTTCATCATAGGCCAGAAGCTCCTGCAAGCATTAATAGAAAAGAGAAAAAGCAAATTGAAAAAGAACACCAGTATGATATTCACAAATTACACAGGTAAAATACAAACTTTATCCAGACAATAACGAAAGTTATAAGGATCCCAACCTGCTGTAGGATTTTTCCCAAAGCCCTGTTTGAACGTTTTTTGGAAGATGATAGCAATGAATACAAAGTTGTACAAGAATCAACCGCATCCAGATTCGTTTGACATCCCCGTTCTATCTGTTAACAGCACACATTCAGATACTTGAAGTTTTAAAATAATAATATTATATATACAAGAAAAGTAAATCATCAAACAATTAACCTTAACCCACTGTTTTACAATTGCCGTAGGGCCTGGTAGCCTTCTCATCAGATGTTCAGCTGAAAGCCAATTTTCTAGAATATGTACGATAGTCTGTCTCATCTTACATTTGCTACATTGCTGGAGCACATCCAGGTACAATGCAGACCTATTACATGTTTCGCCCACAAAATCCATAATGGCATCTTCTGACAGGTCATCTTCAGATGAACTAGATTGATTTTCAAACATCTGACTATCTAGTTCAACACATCTCCATGATGCCTTCGAGCACAGCCTGAGCGCCTCACAAGCCTGCAAGGTAGAATACTTAGTCTATAAAGCAGAAAAAGACGTATATATTAAAGATATATGTCCACACAAATTAAGCAGACGCAGATTTTTATCCAGTCTTCACACTTGTTTGCATATAAAATATTTAAGAAGTCGAAATCAGGCACTCCACCTTTTCTAACTCCTTATTTCTGTACAAAACGACACCAACATTGTATAGCGACGGTAAAAGATACTTGAGTTCTTGAGACCGGATCCATGGACTGTCAATTACACCCTCAACTAGATGGACACTGATCTGGAAAGGTAGATGTTGGATCACTAAGTTAGAAAATGATGGCTTGTTCATTAACTTGAACAAGATACTTTCCATTGAATTATATGCAAAGCAAATAAATGCCAAACCTCCAATTTGAGCTGGGTTCTCAATGAGACAATGAAAGCAGCCAGAGCCACGTTCAACAAAGCTTTATTATTGTCAGTTTCTCTACCTTCCTTGTTAGACGTGCATCTAAGAAGTGGGAATAGGAGAGGTGAGAAATGCATTAAACCCACATACAAAGATTTCACAAAAGAATTAACATACTTTCCAGTTTCTAAGCGCATCGAAGATCAAACGTCATCACGACTGCCAAGGATTTGCATAATAACATGATAAAATGAAGGAAAAAATAGTAGACAAATATTGCATGAAATCAACAGCTTGAAAGAAGTAACTTCTGAAATTCCCTCACATATATTTAAGTTATTTTACCATGTGACAAACAAAACAATCTTCCCGAAGAGCACGATCCTGACTAAAAGCTACAGAAATTTAGCGTAAGAGAGAATATGATGATCACCTTACCTCGGAAGGGAGAGACAACCATCACAAAATTGGAGAAAGGCATCATGCATAGTAGACAAATGAGCAGACGCGTATGATATTTCCGAGTTCAACACAATCTTTCTTTTCACTGAATGTATCAAGTTGGCAAGCGGTTGGCACAAGAATTTCAAGGCATCTACATACTGTACCGAATAAGTCTTCTTGTCTATGTCTATACAGCTATCATTTGTTTTCTTGGTGTAGCTTCTATGTCCACCAACTAATGATAGATCAGTCTGGTTGCTCACATCCCCTGAGTAACTATCATCCATACCAAGTAAAGAAATTAACCTACGCCATCTACTCTCATCATTAAGCAAAGCTTGAATCTTCCAATCATCAGTTGCATCTTTAACCTTGCTTTCTCCGAACTTGGAGTCGATAACCGTGATGGACAACCCGGACGAATAAAGCCTAAGAATCAGACTGAGTTGTGGAATTGCCTGCCAAGCAGTCAATTTAGAAATTAATCCTAAATCAGTTGAAGCGGGTTTAAATGCCAAGGAGGGTAAAAATACCTTGGAGAAAACAGCTGCCATCTCATTTAACTTTTTTGAAACATCAACACTGTACTTGTCTCCTGCTGATCGAAACTTGTGAGCGCAGTAAGAGACTAGATCGAAAAAATCCACTATATCCTCATCATTTTCAGCCTGAAAAGGAAAAAAAGAGAGCAGAGTTTTATAAGACATTGCAAATTTGCGGTAGAGTTTCAACTAAGAAGCTAGCAGACACCCAATATAAGGAAGAGATACTCTTTACTACGATGCAAGGCCTTTTGCACAAACCTCGAGTTGGCAAGATAAGGTTCTCAACAAAGACATCGAAATGTCAATGGTCACTGACATTCTTCTATCCTTAACTCCAAACAGAACAGAAAGCACCTCGCGAGCAAACTAGAAACAAGCATCGAATTTAACTTAATTCATCAAACAATACCAGGAAAAAAATATACATCAAAGGAAGAAATTCACCTTAAAAACTCGATCTTTCGACAACGCAAAACCATAATGTTCCTTCACAGCCGTGTCACAGAAAGAACACACAAACCCCAAATCAAAACCCTCAGCTTCTCTAACCAGAGAAACAGCACACTTCCCCAAATTCGTCACAAGCAATCTACGCAGCTTCTCATACACCTTAGCATCTAACACCCTGCCACAGTAAACAAAACTTCAATACATGTTGAAAGGAAGCAGCAACCTTAACCAGTCTATAATAATAATAATCCCAACACTAACCTTAACCAATCTCTAACCTCACCAACCAACACAACTACTTTCCTATACATCTTATCATCTCCTTGCTGACTCATCATCCCCACAGCCTTGAAAATAACCGTAACCGCCTCAACCAAAACCATCGCCAGCTCAGCCTCTCCTTCTTTAACCTCCGGCAACAACAACAACCGGGACTTAACACTGGATCCCCTCAGCTTCTCCAAAACCTTAAACGCTTGAGTGTTAACACTCTCGTAAAACCCCCAATTATCGAGACAGTAAATCATCCTCAGCCGCTGAAGCTGAACTGTGTGAGGCTTACAAGCTAATTGCGCTGAGAACGACTCCAAGCAATCCAAACAGAGCTCGTAGGCTCGGAAGAGATCTCTCGCTGATTCGCGGGATTGAGTGTCGGGATTCGCGGCGGGGGTGGAGAGGCGTTTGGGGAGAATCGAGATGGATTTGTTGAGGAACGGGAGGAACTGCTTGCCGAGGGAGCGGAGAGTGAGTGTTGGGTCTTTTTTGCGGGAAGTTGATTGGAGAGTGGTGAAAGGTTTGAGGTAATCGGAGAAGGAGGGGAAGATGTCGCCGCCGGCGTGGGAGGAGGAGGATTCGATTAGAGAGAGGAGGCGGACGTCATCGGGTGACGTCATCTTTTAGTGTGGTTTCGAATTTGTGTGTGAAGTTTTTGGAACTCCCGCTAATCGAATATGAAACATTTTGTAGAAACGCTCTCTCTCTCTCTTTGGATTCGAATCTGGGCTTCTTTTACAAGATGATTCCCTTTTGGGCTATGATATGATCTTAAAAGCCCACTAGATTTTTGATCCGCGCTTAAAAAAAAATGCAGATATCATTTTTGTTGTTTTATCTACAGATGGAACGATAAGTTTTTTTGTTTTGATGATATAAAATATTCTTGTCTAATATAACTTTCTAAAATTATTGTAGATTTTAATTTATTATTATCATCAATATTTATGTAATGTATTATATGTAATTGTGTAGTTTTATTTTGGAAAAATAATATCAATTAACTAAGCTCAGTGTTGGGAAGCGGATCAAACTTGCCCTGCCCGACCCGCCTGACCTGCAAATAAAATAAATTTTATCCGTATTTGTCCCACTTAATTTTGCGGATAATCCGCGGCACCTACGGATAATTATTCATAATAAAAATAATTACTTTTCTAAAAAATAATATTAAATAGTATATTTTTCATTTAATTTTTATTTTTTTGTTTTAACAAAATTTAGTATATTTTTGAAAAATAATTTTTTTAATTTTTTTCTATTTTTGCAGAGTACCGGGTACCCATAATTGAAATTGCAACAATCTGCATCTGTCTCTCGTAAAATATATTTGACTTGCATCTGCACCCGCAACTTAGTTTTTCCAAATATCGATTGAACCATTCTGTGGCGGATCGAATGGGGCAGGGCCAGCGGGCTAATAATTAGAAGGTGAATTTGGCTCATTAATAAAACTCATTAGTAGATTGTTTTTAGGCCTAAAATAAAAAGATCAAATTGCCATTAATAAAAAAAAATTTGTTCATAATATTAAGGGTTTTTTTTTGAAAAACAGAAAAGTCTCATTAAAATGAGTGCTCCTGTTTTAATGGTATTGATTATATGTGTTGCATAAACGAAAATTATTTTCTCAACCATTATATCTCGTATATAAGGTTGAGTACAAATACTTGTTGCAGATATTGTACTACTCAGCTACTTGATTTGGTTCGGTTTGAAGAACAAGTACTTGCTATAATCAAGTCGAGTAAAAAGTAAATGAATTTTATTACTCGCAAGTACAAGTCAAATATCAAATTCATTTTTATTTTTACAGAAATTGGTGGGATTGTCCCTAAATACACTTCATATTTGCATCTACCCTTCCAAAATAAAAACTATTTCGTCTGACCATTATACCCCTATTTCATTCTCTCTCTCTCTTCTCTTTCCTATCTTCTAATCTCTTTATCTCTCACAAATGACATATTAATGCTTTCATTTTTTCATCATAAATCTCTATTTTTTACTCTGATTCTTTTGACACCCATATTGCTAATGTTATTATCTCACACTAATTCTATTATTTCTAATTTCAAATCTTGAAATATACAGTCTTTTATTTGGATAATATGTAAGTTAGCAGCTATTTCATTATTTACCCGTTATTATTATATTTTAATGAATTTGTAACCGATACATAGAGTGTTAGCTGTTACAAATAGGATTACGACTATTTGATAAATAATTGATTAGCGGTTAATATATGTATTTTTGTGATAATAGTATTGTTAACATGCTAACCTGTTTGTTAGTGATTTATTTAACACATTAATAAATAGACGTAATCCGATAACAAAATTTGTAGCATGTTAAAATTTTGTCAATTTACTAACAATTTTTATATCATGTTAAAACTGATAAATATCTCTTAGTGTTCAGTTAACATAATGTGTATCCGCTAAATCTAGAGTTACATGTTTTCGATAAAGTAAGAGGGAATTTTCGTCCGCACAGTATCAAAAGGTTATTCCTTTTTGGATTATCCACAACCATGGACCTTCGGCCAATTTCGATCTTCGTTAGGTACATTACACCAATTGTCTCTTATTTTTAACTAGTTAGTTTGTTACTTATTATAATTTACTTGTCTCATTATTTGTTATATTTTATTTGGTTTATTAAATACTTGATATCTATTTTTATTAGATAATTACAATTTATGTATTACATTTTATTGATAACCACAATTACTACATGATTTTTAAAGATTAGTATTTGTAATGATCAAGTTAAGTATCAAATAATCTATTTAAACTATTTGCAAATACAAAATAAATATTAAATATTAAATAAATTAATTACTTGACATTTTTTTGTTTGTTACTTGTGTTTGTTAATAACAAAGATACATTTTCGTAAATCACAGTAAAATAACTCATTTCTATTTTCATTTTCTTAAGTACATCAAATATAAGTGTTATATTTATATAGGAATCTTTAAATTCTCTTTTTTAATATAGTCTATTTTTTGAATGACTTAATTACAAGAAAACAATGATATATTATTTATATAATAAATTTATTGAACTTAAAGTTTTAATGAATTATCAAATAATTTACCAATAATTATGTATACACCAACAAACCAAGTACAAGTCAAAAAATTTATTACTCGTATACACCAAGCCGAATACTAAGTATACCAAAAATACCGAGTACTCAGTTTGTGCTCACCCTTACTCGTATATAAGCTTTTGTCTATTCCTAAAACAACCTCAAAATCTCAAAATGATTTTGAACAATAAAACCTTTATATTTGAGATTTCATGTTATTTAGTCATTACAGTTATTAATCTTGCGAACAAAACTGTTAACTTTTATATTTATCATTTTATTCTTCGATAATTTTAATTTTTTTCTAACTAATAAATCAACATTTATTTTATTTTAATATTTTATAAGAATTTGTTCAATCAAATTTAAAATTATACACAACTAAATTTATGTTACATTCTTTTCTAATTTTCTAATTACATATTACTTACAATTATCGATTGAAATGTAACAAAAGTAACAAAAAAATACATAAAGTATAAGATTATTATAAAATAAATAAAAATTTGCTTAAAAATATTAATAGTACAGAAAATAAAAATATTCTTTATTTTTATTTTTAAACCAAACTAAATAATTCTCTAGTTTCCGAATATAAAATGATTAATTTTGATATATATCAAAGAAATTATCAAATAAATTTGACTTCTAAATAATTACAGTGTATAAGTGTCATAATTTCCAATACAACACACATATTCTAAAAGGAAATTTTGATGCTCAATATCAATGAAACACATGTCATCATCTATGATCAAATTGCTTCAGATAAAGACATACGACACTTGTGTACACATATTTTAATTTTCAACTGTTCAAAGTTTTCAGTGAAATTGAATTGACATAAGATCATGGCGATTTTCTCTATCTAATGAATGGAAGGGACGGTCCGCTTTGGATCATCCCTTTCATTCCATTTCTAATACCTATTGTACTAAAAATTGGACTTCTACTTATATGAGACATGTTATGTTTAGAACTGTTGAGAGAAGATAAACGTGAACTGATAGATCATGCAACATGCACTAAAAACTACATGGTTATAAGAACAAGACTTGGTGCTAGTCAACCTCACTTTTTAATCAACCAATTATTGTTTTTTAGAGACTGTAATGGCAGTAAGAACAAGAAGCCTCATCACTTGGTAAGGTAAGTGAGTTACAAAACATCATTCATAATCATATCAACAATTGAATGAAATCATCAAAGCAGAGCTTTCAGATACAGAGGATAAAAACAAGTCAATCTGTTTTATTTTATTTTGCTAGCAGCCAGTTGGTTATAGGCTCAAGAATTCCAAGTCAGTCAAAAATCATTGTTAATTGATATTCTAAATATTTTGACTCTATTTTCTTAACATTCTTTTTTATTGATATATGGAGATATTACATTTCAGCAAAAAATGTAAACATAACTAGAATATAGCTTAAAAATGGTTAACTCCTAAGAAAAGAATATAGTTCATACCTTACTTCACAATCCGTACCTAAAACTCTCGCTCCTTGTTTAATGTTGTTATTCTCGAAAAGCTTTGTGATACTCCATGCCAAACAACTTTTACAATCGGGTGTTAGTTCTAAACATTGTACCATTGCATATATTTTATTTTTCCCAAGTTTCTTTTCCCTCGCCGCGTAAAATATGACACGATACTTGGTGATTTTCTTGACTTTAAGTGTTAGCTCAGATAAAAAATCAGTTACCCTCCTGACGAACAGTTTTGCATCCCCTCTCACGTTATTTGGGTTGTGCATAGAAAAAATATTTTTGTAATTAGTCTTGATTGGATCTTCTTCTTTGATCGTAGTAATATAGAGAAGACATTGATCGTACCATATTATTCCTCCTTTGTTACTCGGACATCTCTTACGAAACTGCAATATACAATTTTATATCATTTTAAATGAGGAGTTTTCGTCCCTTAATTATTTGTATAGGATATGATTATTTGGAGAATATCTAAAATTAAGGATTTAAAGACACTACACTTGTATAAATATTTTGCAACATGTAGTACCATAGTTGCATTTAATAAAAATTATCTTCAATATAATTTAACTTTTTAAAAAAAAATTATGATAACTTGTGATATCTATATAACTAAGGTTAAGATGGAGTTAAATATCAGAAATTTCTGAATATCCAGATTGGTCAAAACCATGTTTAACTATCCATGTCTGGATCCATAATTTGTGATATCTACATAATAGATATCAATCTAAATATTAACTTAGCAGTGGATATTTATATTTGTACACATAGCCATAAAAATAAAGATAATTTTTTATAATACTAAACTAAATTTTTATAGCATTATATAAAATAAAACAAAATATACCAGAATAAAATGTAATACTTTAAAAATAAAAGTAAATAAATTAAAATAAATTTTTTATAATTTTTATGTTATTTTAAAAAGTTATTAATAACATATATTTTAATTACACTTACAAAATTAGGATATCGAGACTTTAAAATCAAGATATCCAGATGTAGATCTGGCATTTATTGATCTGAAATTCAATTATACAGATTATGCCTTCCAAAAATATGGATATTTAGTGTGGAGCTGGAATGGATTTCACATTGAATCCCAGATATTTGATAATTTTCACATCCTAATCTTTAACAACTGACAAACTTTTTCAGCTTATACTTTTTTTTTCAAATTACTCTAATCTCGTATTTGTTTCATATAGACATTTCTGTTTTAGCTCAAAGATAAAGTTTTACATCATTGCAAAAATGTAATTTTCATATTTAAATATATGACAGCTCATTTACCCCTACAATTGCTTTGTCAATGCATGTGTGGCATTTAGATCCATAAGAGTCACCACGACACTGGACAGTGACCCTAACATAATCGGAAGCTGTTTTTTCAACAGTTGTGCGTGAGAAACCGGATCGAACATAAGAACGGTTATGAATGTGATCGAAGATCCAGTTGAGATTTTCCTCGTACTGACTTCCAGAGTTATATTTCCCTTGATTAAGGAGGCAAATGTGGTTGAGATACTCATTGGTAAGGTTCAATGACGAAACACTATGTATGATGATGAATTGTAGGGCCAATATAAGTGGAAAAAATCGTTTGGAAGGTGAATATGAAAATTTCATTGTTATTGGTCCTTTTTTAAAGTAAATGGTAATTTCTATAAGAAAGTGTTAATATTAGCATGTTTATATAGGAACTTAGAAAAAACGTAATTGATTGGCTCATTGGATAGAAGAGAGAAAGTTTGCATGTTTTTGGCGGCAAAAATGGAGGGACAAAGAAAAAGTCTAAAATAAAAATCATTTACTAAGTTTAAACTCTTGCAAATATAATTAAACTTGTACAAAACATTTTGTGCACCATTCTTGAATTAAATAGGTTTTTAATACTTTTTCATTTTAAAATGATTTATATTTTACATTTTGCATACATATTAATAAAGTTCATTAAATTTTTAATTATAAATGTATTATTTTGTGATCAAGTATTTCCCAGAAATTTTAGCCAATCAAAATTTGATAAAACAGTTGATTTTTACAAAGTTTGCAATTTTTTAATTAACTCATTCTTTTGGATTTTCTTTCAATTTCTTACACTTGATGTAATATCTTGAAGGAATAAATTTGACATTCATTCAAAAATAGTAAATAGTATATTATTTGCAACATTTTCAATTTGTTATGAAATTTATAATTTACTATTATTAACTAATTAAAAAAATGTAAAAATGTATATTTTGATATTATCTTTTTAACACATGGATTATTTTGTAAGAATAATAAAAATTAAAAAAACATTAATTTTAATTAAAAATGACCATAAAACTACTTAAAATTTGCTAATTACGCAGAGAACGATTCCAAGCAATCCAAGCAGAGCTCGTAGGCTGAAAACAGATCTCTCTCTGAATCGCGAGATTCGTCATCCGGATTCGCGTCGGCGTAGAGGCGTTTAGGTAGAAGAGAGATCGATTTGTTGAGGAATGGGAGGAACTGCTTGTCGAGGGAGCGGAGAGTGTGTGGTTGGATCTTTTTTACGGGAAGTTGATTGGAGTGTTGAAAGGTCGGAGGTAATCGAATCTGGATTCGAATCTAGGCTTCTTTTACAAGATTGATTCTGTATTTTTGGGCTCGGATATAAATTTAAAAGCCTATTCTATGTGTTGCGTAACGAAAATTATTTTTTTTCATGGTAAGAACATCTCAACCTTTAAACCTCGTATCTACCTAGCCTTTTGTCTATTCCTAAAACAACTTCAAAAACTGAAATTGATTTTGAACAATAAAACCTTATATTTGAGATTTGGGTCAACGATCTATTTCCCCACGAGAAATATCGTATAGCATCAGATGTTCACGGAACTATGACCTCGTTCTATTTATCCCCGAAAATAAAATTCGAATTATATTTCCCCACCGAATTAAAGTTATATTGATATTTCCCCACAGTTATAAAGATCGAAATCTAAAAACCCACAAAATCGATTTTTTATTGGTTTATTGTTTGTAAATAAACCGTAGACCATGTTAAGTCAATGACTAATCGAATTAAGATTCAATCAGTCGGATATTTGAAGTTATGTTGCTGGATCGGGTTACTATTCTGATCCAGATCAGGGTTTGGTCGGTTTTTTAATTTTGTTTTGGTTTATTTTTGCTCGGTTTTATTATATGAGAGTGGAGAATTCGGTTTTCAGAAATCATAACTAAACTTTGGTGGGAAAATAGGTTGCGAACTTTATTCTCGGGGATAAATAGAACGAGGTCATAGTTCTGTGGACATTTGGTGCTATATGATACTTTTTGTGGGAAAATAGATCGTCAACCTTTAAGATTTTATGTTATTTACAGTGCCTTGTCTCACTTTTGGGGGCCTAAGGCTATTTATTTTTTAACACATTTCAAATTTTTTTCTACAAATAATAAATTGAACTTGTAGATACACCAAGTATGTCTACGTAAAAAAATAAATTATTCAAAAGAGATCAAACTAAAAGGGAGAGAACAAAATATATGAACAACAAGCTCTTTACAAATATGTGTATACAATACACTCTTCTTTTTTTTTTTACGAACCTTTAACTCACTCCTTATCTATACTATTATTTGCGAAGTAAATTTGCTTATTTGTCATATTTTCCATAAGTTTAGATAATTTTGTTTATTTATCATATTTTTAATATTTATATATAATTTATCTATACTATTATTTAAGAAGTAAATTTGCTTAGTTGTCAACTTCTCTTTTAGGTAAATTTGTTTATTTAACTTATTTAAATAATTTCATATACAAATTATTATTTAATAAATAACAAATTTATATTAATAATATTATATTTTAGAAAATATGTTAATTATTTTGTATTAAATTGTTATCTTAAAAATCTATTTTATATTATAAAATTCAAGTGAATTTATTGATTTATTTGTAAGTTCTCCATGATTTTTGTAATTTTGCTTATTTTTCTATTTTTAATAATTTTATGAATAATTTATTATATAATAAAACGAATTTCTATTAAAAATATTATACTTTTATAAAATAAGATAATCCTTATGTATTATATTCTTATCTTTAAAATATATTTATTATAGAAATTGAAAATTAAGTTAACTATAAAAAAAAAGAAATGCTGATTTATCAACTTCTCCATGGTTTTATATTTTGCTTATTTGTCATATTTTAATAATTTCATATATAATTTATTAAATAATAAAAAGAAATGTATACTGATAATACTAGATTCAAAAAAAATAAAATAATTCTTATATATTAGATTGTTATCTTGAACATATATTTTCTATTCTAAAATATAAGTAAATTATCTGATTTGTAATTTCTCTATGATTTAGATAGTTTTGATTATTTGTCATATTTTTAATAATTTCATATAAATTTATTATTAAATAAAACGAATTTCTATTAGAAATTATATTTTTATAAAATAAGATACTTCTTATGTATTATATTTTTATCTTGAAAATATATTTTTTACTATAGAAATAAAAAATTAAGATAGAAAACATTATAATTAAAATAAATTAAAGCAACACATTTGTAAAAATATATTTTTTAAAAATATTGTGTTATGTGAGTGTTGTCATTTATAATTAATTTAAAAACATAAATCATAACTTATTATATTGATTTGTATTAATAAAATATAAACTAATAATAAATTGTACGAAAATTAGGCCCGCATGTTCGGGCAAAACACCTAGTACTTCGTAAACCACTACTGTATTTTGCATAATATGGGCCCCAAGTATTGATGAAAAAATGGGAGACATGAGGCGGTCGCCTTTTTTCTGTGGTCGAGCATGGTTCTGGTTATTTAGTCTTTACAGTTATAAATTCTTCAAATAAAAATATTAAGCCCTTTCGCGAAAAAAAAGAATAATAAAAATGTTAAATTTTATATTTATCAATTAGTCTTGGAAAATTAAAAAAAAATTTCTCCCTAATAAATCAACATTTATTTTATGTTCATATCTTATAAAAAATTATTTAATCAAATTTAAAATTATACACCACTAATTTTATCTTATATTCTCTAATAATTTTCTAATTACATATTACTTACAATTATCGATTGAAATGTAACCAAAACAACAAAAATTTTACATAAAATAAAAGATTATCAGAAAACAAATATTTTTTTTATAAAAATATTAATAATACAAAAAATAAAATATTTTTTGTTTTATTTTTAAACCAAATGAAATAAGTCTCTAGTTTCAGAATATAAAATGATTCATTTTAATATATATATATATATATATATCAAAGAAATTATCAAAGAAATTTGACTTCTAAATAATTACAATGAAAAAATGTCATAATTTCCAATACAACAACACACATATTATCTTTTTATTATTTAAAATGTAAATTTTGATGCTTAATATCAATGAAACACATGTCATCAACTATGATCAAATTGCTTTAGATAATGACAGTAGACACATATTTTAATTTTCAACTGGTTCAAATTTTTCAACAGAATTAAATTCACATAAGATTTTGACGATTTTCTCTATCTAATGAATGGGAAGGACAGTCCACTTTGGATCATCCCTTTCATTCTATTTCTAGTACCTATTGTATAGAAGTTAGACATCTACTTATATAAGATATGTTATGTTTAGAGCTGTTGAGAGAAGATAAACGTGAATAGGTAGATAATGTAGTGTGCAATAAAAGTAAGAGGTTAAAAGAGCATGACTTGGTGCTAGTTAATCTCACTTTTCAATCAACCAAATATTTGATCTTGAAAGAACGTAATGGCAGTAAGAACAAGAAGCCTCATCACTCTGCAAGCTAGTTACGAAACATCATTCATAGTCATATCAACAATTGAATTAAATCATTAAAGCAAAGCTTTCAGATACTGAGGATAAAAACAAGTCAGTTGGGTTTTTTTTTCAGCAGCCAGTTGGGTCATAGGCTCAAGAATTCCAAGTCAGTGAAAATCATTGTTAATTAATATTCTAAATAATTTTTTGGATCTATTTTGTAAGAACTATTTTTATTGATATTACATTTCAGTAAAAATGTAAACATAACGAAAATATAACTTAAAAATGCTTAACTCCTAAGAAAAGGGTATAGCTCATACCTTACATTACAATCCGTACCTAAAACTCTCCCTCCTTGTTTAATGTTATCATTCTCGAAAAGCTTTGTGATACTCCATGCCAAACAACTTTTACAGTCGGATGTTAGTTCTAAACACTCCACCATTGCATATAATTTATTTTTCCTAAGTTTCTTTTCCCCCGCCGCGTAAAATACGATACTATACTTGGTAGTTTTCTTGACTTTAAGTGTAAGCTCAGATAAAAAATCAGTTACCCTCTTGACGAACAGTTTTGCATCCCCTCTCACGTTATTTGGGTTGTGCATAGAAAAAATATTTTTGTAATTTGTCTTTGGATCATCTTCTTTGATCGCAGTAATATAGAGAAGACATTGATCGTACCATATTATTCCTCCTTTGTTACTCGGACATCTCTTACGAAACTGCAATATACAATTTTATATTTTTTTAAAATGATGATTTAGTATTTCAGTGAAAGCGTTCGTCCCCTAACTATTTGTATAGGAAATGATTATTCAAGAATGTCAAAAATAAGGATTTAAAGAAACTAAACTTGTATAAATAATTTGCAACATGTAGTAACGTAGTCGCATTTAATAAAAATATCTTCAATATAATTTGATTTTTACATAATTTATGATAAATTTTGATATTTATAAAACTAGGGTAAAGATGAATTTGAATATCAGAAATTTCTGAATATCAAGACTCGTCAAAACCATGTTTGACTATCTATATCTGGATCGATAATTTGTGATATCTAGATAATAGATATCAGTCTAAATATTAACTTAGCAGTGGATATATATATATATATATATATATATATATGGACACATATCAACAAAACTAAAGATAAAACATTTATAATAATACTAAACTAAAATTTTATAGCATTATATAAAATAAAGCCAAATATGCCAGAATAAAATATAATAATTTAAAAATAAAAGTAAATAATTTAAAATAAATGTTATCTATAGAATTTATGTTATTTTAAAAAGTTATTAATAACATATATTTTAATTACACTTATTAAATCTGGATATCCAGACATTAAAATCAAGATATCCATATCTGGATCTGGTATTTATTGATCTGAGATTCAATTATACAAATTATGCCTTTCAGAAATATGGATATTTAGAGTGGAGCTGGAGTGAATTTCACATTGAATCCCAGATATTTGATAATTGTCTCATCCTTATCTTTAATAGATATCAAACTTTGTCACCTTATACTTTTTCAAATTATTCTAATTTGATATTTGTTTCATGTAGACATTTCTGTTTTAGCTCAAAGATAAGACTTTATTTCACTGCAAAAAATGTAATCTTCATATTTAAATATATGACAGCTCATTTACCCCAGCAATTGCAGTGTCAATGCATGTATGGCATTTAGATCCATAAGAGTCACCACGACATTGGATAGTGACGCAAACAAAATCGCCTGTCGTTTTTTCAACACTTGTGTGTGAGAAACCCGATAGATCATAAGAAATATTATGAATGTGACGGTAGATCCAGTTGAGACCTTCCTCGTACGGGCTTCCCGAGTTATATTTTCCTTGATTAAGGAGGCATTTGTGGTTGAGATACTCATTGGTAAGGTTCAATGATGAAACACTATGTCTGATGAAGAATCTTAGGGCCAAAATAAGTGGAAAAAATCGTTTGGATAGTGAATATGAAAATTTCATTGTTATTGGTCCTTTTTGAGAAAATGGTGATTTTTATAATGAAGTGTTAATACTGGCATACTTATATAGGAACTTAAAAAAATTTTAATCAATTGGCTCAATGGATAGAAGAGAAAAGAGTTTTCATGTTTATGGCGACAAAAATGGAGGGACAAAGAAAAAGTCTAAAGTAATAATGTGTTACTAAGTCAAAACTCTTACAAATATAATTAAACTTGTACAAAACATTTTGTTCACCATTCTTGAATTAAGAGGCTTTTTGATACTTCCTTCATTTTAAAATGATTTAGGTTTTAAAGTTTGCACACATATTAAGAAAATTTATTAAATTTTGAGTTATAAATGTATTATTTTGTGATCAAGTATACAATTTTTAGCCAATCAAAATTTGATAAAACAATTACTTTTTACAAAGTTTGCAATTTTTTAATTAACTCATTATTTTATTTTTCTTTCAATTCTTTTTTACACCGGATGTAATAAATGTTTTGAAGAAATAAATTTAACATTCATTCAAAAATAGTAAATAGTATATTATCTGCAACACTTTCAATTTGTTACGAAGTTTATAATTAACTATTATTAACTAATAAGAATTATTAAAATGAAAAAGGTATACTTTTGAAAATATCTTTTCAACCCATGGATTATTTTGGAACTGAGTTTGTT
Source organism: Eruca vesicaria subsp. sativa (assembly GCA_932364175.1). Taxonomy (NCBI): domain Eukaryota; kingdom Viridiplantae; phylum Streptophyta; class Magnoliopsida; order Brassicales; family Brassicaceae; genus Eruca; species Eruca vesicaria. The sequence goes on along the minus strand of CAKOAT010278488.1, from coordinate 418,815 downwards.
ATAATATGTAAGTATTATAAAAATAAATTAAAAAAACTTTTGTTTTTAATTAAAAATGACCATAAATCTACTTAAAATTTGCTAATATTATATGTGGACTAGTGCTTATGAACCGCACATGAAATCTAATGTAAAATTAAATTTATATATTAAAAATTATTGGATGATTTAGTTACTTTTTTAAATCCTTATAATGTTATACTTCATAATGATTTATATATAAATGTCAAATTTGATAGATTTAAACTCATAACATACTTCTTTTTCATTCTCATAACATTCATATATTTAATAAATAAGTTAATATATTATTTTAAAATTCATTAATTGATCTTCTATTAGAAAATTATAAAAATATTTATATTGAGTAATTTGATATTTTATTTATAATTTATGATTTAATTTTTATTTTTAAATTATCATTTATTATAATTAATGTTAATAATGTTTGTAATAATTTTTAAAATATATATTTATTATTTTGGTCAATCTTAAGGTTTATAATGCAGATAAAGATTCTTTTAAATTTGGATTAAAGTTTTATCATTGGAGAAGAACACCTTCATATGTCAAGTTTTAAAATTTATCATATCTTAAAAATTACCTTTGGAGATGTTCTAAAAACCAACGGCTGCAACTGCAAGACTTATCATAGTTATTGACAAATAAAAAATGAATATAGGCTGATTTCAATTAGAGAGACTGCTGGTATGAAAAACAAAATTACAATTCTTGGTTTGGAAACAGAAATTAAATTCATTTTTTCATCAATTAAATTCATTTTTTTGAGTTAGGAACATAATTTTTTTTTACTTTAACAAAAATTCTGTTGGTTTTTCTTTCAGTTATGTGTTGTTATAAATATTTTATTTGAAAGTCACAAAAAATACATGTTTTTGACAGAATAGATTTAATATTCACTAGAAAACAGTGGGTTAAAATATGTGCCAAAATAAAACAAAGGAAAGAAAATTGAATTGTCAAATCGAACCACAATTTTATTTAACCGAACCAACCCAATAGATCAAAAAGGCTTTCAAATTATTACACCTCTCATTTGTTTTTTCTCAAGAGCTTTCATTCTCCACTTCTCTCTCTCCACAAAATCCACATCTAGAAACCTCGACACAAACCCCCAAACCCTAAAAACATCATCAAAGTTCGTCATAAACCCTAACCTAACACACACCACTGACACTCTCAAACTCATATTCTGTCCATCTCTCTCTTCATCTCTTCTTTTCTTGTCTCCCACTCTACTAATCTTCTGCAAGTAAGCACATCGCAAACTGATCTTCTCCCTCTCCGCAAGCCTCTCCACCATCAAAGGATCGACTTTATCTCCTTGCCAATCAAAAACGTTAAACGAAACAGACGATCCTCTCTCCGGTCTCGTCTTCGGTCCGCAGATTTTGACCAGAGGAGTCTCTGTTTGATGAGAGTTCGGATGTTTAAGACTCATCAACGCTCGAACCAGCCATAGAGTCAAAGACTTTAACCTTCGACTGATTAGTATCAGTCCTAGAGAGTCTGCGTGGTCTAAACCTCGAAACTCAATAGTTACATTATCCTCTTCTACGATTTCAAGGGTAGTTTCGTCATTTTCTGTTATCCAAGACGGCTCTGCTTTTACAACCGTGAGATTCGTCGGATTCGTGACTGTTTCTTCTGATAAAGCTTTTGAGCTAGATTTCTTGACGAACAAGCAACCGAAACTAGTAAGACCATCTTGCCCTAAAACCTCTGTAAAAGAACATATAAGAAAATCTGGTCGGAACAGAGAAAGACCTAAAGTATCCATGTCTTTAGAGCCTAAAGCAGAGGTGTCAAGCAACACATGCCATTGGTTTTCTTGAGCTAAACTCATCCACGAGTAAGAATACGTAGCTCCTGTGACAAGAGACTGAAGTGGAAACACAAATATTCCTCTTTTATCTTCTTTTCCCCTTCCTCTCTTACTCCTCAAGATTGTCCTCTTCAGTTTCTCAGAGACAATCTCAGTGCTCGGCCACGAGAACTCTGCTGATTTGGGCTTTACACCCTTCTTCTCCGAGATTCTGATCATCTCTTCCACTGCTTCGTCTTGGTAGTTGTAGACTGTGAGAAGATTAGGGTTTGTTTTGAAAGAGTAGAGTTCCGCTAGAATCTTGAAAGCAGAGGAGCAGTCTTGTGTTAGAATCATGTGATATTCAGATTCTTCAAGATTCATAAAACTCATTATTCTTTTCCTTAACCTCGTCTGAAACCAAGATTCTTCGCTCGCGAGTGATAACATTTCTTTATAGGAGCATACTTGCTTGGAAGACAAGGTAAAGAGAGATTGATTCAAACGGGAGAGCTGTCGGAACTGTGAGTAAGAGAACAAGGGCTGTAGCTGGCCGGTGTGTGTTAACAACACGTGGCGAGAGGAGCACGAGAGGTTTTGATACTCTGTAGATCGGAGATGATCGGCTTGATTCGTCTGCAAGTAATCAGGAAAAGCCGTGATGAGATCGTAGAAAGATGTACGGAGAGGAGGGAGAGATTCTTGGCTAGTGAATTTGATGTCTTTTGTTATAAACGAGGCTCCTGGTGTGACTACTGAGAACTCGAGCTCTTCTTCCTCTTGTTTCTGAGTCATGGAGTGAGATGAGAATGGTGATGAGCAGCAGACATTGAAGCAAGCTTCTTGTATGAAGTGTGAACTCATCTCTCTAGGATCTCCTGTTCCTTCTGCTCTTTTTGTCTGGAGAAAAGAGGTGTGCGCGCGACTTGTTGAAGTCAATGAGAGATTAAAGGTCTTTTAATAAAAATTAGAATGTCGTAATCTAGATCACATGGTCAATAAAAAAGGAAAAGTTGCTGTTATTTGGAAAAAAGGGAACTCATACCTAACATTTGATTCTGTGAACAAAACTTAGACTTCGATCTCGTTGATAATTATTTATACTAATAGTCAATCTTAAGATTATAATAGAAATTTTAATGTATAAAAAGACTAGGATAGGCTGCTAGGTACACATTATGGCCACGTTTTTGTGGTTGAACTTAGTGGACTTCTGTATAGCTTTATATTATAAGGTCATAATAGTAAAATATGTTAGTGTAGCTCCAAAAGAAAGGAAAATACAAACAAGAACCGTAGATTAAAAACAATCAATCAAGAGATTGGTGTCGTTTTTTGAATTAAGATGATAGCCGGATGTTTATGACTAATAACCACTTAAATTATAACCGGAAATGGGATGCGTGGTCCACTGAAAAGAAAAAGATTTATTGTTCTAAACTCTTCCTCCTTCTTGTCTAAGCTAGTTTTTGTTTTGTTGTTTAAAACTAGATGGTTTGGGTTCGGTTAGGACTGGACGAACCTAGGTTCAACTGGCTTAGTAATAATCAAGAAAGCATAACCGTCGGCAACACAATTATATTGACAAATCAGCTCGTAGATGGTACCGGTTTACTCCTTGTTCCAGTAAACAGTTTTTGAAGACAAAACACTTAGGGTGAAAGAGAGAAAGTAGATGGCGTTTTCATGCACGTGAGAAAGTAGAACCTTGAGGGAGACGCGGTTTGGACTTGGTCAATCTCTCGTGTTTACATTACGCTTTTTTTTTTTTTTTTTGATAATTCTAGTATCTGGGTAGCCACATTCCCAATTATCTTTCGAAACGGGTCCAGCGCCCCAACGGAAGAGATGTTAAATCCGTTGTGACCAAGGCTCAAACCTGAATGGCGGACAGTACAACATTACGCTTTAATAATCAATAATGTCTTTATGATACTTAATTACTTATCACAATCAAAACATCTAAAGTACGCATGTGTGTGTGTTTTTACATATTTTACGTGTCCATATATATATCATCCACTCCTGACTCCTCTAGCATGGGATGTTGGGTGGTACAGTAACCTGTATTATTAATTGTTTCTGTTTAATAGATGTGAAAAAAAAAGAAACAAGGAACAATTGGTAGTGGCGACTGACTTCAATTTTCAACTAAACCAAAACACAAGTTTATAATGATTTTTATATTTCTGGCGCTATTATAATCCGTGTGGCATCCACTATGAACACAAGGAAACAAACAGAAAACAACAAGAAAATGTTTCGATCAAAAGAAAAATGTTAGTTAATATTCAAGAACGTTATTCATAAAACAGTGCCAAACGAAGAACTTTCTGAAAATCCGTTTTTCATTCTGAAAGAAACTTATATTTAAAAAGAGTCCTTGACCAAAAAAAAAGTTGATTATAAAAAGAGTATCAAAGTTGCTTAAAAAAAGAAAAGAAAAAAAAGTATCAAAATATAAATTTTAAGTATAGCCAATACAACGACGTAAAAGCAACATTATTGGGAAGTTCTTGCTTTTGGTCCTTCAAAAATATATATATGTGTATGTATATATTATATACGTGTATATAGTTGTAGGTTAAGGACTTTACGGAATCGAAATCAAAAATCTCTTATTTAAGAAACTTTTGGTTTCAGTTTCCGTAAAGTCTTTAACTTGTAATTATATACGCATATATAATATATATATATATATATATTTTAAGTACTAAGAATAAGGACCTCCCAATAATTTTGGTCGAGGAGTTCCAATGTCCATAACGCAATAACGTCGTGTCACGTGATGTGTGATAAATCACTAATGTTCAAGTCAAAGGTATATTTATTTCATAACCTTTTGGCTCTGTGTCATGCTTCATTGCCTGAATATGATAGCTAAAATGCATACAGACAAATTTGTAAAAAGAGAATACTAGTACAAAGAGTTATAAGTAAAACAAGTAGCTACGATGGACACAACACAAGTGACCAAAGACGGAAGCAAAGTGACATTCAAAAGCATATCCCGTCCAAAGTAACCGGCCACGGTAATAGTCACGTCAGCAATCACACGAGCGATCGTGCCTGCCTCCGTTGAAAGCAAACCACCGTTATAAGTCCCTCTCGATAGCCTCGACGACATAACCCTCGAGAGCAATGACAAGTTAACACCTGCCAAAATCAAGATAATTTTCACAATCTTGAGGGGTTACATAAGAGTATTATCATTTTTTTTTACCTTCAAGAACTTCTGCAGAGACAAACATGATGAGTCCGGAGCAAACGTACTGTGGCACAGTGTATGGAACTAGGACATTGAAGCTGAATAGTATTCCGACACAAACCATAATCTCAGACACCAACAGAATTTGCCTGTTTAAGATTATGACTTTAGGGTAACTTGTAGCACAAGAAATCAGTAAAACAGAATATTAATTTTCAGAAATTACTTACCGGTCTTCGAACATGTTGCTGATATAGCTTCCAATGACAATGTTTACAGGTAGAACCGTGAGACCAAGACAAGCCAAGAAGATAGCAACCGAGCTAGTGGACCAACCGAAGTAGTAAGTGGTGACAACACTAGATTCAGAGAGAAGAATCTCCATTGCATACTTAAGCATAAAGTATATCAATAGTTGAACCTGAACAATCAATTTCATCATTCAGTACTATTTCACATTTACATTTTCAATTTTGGGTTTCATTTTTACCTTTACTGAAGGTGTAAGCAGCCTATAAGCAGCTCCAATGGAGTTCACAGGTGCACGAGATTCCTCAGAAACTTCTTCACTTCCATCTTCATCTTCATCTTCATCCTCAACCTGTTCTTCTATCTCTTCTGATGTAATCAGAAATGGCTGTTTAATGCCTGACTCCAGACTCCCATCTTGAACAGCTTCTATCACTCACAACCAAATCAGATATCAACTTCTATTGGTTTACCAACGAGAGAGATTTTAGTTAGGACATAGACATTACCAGAGTTATTAGAATCCTTTGAAGTATTATGACTCTCCTCAGGCTCAAGTGCTGGCTCTCGGAACGAAATAGCTAACCAGACTAAGTACAAAAGCCAAGCAATGGCCATAACCCAACCAGGCAATGTATTTTGGTCAAAAGTAAGCTTATAGATCTTGAATCTGATCTGCAATAGACCAGCAAGCGCAGGACCACACGCCATTCCTAGAGCACTTGCACTTACAAAACCAGCTGAAGCCTGCATTCTTATCTTTAACGGTACACAGTCACTTATATACCTCCTGTTCACTGCTCTTGCTGACCCCAACCTGATACATACAAATACAATAAGGTTTATGATTTAGGGTTTAGGGTTTAGGGAAAAACTGTAAGGAAAGGACTTACCCACAGAAAAGTCTGCCGATCAATAGAACAGCTATTGAGTTAAAGTCAAAAGCCAATGCATACAACAAGTTACCAACGAAGAGGACAATGCTACTGAATATAAGCGGTTTGAAGTAAGATTTATTAGACCATGCGCTGAAGTAAACCGAAGCGAAGAGCTGAGCAACAGCCATAGCACCAATCACAACCCCACACACCGTAGCTGCTGCACCAAGGCTCATTGAATAGTCATCTGCTGTTGGTACAATGATATATGTATTAACCATATATAGAAACGTGTTGACAAGGTTCAACAAGAGAGACATGAAGTGATATCGCCTGCCTTCTTCTTCAACCGCTTCTTCCTCGTCTTGTGGACTTGGCAACTCTGCTTGCATGATAAACGCGTGCTGAGCCATGAAGTTCAAGAAGTTCGTTGAATGTGTTAGCCTATCCACTGCTGCTCTAATGGAGTCAACAACAGGATCCTGAAGTGGGAGAACAGGCTGGTCATAGATAGATAAGTAGCTTCCTTGATTGTTTTGAAGCTCGTGAAGGTTGCGAGATAGAGCTCCAACAACAGCTCCAAGACCCTATAAAATGATCAACGTTAAGCTTGGAAACCAAGAAATAGATAGTTTTACTACAATTTGGTACTTACAACATGTTTATAGACTTGCTGAAGTTCAGAGTAAGGATGGTTAGCACGAGTCTTGACATAATAGTTTGTGAATCTGTAACCAAACCGTTTATCAAACTTCTTGAGTATCTTACGAACACCAATAGCATTCATCTCAACGAAGAAGAGTAGCTTGAGAAGATCTTGTCCAACAGCTCTGTAACCTTCCTTTAGATTTACTACTTGAGATATCTCAGGCTCCTCTTGAAGTGCATCGTGTGACTCTCTAAGTCTCTGTAGCCTACTTGCAAGTATTCCTTGTTGCTCCAACATGAAGAGTGCTACTTTCTCGATCTAAGTATAACATTTAGATTTTCAAAACTTTTTTTTGTCTTGAAATGATTTAAAAAACTGTGGTGAAGGAGGGAAGTAAATGAAGGACCTGGTTATCAAGCATCTTTGAGAAATCTTTAAGAACTTGGCGGCGCTCTAGGTTTCCTCCTTGTAACTGGCGACGGTATTGATTCACTTTCTTCTTCATCAGTTTGTAGTTGATGTAATATCTACAAAGGGATCGTGAGTTACTACATTAGGACAAACTCTCATAAAACTTTCTAAAAGTATATGTATATAAAGAAAACAGTTACCCTTGCCATCCTTGAATGCTGCGTTCCTTTAGCTTTTTCCCAAAGGCGACCATCTTCTACATACCAAAGAAGCGTTCAGAGTTTAAAGAATGATCAGATAAACAAAAGTTGTTGTAAGAAGTATTGCAAGGATAATAAGTCTCTCTTCTTTCTATATATTAAGCTATGAGGTTACACTTACACACACTGAAAGGGACAAGAAATGAGTGAAAAGATCACCCTCGTAATCAACAAAGAGCAGAGGAAATAACCTTTGTAATTTGTGAAACAGAGGAAACAGAGCCTCGAAAGTTGAAACAACACGAGAAGTCTGAGAGAAAGAGAGAGAGAGAGAAGGCAGCAAAAACCTATTTGCTGAGGACCGAATTGGTATTCGGTGAGTAAAGAAACAAAACAGAAACGAATTAAAAAGGTGAGAATAAACCAAAAAAGGAAAATACAGAGAGTGGCTCTGTGTGAAGCCATGTTGAACAATTTTTATAGCAAATGAAAAGGTAAGAAGAAGCGATCAGCGTTGAAGCCAGTGTGGGCTCCATCTTCACTTGTCTTACCCTCAGATTTCATTTTCAACTTTTCATTTTTCAGTTAGTGGGATAATGATTTATCTTGGTAACATGAATTTCCCTTGTTTTGGCAATTTGCATAATTATTTTTTCTCAGCAGATATCTATTGAAACTGCGTGTGCTATGCTAAATTTTGTCGTAAAAGTCTAATAATTTACAAGACTATATTTTTGTGTCTTCTTTGCATGCCTTGTTTTTATTTCTTCTTCTTCTTTTCCAAATAATATGCATTAAGCATATAATTTTTTTAAAAAAATTAGTAGTAACTAATGAGACATAATTTGCCCTCTTCTTTTTAACGTATGATCTACATTCTCGTATGATTTAGTATAAACTCATGGTTCATAGGTATAGAAGTCTAGCCTCTCGCTTCATTTACGGTTTGTTAGGATCGGTTCGTAGCCTCCAATGATGGACAGCATTAATGTTTAACATAAAATTCAAGAGATAACATACTTTTCATATTGGATGTTATGCATTCTGCGAAAAGTCAATTCACTAGCCTCTATATTTGTGTGCCCTTTTCATGTAGCAACCGAATATAACATCTAAACTCAGAACACATTTTCTTTTCGTAAATTTTGGTTGATATATTTACGTGTAATCAATCAACTTTTAGAAATGTTTCTTCTCTCTAAGATGTTTGCATATTTTTCAGGTCCAGTTTGCCGATGTACAAGAATTAATTATATCATTATAGTGGCCAACAACATAAATAATTCATTGATGACCATGAATGTTGTCTAATGTCGGCATTCTTAAATGTATATATCTTCTTTATGCTAATTGGAACCAAAAATAATGATACAAATATGTAACTGCAAGGTATATTTAAAGCTATCAGAATAATGATACACCTGTGATATAGTATCAATCTGTAGCAGTATATTACAAGATTTACATGTAACATATACAAGATTTTATGTAGTATATTCTATTGCCGTTAGGGTGAAGTGAGAAATTCTACAATTTTTTAATAAGTTCGAAAGTTAAGATCTAATGTAAGTCAATATCTTATTTTTCACAAAAAAACATATACTCTTTCTGTTTCATTTTAAGTGTCGTTGTAGAAATTTTTTTGCGTTACAAAATAAGTGTCGTTTTTGGTTTTCAATGCAAAATTTACTAATTTTATTATGTAGTTTATTTTTTATTGGTTAAAATATGGTTAGATGTATAAATAATTGTGTTTTTTATATAGTAAATAAAATTAATTGTTTCATTAATTCGTGTAAACAGTTGTAAAGTGATACTTATAATGAAATAGAGGGAATATATGTTATTAAGATCTAATGTAGTCAATATCTTATTTTTCACAAAAACATATATATCTTATTGAAAGATACTAGCATAAAAGCCCTTTCTCGAGAAAAAAAAAAAGATACTAGCATAAATAGTATTTATTTTTCCTAACTAAGGATGACGTATAAAACCCCAAAAATCAAGTTCCTATGTGCATGCAAGAAGTGTCAAAAACCATATGTGATCTACACACAGACAACAAACAAAATTTCTTGTCCATATATATTAAAAAGTGACGGTATGTGGTGGGTGGCATTAATGTGCACTGCCTTATAGACATCTGTAGTGTTCTGAATTCAATTCACATATGTCGAATTTTCTTTTCACAAAAATGTGAATACAGTTGCCTTTCTTGTCTTTATCCATACAGCAACGGGTCTTTATAGTTACTGCCCAGTGGTTACGAAGCACATACTGAATAGTAGTATGAATTCTTCATATCTGGCAATTTGATTTCATTGGTGGCATCATATATTTTTCTCTTGGTGTTTGTTTCCTCAGGTGCGGTTTCGCTTTTCAAAACTCATTTTCGCGTGAAATGGTTCTTTTGCCAACAATGTAGCCTGAGTTGGTTATTAAGATTGGCTACTAAAACGGTATACAATATCAGCATGCACTGCTAAATGGTGAAACCGAGACTGGTGTTGCGTTTATTTTATGCATACTTACACCATGAGACGTTATTTATCTTCATTAGTTTCTTGTTGATTCCAGTGTAAGCTAGGCCACATCTTACGAGGTGATTCAGATTCATTTTCTGGCCACCTGGCCGGGGACTTTCTTTGGCACAGTTTTGAGTGACTTTGTGTACATAGCAGTCATATGTGACTTTCACCGGTGTTTGCTGCTAATAACTGCAACTATGCTTCCTCTTTACAATGTCGTTGACGCCAATGGACTAACAGTTTAACAGTTCAACATTATATTTCCAGCAAATTAATACAATCTTTCATTACTCTATTTGCTTTTTTTTTGTTAGTCCAAGATTATCTATATAAACCCTTTGAACTTCTGATATTATATATGTATATGCAGATATGTGACACAATATTAAACCAATGACTTTCTCTCTTCTTCATCTCCTCTATCACCCTCACCTCCATCGTTCCTAACCGCTTGTCTCGCCTGAATCTTGCTCGGAGGTTTACTATCCATCGGTACCATCTTCAATACAATTCCCATTACTATCAACAGCAAGCCCGATCCGTGCTGCTCCGTTAGTGGCTTTGTGAATATCAAATACGACAGTAACAACGTAACCCCTTTCCTCGCGGTTGTTATCTAAACACACAAAAACGTTTTTAAACAGTAACATGATATTAGAACGAATGTCCAACGTTGTAACGCAAGTAAGGGTTTGTTACACAAGATTAGAGATTATACCAAGGCGGTGGTAGCGGCTCCAAAGAGTGCAATGAGTGACAGAACAGAGACTTGGCCGATGAATGTGGCCATGGCTTCGAATACAAGCACTCCATACACGTACGGATGCTGCGAAATTAAACAAAGGAGAGGTTATTTTTTCAATACACCAAGTACCTACTAATCATTAAACCGTTAGTATAAAAAAAAATGCACGTTGGTACTTTACTTAGGTTTCATTGATTTCCATTATTATAAAAGAAAATTTGGCTTTTAAAAAGTTAGGCAGGTTTAGGCACGTCCTCGGTCAATGATTTCATTTCGACGGTACCATGAATCCGACAAACTTTGACTTTTTCATTAAACCGAAACTGACACGATTTGAACCATAAACCAAGAACTTTCTTAGCTAATAGCCGAATACAAAGTCCACTCATTGTCACTTTGGATTCAAATGGTAACGATTGTGTATAAACCAAAAAAATTAAAGCGGGTTAATTTGGTTTGGTTAAGCTTTACGGTTTACCAAAACTAAAACAGAGGATTGGACTTACCTGTGAGCAAGCAGTCCACGCACGAAAAAGCTCACCGGTTAAGACCATGGGAACAAACAAGAAGGGCAATCCAACAACCGTTGAGCAGAAAAGCATCTCCATCTGCACATTTTATACATTAACAAGAATCTCAGACGCTAATTAAAAAATAGAACGGTACAAGAAAACCGAAAGGAACCGGGTTTTTGTATTTTTTAGTGTGTATTTTCTTGCCTGAGTTGTCTCGGGATTCATAGTGAAAATGGCTTCTTGAAGATTACCCAAGAAAGCATCCATGATCAACGCACCAGTGATCATCAAAATCCCAATCATACTGAAATTAGGAGACATTTGTGCGTCTGCTAATGTGAAAAGGATCAAACCAAGAACTAGCAAGAAGGCTGAAATATATTCATGGACCGGGTATTTTCTTCTCAAACCGGGTATGAACGCTCCCATGATCATCACCGGCAACACCTAAACACTCATTTTGATCACTCTCTGAACCTAGCTAATATCATATCAAATGAATTTGTAAGAATTTGGGAATTGGGAAAATGTACCTTGGTGGATTTGAACATGATTTGAGCTGGATAGTTGAGATAAGCCAACGATCCTTTGGTTAAACCATGTGATCCCATGAGAACGGCAGAGAGTTTGACATAAGTTCTCATTGGATTCACAATATGTTTTGTGGTGAAACCTTGAAGGTAGATGAGGAACAAGTAGACAAATCCTTGTATAAACGTGAAATACCAACCAAAGCTACAAGAAAGAGAGAGAACAAAAACACCAATGTTATGTTTTTGTTTTAAAAATATCTAAAAGTTCAGAGAAATGAAGTTGATTACCTAAATTGGAGACGATTGTAAACATATTCCTGTAAAAATAAAAATCAAGTCAATAATCAAAATGATTTATCCAATAAATTCTCCAAATACTGTTTTTTCTTATACAAGATCATGATAAGATTATATTCATATTATAACTGATCTCACAAGACATTCATATTAGATGATTTTGTAATTTTAGTTTAATGAAATGTATAGAAATCAATAAGTTTGTGTGTGTTTGGAGAGAGTTTAGTTCGTCATGCAATTTTTTCCTTCCTCTGTTTATTTTCCCATAAGAGACCAAAACATAAAACACTTAAAGAATGCAAAGTAAATTGAACGTTACATATTTGATATTTCCATTAATAATTATGCGGTCAACAAAATGATTCTAGGTTGTCAAGATCGATTATATTTCGGGATTCTCTAAATCAAAATTAGAACAGAAAATAAACTAATTTAAAAAAGGAGAAAAAGAACCTCGCAAACTCCGTTAACGAGGTAGCCAAAGAAGAAACCAGAAGTGCAAATGAGAAACTGTTGCCAAGTTGGTCGATCAGACAGAGAGATTCCAAACAGAGTTCTTGATTGTTCCTCCTTCATTTTATCTTCTTCTTTAGAAGAGGAAAAATCAAAGATTTCTAAAAGTAATTTTTTTTTTAAAACGTCAAAAGAGACACGAGAAAATATAAGTAAGAATCTTCTCAGGAATTGATCAAAGGCATGTAAAGTGAGCCATAACGGTATCACTAATCACAAAACCAAATCAAACCAAATTCTTCTCTAATTCACTCCTCAAAGTCTCTCACAAACGTTACAGAATAGAGGAGAAATAGAGAGATGGTATCGGGAACGAAAGAAGAGAGCTTTTAAAATCGAATGAGGAAACACATGAAGACGAAGAAGAAGAGGCGCGTCAAGACTTAATACTCGTCAAAAAAAAAAAAAAAAAAAAAATTAATACTCGTCGCGTGATTCGCCACTCTGTGACACGTTTTTTTTTCGTTCTGCTTCTTCTTTTTTACGTTTACTTAATCTCTATTTCTCTTCCGGTGAAAACGTATATATACTGTACTTGTAAAAAATCAAGTTTGTCAAATAAAACTCTTTAACATTTGCATTACCCACGTGGCATCTCTTTTTTCATAGCATGACCTCATGTATGCCAATTATGACAGTATCCCGTCACCAGTTTGGTCCGGTTGAAAGATATAGATCAGCATATATGCTACGTGCCAAATAATCTAAATATATTAATAACAACAGCAAAATATATCACAATTAGTATTTGAGATTTGTACTTATCAAAACTAACAAACGTCTAGATGTATATTTGCATTTTAAAGATAAATGTACATTCAACTTTTTTTTTGAACACCCATATATTCAACTTTCTATTAAAACTAAAACCATAGTAAAAGCAGATGAATCTTCAATATATATATATATATATATATATATATATATATTTGAAATTGTACATATTACAGATATCTGTTATCATTTGTGTGGTTTATAACGACCGGAAGACTTTGCTCGGGACTTTTGATTGTAGAAGCAACTGATCACAATTCACAAATTAATAAACGAATCAAGGTGAGAAACAATCCATTAACGTAGGGTCAACTAGTGTAGGGCCAGATTCGGCCATCATGCACAGTGTACCGGAATATTACCAAACCGAAGACAAGTCCAACTACACTTGTCTCCTTCTTTCCAAGAATTAACTGAACTCAGATTGTGGTAATGCCGCCAATATAGGGTTGGTAAAGTATAGTAGGTTTAATGGTAAACTGTGGGCTTCATGATTGGAATAAGAGGAATTCGACGTTGTCTACAATTGTTTTATCGTCACATCAAAGTATTATGGATGCTACTACGCATATGGGTAATAATTCAATTATAATATCTGGAATGTAACTAACATCATTTAACCACTCATTAATATGTTTGAACAACATAACTATACCATATCAAAAATTTAATAATACATATAGACTAGTGAACGGTACCGAACATGTGACAAAAAAAACTTATTCTCGCAATGATAAATCAAGAATAAGTTCATCAATCAAGGAAGTGACAAAACCATTCCCCAACTCTTCAACGACATACTCTTGCTCATCACCATTGATACAACCCCATTTCATTTCCTTCACATAAAACTCTCTCTTCTCTTCCACTTCCCAACTCATAAACATGTATTCTTCTTCTTGTCTCCTCATCACCCATTCTTCAACAATCTTCACCAGCTTATCCTCATCTCTGGTCTCATTATCACCCTCTTCTTTGAAAAAATCTAGCAAAAGATTATCTACTTTCTGAGATACCAGTAAAGGGCTCGGTTCCTCAATCAATCTAGACTTCACAAGAGCAAACAGACGGTTTGCTCGTTTTTCGGATTGATCTTCTTCGATATCAACCATGCAATGAGAACCATAATCTTGTCTTCCCACATATTGCTCTATGCGTTTCTCTAAATCCACAGGCGCAAGCCACTCCAAGGTTTCAAAGATTCTACTCTTCCTCAATAGCTTCTTCTCATCGGTTTCTATAAATGTCATAATTGCGTTTTATATAAAAACATTACTCATTAGTAAGGTATAATGTATAATCGAATATTAAAGAATCGGTGAATTTACCTTTTTGAAGCGAATGAGGAGTTATTGCATTATCTTGGAATGGGCATTCCAAAATAGATATCGGACTGACTTGTTCTTTTTCTTCGTTCACGCATTCCTACAATTTATAGTACTACTACTTCAGTTACTTCAATGTTATAAACTTATAAGTCAACCCACTTCATGACAACAACATTTTGCATCTCTCCACACCTTCCCATATTATTTATGATTATAAAAATTCGGTGATTCCAAAACATTTGGTTTTTGAACTTTTTGTCAACTAGTGTGACTGCGAGGAAATCTATAGATTACAAATACAAATTCAGGACCAAACTGTCTCGGTAAGTGAGTAATATCTTTCGTAGAATCCGTTTTTTAAGCTACCAAGAAAAAATTGCAGCCCTTGATTTCATCGCTAGTCCTATTTATCAATCAGCTTCCAAAATCAAATTTCCCCTCCCCCCCAAACCCTCACGTGAATCGCACGCACGCAAAAACCTAACTCTACTCAACTTTAAAACTAACACATAGAGAGAGAGTACTTTACATGCTAAGCCAAATGACTTCACCTAATGAGTTGCTGTTGTAATAAGTTGGTGATTTTAATGATTAGAGATTATCTACGGTGTAATGTGTCGGATGATAATTGGACAAAGCATAAAAGATGTCAGAATTTTTTTTGAAAGTTTGTCAACTAACTAAACTAACTAACCTTTCGGTTGTCGTTGACAGAGGATCTTTCACTGACAAGAGGCCCTACACAATCCCCACTCATCATAACTACCACTGCCCTTGTTGTCTCCTCCATCTCATCTCCCACGGCGTCGTTTTCCTTCGACGTCTCCGACTCCCCACTCGACTGACTCACCTCCGAGTTCGTGAACAACTCGCTGCCACCACCGGAAAATGCTACATTGGACGGTTCATCTAAACTCTCTTTGAGAAACTCACCGAATGATCTTCCACGGTGGATCTTCTGTTCCTCCGTCTTCCGTTCGACCTCTCCGTCGTCGACGTTATCAAGTTCACGGTGGGAACATTTCTTCCAGAGGTTTCTAGAGAACATTTCTTTCTTCCGAGGCGGAAGAGGTTTAACGGAGGAGGAAGGGAACGGCAAGAGTTTAACGGCGCTGAGTAACGCCGTGGAAACTTTCTGAACGGCGTGACTAAACGCCAGCACACAGTTAGGACGCCGTTTGCGGTGGAGCATTCCTGACCGTTTGATCTCGGCGTGGAGGAGACGACGAGGGAAGGATTTGAAGCCGTTGGATGAGCAAGAGCTGAGATCATCAAGAAGGTAATCTCTGAGACTCAATGGCTTTGACCGTCTCTGGCTAATCGGAAGGTGATGATCAAAGGAAGTGATTGACGAGGACATTGGAGAAATGAAATTAATAAGAGCATTTGGTTATGAGTGATGAGAGTAAAGAATGTGATATAGAGTGTTACAATAAGAGAATTATAGAGGAAAATAAGCTTATGTCTTATGTGTGTGGTTGTGTAATTAGTGGTCAAGTTAATATGTTTTTTTTTCTTGTTATTTTTTTGATATTTTGAATATTCAAATTAAAACAATTATACAGCTATGGTAAATACTTTGTGTTTAGTAGAGAAAGTGTGAGTGCTTAGTAATATAAAATGAAACAACCGAAAACAAAATCATATGTTTGAAACCCTATGTGTATAACTCAAGGCATCATTTTATATGTTTCTTTATCTCTTTTTTTAAAGTGACCAATCAAAGATTTACTTACAAAGAGCATAATGAAAGTACGTAGATTAGTTTTGACTTATTTGTTTATGGGTTTAGAAAGAGAGTAAAGACCTCAAGTCGACATCGTCAATAAGACATGTGACGAGATCTTTGCTGTGATAACCGTTACCTCTGAGCTTACACCTTCCTAGTCTCTGTTTCCTTCTCAAAATTAAAACAGAACCATTTCATCAGAGTGTCCAGTGGGCTTGGTCGTTTCGTCAAGGCTCAGTTGTTCTTTCTTACTCTTCTCGGGTCGCCCATTTTGGGATTCTATTGCTGAGGTATAAACACTCTTAAGTCTCTAACTGACTTGAAGTGTTAGCTCCTTCAGTTTGCCGTAAATGTCTAATTGACACCAAATTTGAGCCTAATATCAAATGTTAGCTGTCGAGCGCTTTAGTAACAAATCTGTTGATATTAAAGATAAGATCAATAAAAACTTCATTAGAGTAACCATTTCATGCACATAACTCAATATGTTTTGATCGTGAATGCAGAGAAAAATTTACAGTCAGATATACACCTAGGGATTAGCAAACTACATATTTGTGGCGAGGTAGGCTGAGATACAAGGGTGAAACAATGGGGATATCCAGTTTCCAAGGCAATTCTAAGGCAGCACTGGACAAAGTCTGATATCAATAAAAATGGTGAAACAATGGATGAGAATCAATAAAAATAAGTTCATCTTAATCAAAGAATGTATAATCGTTTGGTGATCATGGAACATATTTCAGCTTCTTTTTGTTTTTTAATTAGTTTTTTTCTATTTAAAAAAATATGAAATAGGCCTAAGTCCATACTAATCTCCAAATAGAAATATAATCCACGGATGATTCTTCTTTTAAAATATTTAAATGGAGTCTAAATCATTGTCCAATTTCTGCTTGTTCACATATATGTGATTAATTTGAGGGGTAGATTTTAAATCAAAGTTAGTTAGTTAAGTTCTAAAGACCTAGAATCTATCTTGTTTCAGATAGAATATCGACAACAAGATATGGGTACCAATAGTGCAATGCCCTAAAAAATTTCATTTCTTGAACAATATACACAACTGTTTTCATTGTTTTAAACTTAGATATCTATGTGTCATACGTTAAAATCTATAATTGTAAGTTTATCAATACCAGTCAATATATAACTGACTGAAACAAATTGACGACATATTCAAAATTTAGAAGATAATAAAATAAAATTTGCATTTTAAGATTTTAAAAGGGATGTACTATAAACTTAGAGGATCATAAAATAAATTTGAATTTTAAACAATTTTATAAGATAAACGTAATTGATGTCCTAGCTCCCACCACAAATTTTAACAATAATACAGGGCCACCCTTTAGTTTATTAAACCATAATAATCGAATAATATTGAGTACTCTATTTATTCTTTTTTTTTTTGAGAAAGGTGTATTTACTCTATATGTTTATCGGATAATGGTTTATATCATAAACCGAGGTTGACAAACGACAGGATAAGAACGTTTCTTTAGTTAAGCTATATGCATGAGAATGCATAAACTAGACAGTTATACCATTAGGATTCCTCCTATTACTTAGGATCTTTATGGTCTTGATTCCTCCCATGCCGAAGATATTATAAATATTTGTACATTTTTGACAATGTTGCATCTTTTGTTACGCAAGATATTGTTTTTTTTTTTTTGCTAAAAAACGCAAGATATTGTTGTTTTAATTTTTTTTATTATCTTAATCATACTTCTAGAATGTATACGGATAAAAAAGTCCATTGAATATGCAGTTATGTTGATTATATTACACTAGATAATTTTGATATACAGAAGAGCATGATCAAAATACTCGTTAATTGATTGTAAAATATAAATTTATCTAAAATATATACATTATATAAAATATACAAATAGTATATAAATTTGAAAGATTAAAAATTAAAAAATAATTTATTTAGGCTAATGTGCTTAAAACTATGCAAATTCTATATCTTATCATATAATTTCTCTTTTTCCGCATATCAGTTTCTATTTGCAATTGCAAATTATTTTATAATAGTATGATTTAATGTCATATATAATAAACGATCGACATAACTCGTGATAAGATAACATTGTTTTGTTCCCAATCAATACTCTCAACATAAGCTATATTAATGGTCCACATTCTATAGAGGTGAAGCATGTGACATTACAATAGTATATATGCAAAAATAATAAATTCTATTCCATATATATATATATATAACTCATAAAATATTTAATTAAAACTATTTGTGAAAGCATGCCTTCCTTTTTGCCAAACTATATTTTTTTCCCTCGACATATGAATAGAGTGGTCCAGTACATTATATTGGAATCTAAAAACATATAAATAGGAATTTTCCATAAGAAATTGATTAAAATACCCTAAGTTAGCTATCATTTTAAAAAAAATACAATCAATCAAATATACCAGAAAAATAATGATAATTTTCTTATATTTTGGTCGAAACTGGAAGTCTGGAGCAACTAGAAAATAAGTGTTATTATAATATCGCAAATTTACAGGTCATCTTTATTAAAGTCTTAAGAACTTACTAATTATTTTGCTCTATTTTATATGAAATAGTGAGCCTATTATATCCAGATTTAAATTATAAGCTTTGACACTTTGCTGTTGAACTATTAAAGTGAAGACAAGACATGAGTCAATTTGTTACTCTATATTTTTATAATTAAGAAAAGAATTCCCTAAACCGTCTTAAGTCTTAGCTTAATGAATCTTTTTTTTTTTACTTTATGAATTCAATTTATGCTTAGTTGTATCTAGCAATGAAATTGCAAGTATTGTAAATCTAGAAAGCCATTTATAAAGTTAGCGCATATAATTCAAGCCAGTATTTTTTTGTGGACCAAAACTCAGCTAAAAGGAACTTCCAGCCAATGTATAGACTTGTAGCTTATCATTTGGTAGTAGACCATTTCTGTTGCACAAAAAAAAAGGTAGTAGCCCATTTCTGAAGAACTAAAATTAAGCAAAAGATCAATATTGAAAAGTTAAAAAAATATTATATACAAAGACCAAAGACTTTTTTCCTTTTCCCTTAATTATTTTCTTATTTTTCCCTATAAAAATTGAGATGCATACTTTTTTTTTTGTAACACTTGAGATGCATACCTATTTCTTGAAAATTAATTGAATTTTGTATTTCCACAAAGGAAAATGATATAAAATACTATCGCTAGTAGGAAGACAGAAGTCATAAGTCATAACAATGACATAATGACTGGTCAAAAAAACCGCCAAAATTGTTGTTATAAATAAGGGAAAAAATAAAGTAAACTTAATTTAGTCAAATAAAATCTCTTGTTTCCTTTTTCTTTCTGTTAAAAAAAAATCTCTTCTTTCCTTTTTCACCTTGTCTAACCTTAAGTAGTGACTTACTTTGAAACTTATAGCACACATTTTCACATATTAACAACACCTTCTTCACCCTCTTGATCTCTCCCTCCCATCTCTCTCAAACCTGTAACCATGACTGCTCCTTTGATCCTCAAGTACCACCACATAGATAACCAACAAGATCCAAATCCGAACCCGACCCGCCTCTCCTCCTCCATCCAAGAAGCCAAATCAATCGCCAAAATATCTCTCCCAATAATCTTAACCGGTTTACTCCTCTACTCTCGCTCAATGATCTCAATGCTTTTCCTCGGCCGTCTCAACGATCTCCCTGCTCTCTCCGGCGGCTCACTCGCCATCGGCTTCGCCAACATCACCGGCTATTCTCTCCTGTCCGGTCTCTCCACCGGCATGGAACCCATCTGCGTTCAAGCCTTTGGCGCCAAAAGATTCAAACTCTTAGGCTTTGCTTTGCAAAGAACCATACTGTTACTCCTCCTCTCTTCTCTTCCCATCTCCATCCTCTGGCTCAACATCAAGAAGATCCTTTTGTTCTTCGGACAAGACCAAGAAATCTCGGACCAGGCAGAGATCTTTATCCTCTTCTCTCTCCCTGATCTCATCCTCCAATCTTTCTTGCATCCTCTCCGTATCTACCTCCGATCTCAATCCATCACTCTCCCTCTTACATACTCTGCTTTCTTCGCTGTACTCCTCCACATTCCCATCAACTACCTTCTTGTTTCTTACTTCGGTCTTGGCCTTAAAGGAGTAGCATTGGGAGCAATATGGAGTAATGTTAACCTACTAGGGCTTCTGATCCTCTACATCGTGTTTTCCGGTGTTTATGAGAAGACTTGGGGAGGATTCTCAATGGATTGCTTTAAAGGGTGGAGGTCTTTACTGACATTAGCAATCCCTAGCTGCGTTTCTGTTTGTCTAGAATGGTGGTGGTACGAGATCATGATTCTTCTTTGTGGACTGTTACTTCAGCCGCAAGCAACCGTCGCGTCTATGGGAATCTTGATCCAAACCACAGCTTTGATCTACATTTTCCCATCATCTCTTAGTTTCAGTGTCTCTACACGCGTGGGGAACGAGCTAGGCGCGAATCAGCCTGATAAAGCAAGGATAGCTGCAAGGACTGGACTCTATTTAAGCCTAGGTTTAGGGTTTTTCGCCATGTTTTTCGCTTTTATGGTGAGGAATTGCTGGGCAAGATTGTTCACTGATGAGAAAGAGATTTTGAAGTTGACTTCCATGGTTTTACCGATCATCGGGCTATGCGAGCTAGGGAACTGTCCTCAGACAACAATGTGTGGAGTTTTGAGAGGAAGTGCTAGACCTAAATTAGGAGCAAACATTAACTTGTGTTGTTTCTACTTTGTGGGAATGCCTGTGGCTATATGGTTAAGTTTCTTTAGTGGGTTTGACTTCAAGGGACTGTGGCTTGGTCTCTTTGCAGCTCAAGGCTCCTGCCTTGTTTCGATGTTGGTCGTGTTGGCTAAGACTGATTGGGAAGCTGAGGTTCTTAGGGCAAAAGAACTCATGAGTAGTTCATGTGATGATGGCGATGGTGAATATGATGATGATAGCGGAAGCAATAGGACACCATTGTTGTTGGATTCTTTGGATATAGAAGAAAGTGACTGCAGGCATTTGAATGTGTTCTAAATCTTGTCTCCTTGTTTGATTTACTGGCACTAACGAAATTTGTTTCATTGTAATCTCGCTAATTCATTATTTTATGTAAAATATGATTTGTGAGATGTATGACATGTTTGATGTAATGTAAAGTGTCGTTCAAAAAAAAAAGTAATGTAAAGTTACAAATGCTGTTGATTAGATGTAAATCTTACATGTCATTAAATATCATGGGGAGTGACTTGTTTAATATCATGAGAATGACTTTTAAAACTAAACTCTCTTTGTCAAGTGGTTTGTGTGTATATATGTAAGTGTATATGTATATATAAATCTGGTTAAGCAATTAAAGGACAAGATAGAAGTTGGTTTCGTTGCCGGGAAATTCTTGTGCAAGCCAAAGAAAAAGTAGACTTCTGTTATTACATCAAACAGCCTGAACAAGTGTTTGGTGGTCCTCAATACACGCGTGGATTTACGCGCCTAAACGCGTGTACATAACAGAAAGAAGAGTTGTGGCGAGAATTATTAACGTCTCCGTCAAGGTAGCCGACGACGTGAACGACCCGCTTCTCTTTTATCTTCTTCATCGCTTACTCTCTTGAATTCCACTAACATCGCCGACTTAGACCCGATAAGCCGACCCGCTTCAGTCCACATAGTTGGAAGAAATATAATATTAGAAGTTTGGATTCACAACTTTACAACCACTTGGCTTGAACTTGTAGAAAAATAATATTTTCCCATTGTAGACTAAGAATGTAACAAAGTTATGGTGTGGTTACAAAGGAACAAAAAAGACCCATAAGATGAAGCAAGAAGAAACGCAGTTAGTTTTGAATTTGCCTCTAAAATCAAACTTTTTTGCCTCAACTGTGCCAACTTGCTTTTATATAAACGTAGCTTCTGATGTCTTTCAACCTCCATCACCTCACTTCTTATTTTCTTTCCTTTAATTGTGTTGGCCACCTATATAGTTTCGCTGAAAACAGTTGAGATTATCTTTTGATAGTATTCATTGTTTCGAATCTTGATTATTATACTAACTCAATTAAACTTCTAGATACCTACAATAAATAAATAAAGACCATCGAGGTCAGTGGCGAAATCACATGAAGTAAGAGAGGGGCATGGAAATTTTTTCAAATTCAGTGTAATTTCTTTAAAAGTTTAGTTATGCCTCTGCTTACATATTATTTTTTGCTAATAGTTTTCATCTTTGCCTCGGATAAAAATGTATTCTAGATCCGCCACTGATCGAGATAGCACTCTTGTGTTTTGAATAAGAGAGAAAATGTTACAAAAAAAAAATAAGAGTGAAAAAACTCTTCAAACTAGGTATAGTCATTCGGATACCTATTCAGCTTCGAATCTGGTATTTTAGATTTTTGGTTCGTTATAAAAGTTTAGTAGCCATTTGAGTATTTTTACATTTCGGATCAGGTTTGAATATTTTTAGTTTGGATTCGGTTATTTATTTGTAAAATCAAATTATTCATTGATTAAATTTCTTGTATTTATTTTTTTCTTTAATTTAACTGATCTTTAATTTTTAATAGGACATTAATAAGTGTGGAGAAAAAAAATTAAGAACAGAAAGACACTAGTTAGATTTTTTTTTTTTTGTAAAATCTTAGATGCAATTTTTATTAATGCACAAAATAAGAACTTGACATACATTTTACGTGATAGTAAATCAATATGTCCGAAATTATGTATATATTATTTGATTTAAATCTTGTATAACATCAATATAAATATTATGAAAAAAAGAGAGAACTAAAGTACAAATATATGATTAATTATACATATGTTTGGATTTTTTTGGATATCCGTTTGGATTCAAATATCTAATTTTTCTTAATTCAATATCTATTTGGATATTGTACTAAATGGATTTAGGTTTTTCAGATCGGATTCCGGTACGAATTCAGATATCATGTAAAGTGCGCAATCTTATCTCAAGCTGTCACAAAATGTGAAAAATTCAGTCCCCAAACGTTCCGATCGAGATTCTTCTTTCCAATGTTTTCCTATGCTAATCCGTGCAAAAGCAATAAATAATTTGAAGATCTATACAATTATTGAATTATCATTGTAAATTTGGAGTATTATTCAAGAAAGAGTGCCGTCTAAAGGCCCATAATATGATGAGCCGGGCCTGATACCATACATGGTAATTTTTTCTCATTCTGGACCTCCTAAGTGTTGTTTTCTTTTGTGTTGTTGGATTGATGTGCAAGATGAATGCTTGTTTGTTTCTGTTGTCTGCATAAACCAAAAATGTGTGGAAGCTTTTACCTTAGAGAAATGGAGATGATACCTTCAATGCTAATCAGAATGCTATAAGCAGAGATGAAAATGTTCCGGTTGTCTTCGCTGTCTAGTTAAACAATACACTGGACTGACTTCTTATTAGAATTTTCTGGAGCAATTAATGTCTCGTGCTATAAACTGAATCCACTTATATACTTCTAGTATAATACTAGTGTAGGCGGATAAGCTTTTGAGGAAGCCGCAAAGGAAGATATCTGGCAGCCAAGGAAACGAAGATTATACGGCTGGTGGCAATGGATTCATTTGGCTCGTGTGAGATACGATGGGAAGATCTATAACTTGGGGAAGAAGTAGCATTTGGTTTACCAAACTCTTACACTCGTTTTCACCGTTTTAGAATTATGTAGAAGATTCAGTACAGTGTATAGAAGTTCATTGCGAAGTTTGGACTGGATCGCTACGTTTTGTGTAACGTAAAAGACAATTCAAAAAGTGGTTTTTGCATCAGTGCAAGGTAATAACTAAGTAGTCCAATTTATCTGGACCAGGATATAGTGATTTTCCGGTTTAGTTTGATAATTTTTTTTTGGTACGACTGTGTATCATTCATGAAAAGTTTAAAAACAGGAATAGTGATTTTTCGGGTTTAGTTGGATAATTTTTTTGGTCCGACTCTTTTTCTTTGCTTTAAAATTTGACTAGATTTTGACCGGCGATTTTCAAGCGCGAAATTTTTTTATGACTAAAAATTTATGTAATTGGGTTTTGTCTTAACTTAAAGAATGTTTTGGGATAAAATCAGTTCACCAAAATTTGTGGTGATGATTGTTATTCATTAGTTTTTAGTTTCAGTTTTTATTTTTAGATTTTGGTTTTTGGTTTTTAGTTTTTAAGTTTCTATTTTTGATTTTGAGCTTTTGGTTTAGGTTTTTAATTTTTAAACCGCTGAGTTAGTTTGAACTGATATTACTAACAAACAAATCTCAAATAATCAAACATCTAATTTAAAACTGAATATATGACAAAAAAAATTTAAAGAAATTTGTAATAGTTTATTTTGTAAATAAATAAAAGCAAGAAAATATAACCTGTTTTTTCAGTTTTTGGTTTTAGATTTTAGTTTTTAGATTTGGTTTTTGGTTTTACTTTACATTTTTTTTTAGTCAGTAAATTATTTAAGAGAAATAAAACAATAAATTATTTAAAAGTTACCATTGAAACTTATCAAAACAAAGTGATTGTTATTTAAAATAAAAAAATACATTAACATATTTTAAAGTATACATGATTTAAATAAATGATTAATAATAGACAATTTTGTTTTGTTTAAACATATTAAATACTTTTTGGGCTTGAAAATAATAACTGATTTTTTTTTATCCATTAAGGTGGAAAGTTTATTCAATGTTTTTTGGAGTTTTTACTTAATACTAAACCCAAAAATCAAACCATATAATTTGTTATAAAAACAAAAGAAGCAAAAGCCCATCCCGAAAGGTAGCTTCCTATATCCCATAAATAACTATCGGTTTAGTATAAGTAATGCGGTTCAATTAACTATATGACTTATATTATTTGTAACACTCTAGAAAAAGCTCAAAATTAAATGATAACTTGTATCAGTAGATAAAAAGAATGACTCTATTTTAATAGAGTAGACTAGATTCTGACCCGCCCTTTGAAGGGCGGGTTAACACTTTGTTTTAATTTTATTTGAAAGTTTTAATCCATAACAGGATTTGTTTTATTGTATGAACGTGCAATTGTTTGTTTGTTAAATATAATGTTTAGGATTACTAAATTTAATATTTGGTTCGACTGTGATTTTTTGTTTAAATAATAAAAAGAAATAAGAAACAATTCATTTGTTTATAAATTTATGTTTGTTTTTGGTTAATTACTTTTATTTTTGGTTGATTGGAATAAAAGCACTACATATCATTTATACTAAAGTTGATTTTAATATTGGATATTGTTCAGCTTACATATAAACTTTGTTTCGTGAACCGAGGCCCAATAATAGGTTTACGATGATCAGTCAAGAAAACAAAGATCTTCTTTTCTTTCAGAACCGAGGCCCAATAATAGGTTTAAGACACATATTTAATTTCACCGACAAAAAAAAAAGCTGTCTGCTTGACTTTCTTTTAGAAAACAAAGATCTTCTTTTCTCTCCAGATAGAGTAAGCAAACCGATGAAACATGTTTCATCTCGTCACCGATC
The DNA here is from genome assembly GCA_932364175.1 of Eruca vesicaria subsp. sativa. Classification (NCBI taxonomy): domain Eukaryota; kingdom Viridiplantae; phylum Streptophyta; class Magnoliopsida; order Brassicales; family Brassicaceae; genus Eruca; species Eruca vesicaria. The sequence continues at coordinate 392,916 of CAKOAT010278488.1, read as the reverse complement.
TTTAAAGGTATAACCCAAATCCCTTTTTTTTATCAATAGATTGTATTTCCTTAAAATCCATATAAGGCTTTAATTAAAAGCTAATGTTTTATACTTTTCAGCAATCACTTGCATGTGACACCTGATGATAGATCTGGATGGATCGATGATCAAAGATGACGGATTGGATATATCAAGATAATATCTGAATATAAACCAAGCTCGACCACCTCAGATCCATATTTTCCATTATCGGTAGTGAATATTTTATAATTTAAAATAGTTTAGCTTATTGTTTTAATAATATTTATGTTTGATCTGTAGGTATGTGACTCTAACCTCAAACACAGAAACCTCAAACACAGAAACCTCAAGACTAAGATAATTAAAGATAAGTTTTTTATTTGTAGACATAAAGATCAACTCATAATATGACGAAACTCTATATTATTTGTAACATATAAATTGTTAATTAATCAATACTCTTAATGTTACAGAAACAAATCTACATGTCTTATGATGGTGGAAGACATGAGGTGTCGTATGATGATGGAAGACATGAGGCAAAGTCCAAAACAATTCATACACTACACATGTAAGTATTTGACTTTTCAATTCTATTTTATTGAGTTGTAGTATTAATGAATCTACTTTAAGTGCAGGTCGTCCAGTGTCATCTGTAGAGCCAGATTGTTAATAATGGGAAGGCCATGGGACATGAAGCATTCTGCAATAAATTTATGAGTAAGTACATATTAAAATATTAACAGTTTAGTAATTAGGATTGGAACTGAGTATGGTAGTTAGGAAATAAACTGGAGATTAATTGAAGTTACTTTGATTGATGCGTGATTGACATGTTTAGTACTACTCTTTTAAATTAGTATTGAAAAATTAGAAATATTGTTTGTTATTATAAACAACCTAACAGAAATAACGAAGTCTAAAACCAATAATAAATTGTAGAAAGGACAAATAAAATAAATTGGTTATTCGAAAATGACATGAACTTTTCCAAAAGTTCAGAAAATACTATCTGAGCGTAAACACACACGCATATGGTGTGTAAGCAACTGCAAATGTCTAGACTAAAACTAAATGATCTGAAACTAAAAAAATATTAGAGACCTTGAAAAACCTCTTTGAAAACAACATTTTTTGTTTGTTTCTGAGGCTTACCCTCCTCGTCAACAATCAAAATCTTCAAGCCTTTCTTAGATGTGACTCTAGAGATTGCAACATAGAGTTGGCCGTGAGAAAACACCGGTCGTGGTAGAAAGATACCAACATGTGAGAGTGATTGTCCCTGACTTTTATTAATCGTTATAGCAAAAGCAACAGCAATAGGTAGTTGCCTCCTCCTCATCTTAAAAGGCAACTTCTTGTCTGAAGGTGTTATTGACAACCTCGGAATCAACACTATTGCACCAACGTTCTTTCCTGTAATAACCCGTGCTTTGACACAAAAATCAAACATATCTATAATCTGCAGTCTAGTTCCATTCATCAATCCTCCATCGGGATCAATATTTCTGAGCAACATAACTGGACATCCAATCTTCAATCTAAGATTATGATTAGGCAAACCAGAAACTTTGATACTGTTGAGAAAATCTGGAGTGAGACCTTGATCATTAACAGATCCGGTATCAGATGGATCAATGCTGTCAGAACTTAAGTAAATCTTTTCCTCTCCTGCATTAAAAGTTGATAGCAAATAAGTAATTTCAAAAACATAAATAGACACAAATAATGATAGGATAAATTATGAACCTTGAAACTGATCCAACATGTGCTGGTTTATCTTGTTCACGTCATCATTCGTTGGACACAAAATAGCTCTTTCTTGAAAGAATTTAGGGTCTTTCTTCTGTTGCAGAGATACAACATCTCCATAGACTTCTTTGCTTATTGCTTCAATTGGATCATCTGCGTCCATAATAAGAAGTTCATCTGGAATAGTAATCAATGCCTCACCATCATTACGGTCACCAACCTTCCCGTCTCCCACGTCCAAAATCCATTGTGAAAATTCTCTTAGTTCCTTAAGCTCCTCAGCACTCATATCACTATCAAACAGCCTCATGTTCTTTGTAAGTTTGAGTACTTTGCAATGTTTCCAGATATAAGATGAATTAAGCGATTCTAACACAATTTCAGCTCTTGAAGCCCCATGAATAACTGGCAACACTTGTCGAAAATCCCCACCAAAAACTACCACCTTCNTGAAAATTCTCTTAGTTCCTTAAGCTCCTCAGCACTCATATCACTATCAAACAGCCTCATGTTCTTTGTAAGTTTGAGTACTTTGCAATGTTTCCAGATATAAGATGAATTAAGCGATTCTAACACAATTTCAGCTCTTGAAGCCCCATGAATAACTGGCAACACTTGTCGAAAATCCCCACCAAAAACTACCACCTTCCCACCAAAAGGTTTTTTCTCTGGACACCTCATAATGTCTGCTAAACTTCTATCCAATGACTCAAAACAATGTTTACTCATCATAGGTGCTTCGTCCCAAATTATAATAGAAGCCTCTTTTACCAAATCACCAGCATCTGTACCTGATGTAAGATTGCACAGCGTGAACTCATCAGGATTGATAGGTATACCGAATCTTGAATGTGCAGTCCTTCCTCCTGGTAACAGAAGAGATGCAATTCCACTTGAAGCAACATTCAACACAATTTCTCCCATCAATCTAATTGCAGCAGATAACAATCTCCACAAAAATGTTTTTCCTGTTCCACCAAATCCATAAACAAAGAAAACTCCACCTTGTTTTCCTAATACAGCATCCATAATCTCTTCATATATTTTCTTCTGCTCATCAGTAAGCTTTACGATGTCTCTTTCATGTTCTTCTCTTAACACATCCTTATCGTAGCTGAGTTCATCCAAAATAAGAACATTCTGAGAATCCTTGTCATCACAGAATGGTTTTGGCATTTTATCCCAATTAGCCAGAGATGTTCCATTACTCTTTAATATCTTCTCAATCTCGATAAGGGCGCCATCCTTTTTTTGAGAATCAGTAAGAGATAATCCTTCAGAAAATGATGTATGTAAGCACATAACATTCATAATTATATCATAAAATATAAAATAAATTAAACATAAATAATTGGTAAGCTTACCTGGTCTATCAAATCGTCTCCTCTTATTGTACTCTATGTCTTCAGAAAGTAACTCCCATGTACAATCCCAGACCTTTTCAGGCATTGACAAAGTATTAGACATAAGCATGATGGCAAAAGAATGACGCAGATGTGATGCAGAACTGTCGAAGCTTGTCCTGATAAGATCATCAATATATTCTTGATCATCGTCTAGCAGACCACGAGCAAAACACGCCTCTTTAAAAGTAGGATACTGGACATTATTAAAGGTCCTAATATCTTCAAAACATGTAGGCCCGCGAACAATATTAAGCAAGACGCGAAGATAATATGCTTCTTCTATGCTACGTGGTGCATAATTAATCCTTCCAATGCTGAATCCTTTCTTTCTGTCATAGAATTTGCGTTCCTTCTTGTTCCAAGTAAACTTTGTTGGAATTTCAGCTAAAGTGAGTGTTCTAGCAACTGAACTAACCTTATTTAGTTCAAACCAGCCCATGAACATTGTGTTCTGAATCAAAACACGACTTGTCACTTCTTCAAATGTATCATCATCCTTGAAGATAATAACTTGCTTCCCAGGTAAATGGAATGAAATTTTCTCCACAGGCAATGATCTATAGTGAATAGGAAATTTAAGAATCCTCCATGCACCTTCACAAGCAGAAACATATCTTCCTTTAAAAAAATCTTGTATTTCGTTTTTCTTTTCTGGATCAGAACTCTTGTCGTTTTTCTTTTCTGGATCAGAACTCTTGTCGATTTCATTGTCTGTTGAAGTTTCTCCTTTCTTTGGTGGTTCCACAACAACTGTAAGCCGATCTGAACCCTTGTTGATATACTTGAATAAGTATTTGATTGATCCTGACTGATTACACCACTCAACATTGATATGAGCCCTGTATCGAAGTGATAGTTCTTTGTTATATGGTATAACATATCTATTGTCGCATTTGAACTTATTTTTTTCCACAAATCGACTGTTATCCCTTCTCCTGTAAACTGGGAACCCTTCCTTGTTCACTGTAGTTTTGTCTGCAAACGCCTTTGGAAACATTTTAGAGCATTTTCCATTTTCCATACATGGTGAACGCATGTTTACAACTCCACATGGACCATGAATCATCATGTCTTTAACCACTCCATATAGTTCTGGCTCCTCTGTTTTGTCCGGAATCTCTGCTGATATTATCTTGTCAATCTGATCAGTCCTTGAGAATTTAGAGGTTGGATGCATGAACAACAAAATGTGAGCATGAGGCAAACCACGCTTCTGAAACTCGGTAGTATACATAGCTGCACATATAAACAAAATATTAGTAACTGAACACAGCCATAATAAAAAAAAATAAACTAAAATTAGCAATTTGAGGTTTACTAACATGCCACGGTCTTCCCAAAAAGCTCATTATCGGTTAGATCAATCATTAAGGAATCCAGTTTCATCTTGAACATGCGGCACATAATCTCTGGTCTATCCTCGGTGTTCAAATTTCGCTTAGACAAATATCTTGTAATCTCAGGCCATTTTGGATTGCAAGTAAAAGTTATGAAAAGATCCGGAAACCCAAAATGTCTACAGATGGCCATAGCATCTAGATAGTTGTTCTTCATGTATCTTGGTCCTCCAACAAAAGAAGCTGGTAAAATAAACTTTGTACCTTGGTCATTCATGTTCAGTTTTCCAGCATTTTCCGCTTGCTGAATAGAGTCAAACGTGTCAGATCTCAAACATTTCTGATTCAGCCTCAAGAAACTTATCCTGTTTGTCTCAATTGTAGTGAATGCATCGACCAGAAACTGTTGAAACAATTTTCTTGAGTGTAGAAGTGTATGACACTCGCCATCTCTCTCTTGAATTCGGAAAGCAAACCATTATCTCATACTAATATGCTCCCTCTTTAGCTTCTCAGTTGCTGGTGTAGCCCTTTTTTTAATTCCAAGTCTGAAACCATCTTCTCCATATGTAAAAATGAGAGGATACTGAAGTGCAAGGTATGATGGATGTACCTCACTAATCCTTTTATACCAGCCAGTTTGTTTTTCTTGTAGCACAATGTCTCGCTTGTCCATCTCTAAATTAAAATCACCTGGGATCAAGGCAGCTACCTCTGAAGCTGTTGGAGTATCGTACGTCCTCCCATCCTTTTCCCGGGAGCTAACAATCCTCATATGGAAAGGTTGATTTTCATTCAAATTAAATCGTTCTCTGGCGGATCGAAACTTCTGGACATAAGGATTAACATCGTCCAGCACCTTGATAAGGTCCTCAATGATTTGCTTTCTCAAATTATGCTTTTTAACCTTGTCCAGTTTCTTCTTGTATTTGCTGAAAATTGTGAATACCAATACACAAATTAGTATTTACTGTATAAAAAAGAATCATTCCTGATTTTATAATAAAAACAATACCTGATTACCGCATCTCTATCATCCACCTTGTTTTCCATGTCAACAATATACAGTTGAGAAAATTTAGCTGAATCACCTTCATCTGGTTTCATACTTCCCATGCGGTGGTAATTTTCTCCTTGTAGTTGAAACATTTGTGGTCCAATTCCATTGGCACATGAATTATCAACTTTACCACCAAGAGAAGTGAATGAGAAAACCATATTCAATGCTCTTAAATTTTTTTGGTAATATTTGCTCTTCTCATCATTTCCGGTAAGCAGATTCTTTATAACCAAAGGACTTTCTTTTAAGAGAGGCAACTTTACTTGTCCCTGGCCACAACATAGAGAAAACTGGGGATCTTTTCTGGTTTTCTTCTTTCGATTTAAGCGTTCTCCATACCACATAAGAGCTCCACAATATTCACACTTGAAGGTAGGATTACCATCGTCAATATACTCTGAAATAATAGTGAAAATTCAATAAACATATCTAAAAATCAACTAAAATAATCATTCACTAAAAGTATGCAACTTACGTGTTTCTTTAACAACAATCTTTGGTTTGGCTTTCACATCACTACCAAAGAAATTTTTAAACATTTCGGCCATATTTTGTATGCGATCTCTTTTTGTGCTGCTTTCGAGATTGGCTAATGTATCTTGGGGTTGACATGGTTTGTCAGATTCAGTATCACTAAATTCTTCTTCACTGCTTATGTCGTAAACATGTTCAAACAAACCTTGAAATACATGTAAATAGTTTAGTGTTAGTAAACTAAATATAGGAGTAATTAAATATATAGCCATACAAATAAAAATAAGAACATACCATTTTCAACATCGCTATCATTTTCCTCTGATATTTGTTTGGCCTGGTCATCACGGTTAACTGTAGATTTTGCTATTGATAACGTAGTCAAGTTTGAGTCATATTGAGTTGTTTGACCTCTTTGAAAACGTCGAATGGCTGAAAGAATTAATAATGTTAGCTTCCACAAATAATATTAGTTACAAAACTAAATGATTTTTTCCAGTGGGATGTTACATACATTGAACAACATCTGAATACAAATGCTTCCTTTTTGGAGTAGCAAAACTATGAGCTTTGTCGTTACCTGTTTGATACAGATTATGTATTTATATTAAAACACACGCAGATTCTTTGATACTGCAATATTATTTATAGTTGCATATACCTGGAGGTGTCTCAAAAATAGAATTTGAAGCAGAAACAGCATCATGTTTTCTTGTTCGATGTGTGTTTGTCACATCTCGTAAGAGTCTACCGAATATAAATTGCAATGAAACCAAGCCACTCTCAAGTCTCTTCCTCTTGTTCACAGTAGCTAGATATGAGTTCAATAAGAAAAAATATAAACCAAGTACAAATGTTTGATATAGATAAACATCCTCTATATAACATGACAATGGAAATGCAAAACATTGCAATGAGTTTGTTACGTACACGATATTTCTGATTGCTTAATTGTATTACTTGCAGCTTCTTTCTCTGTACCTGTTTAGTCAAATAATTGGTAATTTGTAAACATGAAATTTATAGATATAGTTATAGACTATTAACTATAAAATTGAAATACTTGTTTACCAAATATATACCTCGAAATGTTTGACTGCTATTTTTCGCAGCAGTAGGACCATGAATAACCTTTCTAAGAGGTTTGTTTGTCACATCTTCTAAGACACGTCTTTCTGACCCTGTTACAACTGACTTATTTCCAGTTGACATATTAGTCGCCTTTTTCACCATTGATTGCGAATTTTCATTGTCTTCTCTGGTTTCATGTCGGTTCCTCTTAGGTTTTGATTGACCATTCCCAGACATCTCTAAGATATCTCCCTCGTTTTTCTTCATTGTTACAAAGATCTACAATGTCGTTATGAGAGAAAATTGATTGTTTAAAGAATATCTTGTTATGCAATACTGTCCATAATTATTTTCACTTATTAGTTTTCAGTTAAGATTTACCCTTTTTAAAGGGAGTATCATATCTTACAATAAATCATTAAATCATAATTTGCAGGCTGTGATCATATTTATTAGAGATATGTATGGGAAGGTCAGGAGAGACTTAACAATGTCAACAATCATTTGCAGAAGCAAGTAAGTTCAAAAACGTTTTTTACATTTCATTTCTATAGGAGTTGAACTGAAAAGGGTAGTTAGGAAATAATGCGTCTGCACTTTCATAATATTTGATTAGTCTCCTCTTACAATGGTGGAAATTTGCCTAAAAATATATTACGAATGGAACTTACTCCAGATAGTTAAGAAATTTAGGAATGCAAGCTATAAACTAATAATCTACTAAGAAAACGAAAACATTATTTAATTCATAGAACCCAGAGAAATACCAAGTTACAAAGGAAAAAACCATTAAAGAAGCAAACAGGAAAATAAGAAATATCATAAATCAACAACGAAAAAACATTCAAGAATTTGATTCAAATCAGCCACTTTTAGTATCGTCTCCTTCACCATTCTCTAGCTTGTCAGTCTTTGTGCACTGCTTTTTCCTTGAATTTGTTGAATCCAAGTGCAGTGACTTGATTCGTTTCAACATAATATCATCAAGATTCCAAACTTTCAGGGCATCGAATGTTTCCACTTCAAATGAATTATTATTTTCATCAACCGAAATGCCAAATCCATAATATTTTCCAACAATCTCCACTAAATGATTTGGTAACACTTCACGAACTTGAATCTGTTTAAAGTAGGTATAATAATAAAATTATCAGAGAGTAAACAATAACTTAATTAGTAAAAAATGAATTAATATATCACCTCATCCAATAAAACATCAACGACTTTAGATGCAGGAGTTTTCACAATAGATTTTGCGACTGCATCTTGGAGTGTGAATCTGGACTCACCGGTCTGATCCTGCACAAGCAAGTCCAACTTGTACCTGAAAAAGNTATAATAATAAAATTATCAGAGAGTAAACAATAACTTAATTAGTAAAAAATGAATTAATATATCACCTCATCCAATAAAACATCAACGACTTTAGATGCAGGAGTTTTCACAATAGATTTTGCGACTGCATCTTGGAGTGTGAATCTGGACTCACCGGTCTGATCCTGCACAAGCAAGTCCAACTTGTACCTGAAAAAGTACATATAAAATTTAAGATATTTTATAAACTATAAAATAAGAATTTCTAAATAAAGATTTATATGGAGGTAGAAATTACCTTGGGGAAACCTTTGTAACATTACATTGGCAAAATTCACACCACCAACTTGGAAGATCTTTTTCATCAAATGAAATAGAATGTTTGAAAACCTTGTTGTGGCAATCCACACAAGCAAAATAATACCACCCATTCACGGTATCAATAGCATAAACAGAACAAATTACTCTGCAGCTTCCATTCTACAATAAAAAAACGCAAAACTGTATAATAATTCTTATAAATAAATAATATATTTTTTTATAATTGAAACAAACCTTGTAAGAGCGCTTTATCTCTTGAATTGTTTTGAATGGTTTGTCAGACCATTTCTGGCGTTTTTCCTGGACACGAATCTTGTTTGTTTGAAACCTTGTAAGAGAGTTATCATCACCATGAAACCTAAATGAAAAAACATCAAAATCAGATATTATTTCATTCATTTGAATACTGGAATTTATTATAAGTAATACTTGCATTTGTTTTAGTGCCTGCGTCTCCTTGATATCTGGGTCTATCAAAACCAATGTAGAATTAAATGTATTGGAAACAATCAAATCCCCTGAAACACAAATAAAAAGTTGGGGTAAATTTTTATCTTAAAGATAACCATTAAAAGAATATTGAATGCAAAAAATTATATATACTATTAGTAATACCATTGTATTTAATAACTTTAGCAAATCTGATTAAACAAACATCTCCAATGTCTGGTTGTTTGACTTGTCGAGATAAAATCTCAGCTAATCTACCCGTAATGCAGCATTGAAGGCGCAGGTCACTGAGACAAAAACAAAGTGATAGCAGGTTAAAATTAACATTAATAATTTAAATTAATTTCAAACTGAACTTACTTGATATCTCTTAGAGTAAATTCCAATTTGGTCACTTCTTTTCTCTGAGTTCCCTAAAACACAATAATACTTGCAGTGAATACATATTATAACTTAGCTAATATTAATGAGTTAGATATGCATTAGGAAATACCACATCCCCAATAGTCAATGTAGTTTCTTTTGCTGAGGTGGTCTCTGACATATCACCAACAGTGATGAAATGGTTCATAGACCAAACCTTTAAAACCTTGTAAAATTCTACTCCATAAGCGATGTTTTCCTTTTCAATGGTGATACCAAACTTGAAAGTTTTACCAACAACGTCATTGATTGACTTTGGCAAAAATTCAGGATCCTCAATCTAATCATGATATAGATAGGTATTAGTGGATTAAAAACTAACAGCTGTAAATAAAAATCTAAAAGGCAATAATATCAATCACCTCATCCAAAGGAACATTAAGAAGTTTGGCTGCCTTTTCATTCACGATCATGTTTGCTATAGTATCAAGTAGCAGAAATTTAGCTATGCCAGTATCATCCTTAAGCATTAAGTGAAGTTTAAATCTGAACATAAATAAAATTTTCAAATCAGTTATTGTTAGACAAAGTAATATATGATCATTGAAAAACTTATGTTAGAACATACTTTGGTGTGACATTAGTGACAATCCTTTCGCATTTCTCACACCAGAAGTCAGCTCCATTACTGCAGTTAGGAACTTTAAAGGTTCGAAGGTTGCAAACATCACAACCAAAATAATACCATCCATAGTCTGTATCAACAGCATATATTGTAGCTACAACCTTGCACTTCTCAATCTGAAAAATACATATAAAAAAATAAATAACATATTATTCTTTATTATCATCACATATCGCAACAACCTCAAATTACAAAGCACCTGAGTTGTTTTCAACATTTGGATAATAGTCTTATCTTCGTACTCATTCCAATTAGAAATGTTAATTTTTCTTTTCGTCTTTAACATCTGGTTATCATCTTGGTTTGATTCAACCATAGACACTGAGGAGTCATCATACTTAAACCTGTTAAAAATTGACAGAAACAAATTAAAATACAAATTCTTATGAGTGTTACATAAACGTATTGATAACTTACGCTTCTTTCAAAGCTTTGGCTTCTTGAATTGTTGGATTGATAACAACTTCGGAACAATCATATGCACTGGATATTTGGAGAGTTCCTAATACATATATATATATCAACGATTAGAAATTTCAAATATATATATATATATATTTATATTTATATATATATATATAAACTGATATTGATTATATGTGCCATTACCTCTAAATGATCCTATTTTAGCAAACCTTATCAAACAAACAACAACACCCATTTCTGCTTCTTCATTATAGGGCGACATCATCTCAGCAAATTTACCCCAAAGACAACATGAAAGGCGCTGATCACTATATATCAATACATTCCAATAGCATAAATATATAGTACTTGTTATAGTCTGGATGGTCTGATTAAATAAAAGTCACCCTAACCTTATATCCCTTAGTGTGAATTCGATTTTCTTCAGTATCTTTCCATTTTGACTTTGGATAGTTTCTAACTCTCCAACATCCAAAGCCTGGCCAATAACATCTAAGAAAACAAAAATAAAGAAGGGGAAATAAGGAAATATCAATGCCAACTTAAGAAAAATATATACAATCTATAAATCTTACCAATCAAGAAACTGGCGTTTTCTTTCCCACTCAAAACTGTTTCAAAATCAGTAAAGGAAAGGAACATATTTTCGTTGCAGTAATCAAAGTCGGTTATCTTGGTGAGTTTGATAAAGGTTATCTTTTTCGCGTGTTTTGTTGTACGGTAATGTCCCTTTGCGTCTGTCACAGAGAAGACACTAATGTTCTTCCACTTACCCACAACACATTCACTACCCAAACTCATCAAATAAGCAAGTTTACATGTTGCTTGAATTTTGTCACCCTACAAAATAGAAGTAATGTCATGTTATAATCAAGGCGATATCAATGAAACTAAACGATTTAAGTCTACCTTCTTGTCAGCCAAAACGATTTCAAGGGTTTCACCAAAGCCTGTGTTTGTTTGCTTCCAGGTGTGTAACACTTTCACTTGGATGGACCAATCAATTCTGTTGGATTTCAGCTGGGAAAGGTAAGAAACTTTCTGCATCCTACTCATTTTCGGTGTGAATTCAAGAGAATGTGTTTGTGAAGATTATTGGTTTATTACGATTGTTATATATAGGTGTAAATAGACTTGATTTTGCGTCATATATATCTTTTTAGTTAAGATTTGAACTAACTGATGTTGTTGTGAAATAGGTCATTAGTTAGGTGTTCCGGATATTTTGTTTGTTTGAAGATAAGGTATATATTTTTGGAATATTTTAGGTATAATGCTATGAATATTTGATTCTTGTTGTTTAGTAACTTTCTTATCCGAATTTATGGGTGTTTAGATCATAACATAATATATAAAAAATACTTCCGAAAAACTGGTGGTTATGTTAAAGCAGTTTTTTTTTGAACTTGCGTATATATAAAAACTCAAAATACATTAGAAAATGCACTTAAACTTAAACTTGCCACAAAATGATATTTTTGCAAGTCAAACGCAAATGACAGTGTTGTTATATAATAATAACTGGAAAAAATATTGTTTCTACGTTTTATATTGTGTTAGTTTACATGAAGACACTTTGTTTGGTAATTAAGTAAATGGAATGATCATACTATTGAAGAAATACATTATTATCATGTGTTTAGGAGCTTTGTTGGATACGGTTTAGGAGGTTTCTCATATGGTATATCTATGTCTTGTTTGCTCTATTTAAATATTTGTTGTTCATTTTGGTCGTATGAAATATATTTACAAATGTACATGTTGTTCCTCTGTTGCTACAAAATGGTGATGAAATGGATTAATCTAATTTTTGAAGTCCAATAAATTATTACATGTGTTATGTGTCAAGTTGAATTATGTAATCTTCAATTGTTGCATATGGACATTAGCAGAGAACCTACGATGGAACAGATCACGGGTAAATATATTGTTTAGTTAGTATATAATTAGAGGAGAAAAATATATTTTATACGCTAAGTATTAGGTAGATATCTGATTCTCTTTTTTTTCATTTCCTGTATTACCCTTCTAGACATCAAAATTTCAAGGCAAATCTTATGGCACAAAAAGTAATATCCCAAGGAAGAGCAGGGGTAATTTCATAAAAAGGTTCCTGAATTAATAGTATTGATTTTAATAGAGTAGATATCACCATATCAGTTATGTTTATTCAATAGAAAATAACATGTTATAGATCGGTTTACAAGAAAAATGATATTTTCTTGTTCGGTTTAGTGTTAACTTGTAAATTAAGATTTTTATTGAAGAGGAATGGCACATATTTAAAATTAAATAACAAAAGAATAAATTGTAGAATCACAAGAGAAAACTGGACACTGGTGGCTTTTTGTGATTTGGAACGTAGTTGGGGAGAGAGAGAAGAGCAGAGGAAGGAAAGGTGAGGGAGTGAACAGTGACAATGCGTAGCTTTTCCTCTTATGTTTTTTTTTATTCTCTCTTACAGCTCCCCATCACTGCGTCGTCTGTAGCTTCTCAGCACCTACAATAAGAGCCTGAAGCCTAGAATACTACGTAAATCTTTCTTTTTTTCTTTTTGTAATTCCTCAAATCAGCATCTTGAAATAGACGCGTTATACATCATAATTTATATATTAAAGCAAGGGATACATAGATGTGTGAGTGTATCATCGAGTTGTATGTGCATGCATGTGCGTGATGAGAAAAGTTATTGAAAGAAATAATTTTTTCTTTGGGGATGAAGAGATGTGTCTACTTGTCTGGGTAAGTCAGAACAAATCACATCGAGTTGCATAGTAGTAATATTGAGTTCACAAACACATGTTTGTGACCTCTAGACAACAGAAAGTTTTAGACTCCTAGCTCTTGCCTTGTATGTGTTTCGTAGCATTTCAATTGAAATATCATCTTTACTTTTACCTTTATGTTATAACGAGTCGTAGCAGCTTTGCTTTGTAGGTGTGATTGATAACGAGTCTACATCCCTAACAGTATCTTATACGGAATACTACGTCAACGGAATACAGTGATTGCATTTGTAACTTAATTTTATCATTATTTTCATCTGATATCGAATAGAACCCAGTATTTAAAAAAAAAAAAAATCAAATAGAACCCTATATGCTACACCAATCATTGTTAAAATATGTTTATTTAGTTAGATAACAGAGTTATGTTTTTTTGTAATCATTTGTGTTTCATTGCTTATGTATAATCAAATCTTACACACTCTAAAATACTATAATTTTTTTTTTTGTAGCAACAAAAACTAACTAACTAGAAAAGTTATTTAAATCTTAAAAATGGGGGAAGAATAAAACAGATCAAAATTTGATTGAACATATTCAAAAATTTATCTGATTAATGTTGCGACTTAACCACGACCTATCACATTCTTTTGACAATACAAATAAAACTTGATGTTGTTGCATGGCGTGAAGGATTGACTACAACCTTTAATGACAGTTTTGATCTTGTAGATGAGCTTCGAATTTTCCTTTGTAATCTCATTACAGATAGGAAAAGCGACTAAAACAACTTTGGATGCTTCATATTAGTCATAAAGATTTGTTATTAGGTGCACCTAATCTTGTTAATAAATCATAATCATCGTTGATTAGTTCCTATCCAGATTTCCTGCTTCAGCTATATGATTGATCATCTTGCATTATTACGCGAATATCATACAATATTCATAATCTTGACATTTATTAGTCTCTTAGACAACAAATGTTATTTTGGGGGGAAACAAACAATAATTCCGCTGGAAAATTTGACAATCCTACACGTACGACGGGTTCATACACGAAGAAGCGTTGACCAAAGTCCACAACCACCGTCCACGCGCAGTCCACTATTTACGACCAACTAAGATTTATGTAGGCTCCACTTTTTTGTACTTCTATGACATGTGGCATAATACGGCCTTTTGGTCTGATCCCTCTTCCCTCTTCTTCCATCTCTCTGTGAGTCTCTGTGATGTCTCTTTCTCATTTGCATGAGGCAATACCGAAGATTCCAGTGGATTAATTGTCGGTCTTGTTTCCATTTACGAGTACGAGTTACATTCTTCAAAGTGGATACACGTGAACCATCCATAGACTCATTATGGTGTACTTAAAACATATCTCTGTTAACAATGTTTTAATAGTTTTTGTTCATTTGTTAATTATGGCTATACATTTGGAATACAATGAAGATTCACAGCTCACCCTAGTCTGTAACTAAGTCCGTTTTGGTTCATTAGCTCTGTAATTAATCTGACAGTCATAGCTGTACTTTTAAATGTTTTTTTTTGTTACAGTGTTATGGCCTTATACAATAAGTACTTGTCCAAGATGATTAGTTGATGTTTGCCGTACAGTAAATTTTACAATATATCAAACTCTATTCGTGGACATTTATATAATTCCACAATCATTTTAGTTGATGTAGAAATACAAACATGGTGGACTATAATTAAATATATATAGTTGTCTGTATTTAGCTTTAAAAAATCGATAGTATCAACGATTTCTGACATGGTAAAAGTCTAAAAGATCCAATATCCACAACAAGTCTAACTAGTCCCTATCTCTTGTCGTAATATCTTCTAACCTCTTCTGATATGTATTTTTAAAACCAAGCATTTTGTATAATTTTTACTTCGTATAGAATCGTACAGCTATAACGATTAGCATTGCAGCAAAATAAACCAACCTATTGTTGGCTATAAAGTCCGAAACATTAACATCCATATAAATCTGATGACAAAACATTTTAAATGCTTGATAGACAAAAGAGAAAGAAAACAAACAAAAAAAACGAATACTATGAGAATTGTAATCCTACTTTGATTTGCCATACACACAAAACGACGGTGCAGCGGACGGCGCGATCCCGTAAAGAGACGAGAAACGGAGTAGGGACCATGAAAACGTGATGGTGATGGGAGAAAAGTTTTATTATCAGCCATTGGATTTACGGTTACGTAATCCGGTTATGGGTTGGTATTGGATTTTATAGTGTGGTCCATCTCTAAGCAAAAGGTATTGACGCTTTTTGTCATCTCTATGTTCTTTGGAGTCACCATGATATTTTTCAGATTCACATGACAAAAACTATACTAGAACAACATATTTATTTAAATAAAATCTTACATTTAAAATTACGTTACATAAGTCTTGCATTAGATGTATTTACTGTGTGTATTGTGTTTTAAGTTAAGAGACTTTATGTTGGGATGTATATAACACAAACTCACAAGTCAAAAGTCAGACAGTGAATCTCAAGTGTGGTTAATTACGCGCCCTAAATAAAATAATAATGGAGATTAACGAAATTTCCCGGGAAATGAGCTAATAAGATTGTGATGTACACGCGCGAGTGAGATACGTGGTACTAATTGAAAACACTGTTGTCTGTCTCTACTGCTGAGACTACTTAACTCATACAAGCTCTCTGCTCTGTCTCTCTCTCTATAAACTGAGCAAAACTCCGGCGAGAAGAAACGCCATCGTTTCATACGTCTACGTAAGGTTTTGATAATGGGAAAAGCTTCACGTTGGTTTAGAAATCTATTCGGACTTAAAAAAACCGAACCGGGTTATCCGGATCCAACACTCGAAACACCTTCTCGCTCTTACACAAAACGCCGTTGGAGCTTCGTCAAATCCAAACGCGAAAAAGAAACCGCACCGCTAAATCAACACCCTCCTCCTCCTTCGTCGCTACCGAACTCGACGCCTCCACCGTCGTCGTACTACAACAAGTCATCTCCCTCTCCGTTCCACCAATCTTCTCCGTCGTCTCAGGGACGGAGGAGGAAACATAAGCCTGTATGGGAGAATGATGGTGAAGAGGATTCCGCTAAACATGCGATTGCGGTTGCTGCAGCGACTGCTGCGGTTGCTAAAGCCGCTGTTACAGCCGCTAATGCCGCGGCTGCGGTCGTCAGGCTCACGAGCAAGAGCGGGAGGATGATGCGTAGTCCCGTCACTGCGCATTTTAGCAACGGATTCGACGACGTGTCGGCGTATGTTAGCAAGTTCGACGGACACGGGAGTGGCCGCGACGTTCGTGAAAATGTCGCGGCGATTAAGATACAGTCCACATTTCGCGGTTATTTGGTAAATTTTTTTAATTCCTCATTTAAGATTAGTGCTGCTAATTATTTTCCTAAGTTTAATTTAGTAAATAATTTCTTCTATTTTTTTAATCCCACTTTCACATAGGAATAGAAGAACGTAAAATGGGTTATTGATTTCATAAAAAAAGTCACGGGGATTAACGTCGATATAACATTTTTCGATGTCGTAAACCTTCTGTTGCTTCCTCTCCCCTAGACGTGTGTTTAGTCACTAACCTTCTATATTCTCATTTATTTATTTTTGTTTTAATTTGTTTTGCGGATACCAACGCAATATGTATTTAGTTTTTCTTTTTCGTTTGAGTGATTAATTTTTTTTGGATATATAGAAATAAAATTGCCAATAGAAGATTCAGTAAACATCAACCAATACGAAGTAGTTGTAGTTTTGTTCTATTGGTTGTGAATGTTTTCTCAGCTGGACCACTCTGTCATTACATGATGGTGGCTTGCTATAGTTACTATATTAATCGTTCAATAGAGGCTAGACGTAGCTAATATATTTGTATATTAATGTTTCAATGCGTGCCTGTTGGACTTTATACCTTATAAATGGCGAATCTTAATGACTTTATACAAATCAAACCCAAATGTGAACTCATCGACATAAAAGTCGCATTAGATGATGATTCATTTCCTATTGTAGAGAGAGTGACAATACATGTACTGATGATATAAATGTCTTCATCCTGTTCATGTATTTAATTTTCTTGAATTTCTTGGTGAGTGAATATTTGAATGTTTCAATTTCCTCAAGGGTCAACTTGCTTATTTTGTCCACTTTTACGCGCCAACTTCTAACAAAAGTAATGCTTATTTGAAATTCAATATGCTTTTGTGGTCCTATCCATAATAAGAGTTTGTGCTCAAGATTCGCATACCTTTTTTTTTTTTAACAAGAGTTGACATGTAGCAATATGGTTTATTTTTTGATTAATTTTGAATGAAGGCAAGGAGAGCGTTAAGGGCACTCAAGGGACTGGTCAGGCTTCAAGCTATAGTTAGAGGCCATATCGAACGAAAGAGAATGTCAGTCCATCTGCGCAGGATGCACGCTTTGGTTCGAGCTCAGGCTCGTGTCCGTGCAACTCGGATTATTGTCACGTCTGAATCCTCTTCTTCTCATTCCAACAACACCAAATCTTCTCACTTCCAAAACCCCGTAAGCCTGGTTAAGATTATTCTCATTTAATGTAAAACATGTCTCTTTTTAACAGCTCTGTTTATCCATTAAGGGTCCACCAACGCCGGAAAAACTTGAGCATTCCATCTCTTCTCGCAGCTCCAAGCTCGGTCATTCTCATCTTTCCAAGGTATTACATTTTCAGTTTCTCCTCACTTAGTTGCTTATGTTCCCATTAGTATAAATTTTTTTTGGTATATTAGATAGTATAAGTAACAAACATGGATTGTGTAAAAAACATATTAGGTTTTGTATTGTATGTTTCTCATTATTGCATCCATGTTAGTTAGGCTTATCCATTTTCAATTTCTTTTATCATTATTTGTGACTTCTACTACTACTACTTAAGCTAAGAGATTGGTAACACTTTTCAGAGGAACGTTTCTAAGGCAAACAACAACAACAGACCGTTCACCACTGCTCACAGAGAAATTTTCTCAGCTATGAACGAAGAAGAGAAGATCCTTGAAATCGACAGGAAATACAACAGCTCTTACACAAGACGCAGCAGACCAGACATGTTCTACTCATCCCACCTCGTACTAGACAACTCAGGCCGGTCTGGACCAGTTCACGCCATGCCTTTTAGCCCTTCCTCGTCACACGAAGAGACTGTAAACCAGTTTTGCACTGCAGAGAACAGTCCTCAGTTATACTCAGCTACTTCTGTAAGCAAACGCAGTGCATTCACGGCTAGTTCTATCGCACCGAGTGATTGCACTAAGAGCTGCTGCTACGCAGACCATCCAAGCTACATGGCTTGTACAGAGTCTTCTAGGGCCAAGGCCCGGTCTGCTAGTGCTCCAAAGTCTCGCCCGCAGTTATTTTACGAGCAGTCATCGTCGAAACGGTTTGGATTTGTGGATGTGCCGCCATACTGTGGTGATACGAAGTCAGGTCCGCAGAAAGGTTCTGCTCTGCACACTAGTTTTATGAACAAGGCTTATCCCGGTTCAGGTCGGTTGGACCGGCTAGGGATGCCAATTAGTTATCGGTACTAAGACAATATGAGGGACTGGTCTGGTTGTGATAATAATCAAATGTAGAATGGAGAACCGGTTAAACCCGGTTTTGTTGTAGATCAGTGGATTGATGAACCTTTGCTGTTAACTATCTTTGTAGTTTGGACTAAGTGAATTAAATCTAATATGCAAATAGAACATGCTTAATCATAACTTTTGAGTTGACATATATAAAGCACTTTTGTGCATATATGCTTTAAAAAATGAAAGAATCAGTTTTAATTACAAAAAGAATGAAATTATTCTAACACTAAGAAAAAAGAAGTCATGAGTCATGACCACTGGGATTTAACAGAGTAGCTAAGTTTATGGCACCAGTTACAATATCTATTCAAGTTATCTCCTCTGAATAATAATAACAACCCAGCAACAAACCTGCACAATGGTATATCCAAACCAAAATCCGGTTTAGTAACCCAATAAAAAGTGTGTACTAGAGACCACCAGTATGATTGAGAGGAGGTGTGGTAATTAGTATCATGAAGGACTAAGAAAGTTCTGAAGCTTACCCAATGACAAAGACAATAGATGCAGCTATGCAAAGCACAAATTGACAAGTGTTGTACTTCGGTTTAACAATGGAACCGGGCATTAGAGACATTTGGTTTTCCTCCCATTCAAACTGTGGATGAATTAGAAGAAGAAAACCGAGAAGAAAACCCCCAAAGAAACCTCCTATGTGAGCAAAGTTATCAACAGGAGGAAGTATCCCTAATGCTAAGTTAACACCAACTATCACCAAAAGCATTATCAGAGCCACACACTACAAAAATAATCAGTAATCAGCACAATGTACTCAAGAGTTTATGCTCAATGCAAGAAATTGAGTAACACTGTCGTACTACCATTGTTGATTTCAGAGCATACCTTGTTGTCATAGGTAGTCCAATTGATTAACAGTTCTGATAACATTGCTCCTAAGAGGCCAAACAAGGCGCTTGAAGCACCAACGGATATAGCATTCTGAAGAAACAGACAAGATAGTATGCTCCCGCAGAAGCCTGACACAAGATAGATTGTTCCTACTCTAACAAAACCAAACTGCTGTTCGAGACGAAATCCAATGAAGGCGACACAAAACATGTTTGTTAGCAAATGGAAAGCACCAGCGTGCAACCACATACATGTTAAGAGTCTCCAACCTTGACGCTTGTGAACTATTTTCCCCCATGCCAAAGCTCCCATTTTCTCCAATCTGCAAATTTTATTAGTTTAACTCAGAATGGTTGTGTCTGAATTTGACATAACAGAGCTCCTCTGCTCAAATGAAATGATCAAAAGCTAAAAATAGAAACTTATTGGGGCGTTGACTAGATATGGATAGCAATCCGAACCAAGAATGTTTGGTAACTTGAATCGCAAGGAAACGAAATAAAAACCCTAAATCGAAGTCAGATGCTACAAATGTTGGGAATGACTAACGTAGAGGAAGAAGGACCGAGAAGAGGGTTCTTCTTGAAAGACTCAAAGGAGAAACGTCCGAGGAACTTTGCGAGACAACGATCGCTCTTGTGACGGCAGTCGTTGACGTACATCACTGAGATGAAAACGACGACGTTGGCAATCACTACCATTGGAATCAACCACGACGTCCATCGCACGTCAGGCGTAGTCGCGCGGCCATTACCAACTCTTTGCTCTGTTCCTCCTCCTTCAGGATCTTCCTCCGCTGTGGACAGCATCTCTCTCTATCTCGCAATCTTGCTATAGTTTAATGCAATTAAATACTCTGAATTTTTGGAAGAACTTTCGTTGTTTTTTGGAAAGAAAAATTCAACGTTGTTTTTTTTTTGAAACAAGAACAAACTGCTTGAGACATGTAACTGTGAACAGAGAAATTTTGCTGTCATGGTTTTATTTATTTATTTAAACTGAAGCGAATCACAAAGGCCAATTGTAATGATTTTTTTTTTCTGAAATTTTTTTAATGCGTGTATTGATATGCATGTACGTGCTAGTTACTACAATAAAATCTATTTTATATACACAAGTAATGTTTTTCTTAATTGTGGCAATTCAAACATTATGACGTAATGTTTTTGATATAGATTTGATAGAAGATTTATAAGACAATAAGTTCAAGTAGAGGATTCCCACCAAACAGAAACTAGTCTATTTGATCAATTTGTTAGATTATCTAACAGAATCTTAAGAGGCTATAGATTAAAATTTCGTTGGGAAAGATCAGCTTTCCAAAGAATAATTATTCATTATGATATGCCATAAAAAGATATACAGACGTGTGAATCAACTGCTTGTCAAAAACAATTAGAAGATTCAAGCAAAGAGGACTTCACATTTTTTGTTTATAAATTAGAGTGATGGTAACAGAAATCTTGGTGTGACTACATCAGCAAATGATAATCCCCTATATATTAATTGAGGAACATTTGAAAAGATGTAACCTCAAGTTTGTAATAATTAAAAAATAATCTTCCTGAGTTGTCAATCAATTAACATGCCAATTAAACTGACTTAGCAGCTTTAGGTTCAATTGAAAAAAAAATGAATGTCCGAATTCAGTTATATATTTCGCTAGGAAAAAATGAATATCACACGCATCACATGGAAGACTTACATAAGCTTTCATATAATAAATAAAAATGGAAATAGAAAAATAGAAAGTATGATTCGCAAGAAAGCTTCTCGAATCGTTCTTGACATTTCTTATCTTTTCCTTTTAATTAACGCAAGTCTATATGTAAAATGAAAAATACTTTGTGACCAAGTTAAAACTTAATATGTTAACTTTGGAATCTAAGGGAAAAATAATATATGCAAATCATAAATATCTCCTATGTATTAAAAGAGAAACATTTAAAAAATTGTAACCTCAATTTTGTAATAATTAAAAAAGACTCCATGTTTAGGTGTCACTCAATTAGTTAGTTAATTAGATTCAATTGAAAAATAAGTAGGTCCACATTCAATTTTTATATGTCGCTAGATATATTCATTGGTCAAACTATATGATATGATGATATGATATGATATTTACCATAGAATCATTTATGATTGTTCCCCTAGATATAATTACTATTTTATTTTTTTCCTTAAATAAAACCTACAGAATTATCATAAGTGACTAATATATATAACAATTAATGATTCTAATATTAAATATTTGATAACAATTTATATATCCTCCATCATTTTTCTTTAATTTTATATTATTAAAATAAATTAAACAATCAAATTAGCTATAAAATTAAACTTTATATTTTTCGTATATTTTAAATTTTAAATTTTACAAAACGAGAATAAATGACTAAAACTATTAAAATTATCATGTTAAAAATTAATGATCAATAGTTTAACAAATAATAAAACAAATATATATATATATATATATATATATATATATATATATAGATACACATGATTTTAAAAAGATACACATGATTTTTAAACCATATGAGTAAAAAGTATCATTCAATAATAAAAAATATATATATATATAGATTAAACTATATACCATATAATATTACATAAATATTTTAATTTCAAAAATTTCAATGAATTTTCAACAACATTTATAAATTATAAACTTATTAAATTTTTCACACTGAAATTTTTTATTATCAATGATTTAAATATCTTAGTTTTTTTTTAATTTTATATTATTAAAAGATATTAAACAATCGATAATATGTTTTTTTGGTATATATCATACAAACCGAATGGATGTGATTTTATAAAAACTGTAGGATTTGGATATGGTTTGATTTATAACTGATTAAACTGAAACATATAAATATGTATATATTTATAACGACGCATGAATATCTATTTGTTACATGAGTTGATCTATAATTACAATTTCTAAATCACTTGAATCACTTGAACTATAATTAACTAACAATTTACTGCAATTGAGGTTTCTTATTTTCTTAATTTTTTTTTATTTTTTTGTTTTATTTTAACAGTAACTAAATCGAAGTAAAGATTATAAATTTGATGGAAAACAATTAGTTGAAATTCTTTACAACTTTTTTATCTTTAAACAAATAGAGTTGTGTTCAACCGAAGACATATTAATTTGAAGAACACTACTAAATATGGAAGAATATAAAAACTTTTCTTTCAATCTGTTTTGTTTTTTATTTTTATTTTCAAAATTTAGAACTTTGATATTAATTCCAAATTTCATCATTTTATTAGATGATAGAAGCCTTTTTTTATTCTTTTATTTAAAAATATAATATATTTTTTTTAATAAATGACTTTTTGGCAATATGACTCTAAATATGATCATATTATATATTTGTATAATATATAATATGATCTCAAACTAAATAATTAGATTTTTGGTATAAAATTGAATAAACTGATAATCGATGGTATATAAACCAAACCAAACCGAAGTAAATATAGATTTAAAATAGTAAATATACTTTAATAAACAAAATACCAAAAAAAATCAAACCAAAGTAAAACCCAATATCCGGATTGAACACCCTTAATCCAAATGAACCGAACTATTGTTTCTTTTTCGAAAACATAGTTAAAAATATCAACTTCATCCCGCGCAAAGCGTGGGTCTTATCCCAGTAATCTATTATTTAGACAGGAACTGTATGAACCTTAACCTTAGTCGTATTCAAAACTTCCCTTCGGTTTTGGTAAGCATGACTCCATGTTCATAATAGCACTACAAACATTTCCATAGACTGATCTGAAGCTTACAACCAGGCCTTTTTGTTTGCACTTTCCTATACATGTTGAACTCCCACTCTCTATCTATAATTTTCTTGTTAAAAACTAAAAAAAAATTGCTCTAACAATTATTCAACGACTGTTTTTTTAAGAGGCTCACAAGTACACTTCCAATATGTGGAAAACACCTAGCTAAACTGTGAAGGATTTGGCATAAACTGCTGAAAACTTGACTTGTTTAAGTCGTCTCTCATTTCTCTATTTATTTTCACTATTGCGTGAAATGACTACGTGTGGAAATTAGTAGCATGAAATCATTTTAGTACATAGAAAATTGGGTTGTTAGACTATTATGGACAGTTAAAATCTGATACTACAATTTTACTCTAATACAAATATATAACATAAATTACATCTTAAAGAAATTCATTAATCTAAGAACCTATGTTTTGATTCGGTTACAGTTTGTGTGATTTTCGAAATTAATAGCCTAAGTAACCTCAATATAATTTGTATCGGTTTAGAATAGTTTCATTATGACGCTTTCAATCAATCGTAGGATCCAAGTGTGTGGGCCGGGCTGAACTCTCTCGAATTTTCACGGAACAGTATCGGCAATCCTTACTAATCTATACATGCTTAATATGATCTGCAAGTTGCGCTACACAAGTCTAATTTTGAGGACATATCAAATCATGGAAATTGATTTTTCAACCAAGAGCAAAGCATTTTGTATTCGAATATCCTTGATATATATATTGCCTCTAACTTTAAATAAACTTTTTTTGGAAGTTAGTACATAATGACATCCAACATCAATTTAATGTCACATTGTTTTTTTCTTTTGATTAACTTGGATGTATTTCATATCTAACTCAAACTAATCTGCAAGAAAAGGTGCAGTTCACATATACATTTTCTCTCTGAATTTGAAAATAGACCGAAAGATCTGTGTAAATGTACACGACTAATGTGACTTAATTTTAAATAGCATGTGGATCAAATCTAATTTTTTTTTTTTTTTATAATGTTTCAAAATCTGTTATCTCACCACTCACAGATCCCGGACGAATTAATGTCACCTTGTCTTCAGGGGTGCACGTCAAATTATCTACTTGTTGTTGTTTACTTTTCTAAGTCAAGGTAAAGCCAAGTCAACAGAGGGTTACAACCGGCCTAACAAACCCAAGTGACAGAAAGTTGGATTAATCGTTCTATTGTGCGGTGTGGACGTACTGTTTGCGATACATGCAGATGTCTAATTTTTGTACAAATGATTTATCATGTATTAGTATATATTAACTGAAGACTAATAGTATTGTTTTTTGATACACTAATATGGTTATCTAACAAAAAGGCAAAAGGAAGTACTTGAAAAGGGTTTTAATATTTGATGGAAATCAGCAAGAAAGCATGGTGCATAAATCTGTAACGTTAAAAATTAGAAAAAAACAATTAAAAAAAAAATGAATGAAAGATAGCAAAAATATTTTCAAAATCCTAGATATAATAGAATGCTATAAATGACCAATAACTACAATGAAATGTGGTGTCAAATATCTTTGGCTGCTTTGACAGCTTCCCCTCAGGTTCGGGCATGATACACACGCATATACACAAATTAGTATCAAGTTATTATGAAATTTCTTCTCTAATGATATAGCAGTTGTATCATAATTTTTTTATTTAAACTGGTATTGTCGAAAGCTATAAATGACACAAAGAAGTATATCAAATTATGAATTTTTGGTTGAAGAAGTATATCACATTAAAAACAGTAATCTTGCTCCTAAACGATCTGTACAAGCTTCAACATTCTTCTTAATTTCAATACTATAAGGGAAATTTATCCATAAATACATAAAAATAAAAATTTATTATCTAACCAAAACACATTCTCTCTTCTCAATTTTCTTTTTATTTCTCTCTAATTTCTCACTAAAAACCAATTAACTTTTCAGGTTATTTGGCAAATAAGCCCATATTACAAATTTACAACCATAGATTAAATTATATCTCTCAAAATATATTATTAGTTTTTCGTGTATATATATACAGATTTAATTATTATCAGGACATGGTTATATAATTATATCTCATCTTTTTGGCAACACTATATTTCAATTTTTGTTATTATCTAAGTATTATTTTCTAAATAGGACAATTCTTTGTTGCCTAAATATCTAAGAAACACTTAACTTGTCAACAATGGCTTCCGAATAAAATCATGGGAGAACCATACAATTTCTCACTGTCATAATTGCTATCCATGAATTACAATGTTATCCCTTCACTGATATATCTCTATATAAACACGAGAACACCCTCTACCTTAGACTAAGCCTCGTATTCAATTACTTGCTTGGTTAAGCTTGATTAGTTTCATAAATGGTTTATCATAAAACACTTCCCGTAGTCTTTTTCTTTGCATTTGTCACCCTTTACTTTGTGATCTTAGCAGATGCGGCTACGTTCACAGTAACGAACAATTGCCCATATGTTGTGTGGGCTGCCGCATCTGCTCCTGGAAAGCCTGGCGGTGGGAAGCGACTCAACCAAGGAGAAACGTGGATTGTTAATGGTGATCCAGGTGTCACCAAAGCTCGGATTTGGGGTCGCACCAACTGCAACTTCGATGCATCTGGAAGAGGTGAATGCCAAACTGGAGATTGTAATGGTGTCCTTGAGTGCACATCTTATGGACGAGCACCAAATACGTTGGCAGAATATTCTCTTAAACAGTATGCAGACCAAGATTTCATCGATATTTCGGTGATCGATGGATTCAATATTCCAATGGAATTCAGTTCTGCATCTGGACAATGCACCCGCAAAATTAGGTAAATTAAAATTTCAAGTAACATATAAAACGACTAACCATACAAATTACTGCCATCTAGGTCATATGAAAAGAAAAATATGTTCACGTATGTCAGTATGTCATAAAAAATATTGGTCTCGCTATATTACATATTCAAAAGATAATTGAAATAATTTTGTTTGTGTAAATTGTGTACAAATCATGTTCGATGTTTTAGTTACAAATGCTAAATTACGGTCTTAGAACTACTATTCACTTATTCTGTGAAACCATTTGCATAAATCTTTGGTGTGTAAATATATATACATTTACAGTTGCACCGGAGATATTATAGGACAATGTCCAGGCGAACTAAAAGTGGACGGCGCTTGCAATGGACCGTGTCCGATGTTGAAGACAGAAGAACATTGTTGCAACTCCGGTAATTGTGGACCGACCCCACTCTCTATGTTTTTCAAGCAACGTTGTCCAGACGCCTATAGTTACCCTAAGGATGATCCCACCAGCCTTTTTACTTGCCCTACCGGAACCAACTACAATGTCATTTTCTGTCCTTGAATGAAAGTGACTATCAAGAGGCTGTGATATCATAGGAGCAACGCAAAACCCAATAATAATTAATTCATACTAGCTGCTCTGAATAAAATCAAAGAGTATACATGTTTCATATGGCTTATTAATAATAAAGATCTCGCATTTGGATAATTTAAACATCAACACATTCATTTTTTTACTCCCGTCGGTGGTTTCCAAGTGAATGAATTAAACATTGGTCTAATTATCATGGGCTTCATTCTTCATCCAATGCAAGTTAATACTCGATTTAAAAATGAATATCCTCGATGGATTTCCTATATTTTGTAGTATTTTTCGATATATAGTCTAAGCATATACGTACATACAAGATGATACGCACACATTCATTCTGTGATTTTATATTTCTTGTGACTATAATTAAAGCACGTTAGAATGAATTTGTAATGCTTACTTTTCTGAAACTTATTTGACCATGATCTACATCTACATGGTCAATTCCAAATGTACACCTTCATTAAAATGTACTATTCAGATACTTAGGCAGGTTGATGTCCTAGAAGATTATGTCCTTGGAGACTCTTTACTTCTTTAGTGTTTAGTATGACTTTTCATTGCCACCATGTGGTCATAACATTAGTCATATACACCACCGACTTATCTTCTAAGTTGTTGTTGTCTCTCCTTTTTTCTTTTGAACACCCATTGTTGTTGTCTCTCTATGCATTTACAACTCGCTCGTTTTTTTTTTTTGAAAAGTAAAACGTAATATAATTTGGGAAATTGGGCTCTTTGGCCATAGAAAAAAAATTAATTGGGCCAGTAGCAAAAAACCCTAACGGAAAGGTTCACCCCGTTACTTTTCTATATTATTACAATATTCTCCCCCAAAACAACCGTTTTCACCGGTTCGAATTGTTAAAAAAAGTTTTCTTAAATTATTCAATTGATTACACCCCCTAAATCGTGTCTTAACCCTCTCCACCAATTGTTTCAAGATTCCCACTTCTTTCTCTGCAAACGAACCGTCTCCGACATCGACAACCCGACCTCTTCATCTCTACAAAGCTTTCGTTTTCTTTTCCCCCAAAATCAGAGCAACCGTGTCTTCTTCTCTCCCAAATCCGTGTCTCTGTCGGTGTCCTCATCTTCCCCATCTACTCCGGTACTTCAATTGAAGCTTCCTCTGTGTCCACTCTGCATCCTTTGAATTCAAGCTTTAGTATCATGTTCGTCCTTCTCCCCTATCTTGCCAATTGCATGTAAAT